>OZ007512.1:8750795-8925795 GCA_963931865.1 Axinella damicornis
GTCGAAGGCGGAGTACCTTCAACTACGCTTCTGACTGTTGCCGTGTGTGCTGCAGCGAGTGTACAAGGCAGTTACGCCTGGGGAAAAGTCGAATCGCCAACATTAGGTCAGTTAAAGAGCCGTTTCTGATTAGCATAAAAGAAATTTCTACCGCAAAAGCCTACGAAAGCGCTCTGTAACGCTCAACAATCGCATTTCCATACTTCCCCCAGGCAGAACGAGTATCCACTTAGCCCTTTCTATCCATACACTAACAAGTGAGTCTTTAAAAGACTTGATGTGTCTCGGCACGACTTGGTATCAGCTAGAATCATGCAGAGGACATGGCAGCTGCTTAACCCTTTATTATGACTGCAAAACCTGTTAGCCATGAGACTTTCAGCTTAAGTGAGCGTCAATATCCTTGGAGGTTCTGTGTGAGCAAGGGGTGGGTCAGGAATGTTCACCCAAAGGGTGAAAGCAGTATGGTCGTGTCTGGGCTTGATGTTTAGTCAACACCTTGGCCAATTCTTTCAGCACTTATCTATATAGCTAGCTAGCTGAGTGAGTTAGTATGCACTTGGGATGGCTGAGTGCAGCACACTGGATGGGTGAGTATTCATTGTCCTAAATTAAGTACTACAGCTACGTAGCAGCAGTCTTGGTAAGAGGATTCATGAGCAGCCATGCAAACCCATAATCACTTTTGAAGATCTACTTACAGGCTATGAATACGTTTGCAGCACTTGCGCGGGCGCATTGCGAAAAGCGACGTACCACGTACGTACGTACGTACGTACGTACCTACGCATCCAGCACTGTGTCTCGGCACTTCGGTGCCGAGACAAAAACTCACCTTCAAACCCAGCTAGTTTTCTGCCTTGACCGTTTTATTCTACATTTTCACTTTTTAATTGATTTTCGCGGTGACGTCACCATTGATGTTGCCATGACAACCCAAAACCACATTTTCAGGATAGTGCTGGGACTGTACAATCTTCCTGCCAAGTTTCAGTTGGAGACATCTATTATTGTTGCCACAGCATCATGAAACACATACACTGTTCGGTCCTCCTTGGTTCCAATTGTGAGGCAGCCTTAACCACGTTGAGAAACACAGCGGATAGAGTCACTGGTCATGTCCTCTCGACTGTGCATGACCACCTCTCTCGAGTTTTGTGACTGAAAGCACAAAGCACCCCGAGCCTTTACCTTACACCCAACAAACTAGAGATGCTCAGCAGAGCACGTACCCCGTGCGCAACTTTGACTTGACAGCTACCACCGATTATTCATACAGCATGCACGATGAGGAAAATACTAGCGTCTACATAACTCACAGACCAGAGATCTACTCGAGAGGCTGAGAAAAGCTGCGTGAAAGTCGTGCTTCTAATTTATGCAACTTGACCACACCCTAGTTCTAACATAACTGCCACAACTTACGGTATCTCATTCTGCATGCTGACATCGCTGTAAATCATGGCCTAGCTAGCTAGCTCATCGTGCATGCTGTATGAATAATCGGTGCTAGGCCTATAGGTGTCAAGTCAAAGTTGCACACATTTGCAATTGAACAACCAATGGCAGATTGCCCACCACCATGTTATTGAACAACTGCATGTTGTTGAACAATTGCAGACCGCCATGTTATTGTAAGTACTACAACTGCCTACCTGGTATGTGTGCAGTTGGGGGGTGTCATGGAAACCTGCATGAAGATATTATAAAGGTCACAGTAAACTATAATTGGCACAGTTACATACAAGCACACGTTCACCATTTACGAATGCAGTAGTGGAGAGAATGTTGTCCACAGTTATGAACACATTTGTGCTGTAGATTCAAAGATGCCACATTTCCACAGGCTTGCAAAATCGCTCACTGTGGGGTTGAGGCCAATTAAAGTATACATGCCACTATATATCTGAGTGGTACAAGTAGAAAACATTGAATTTCCTTTGTCCTTCGAGCCAGAACCTGACTCAAATGCTTGCTGAGAAGATGCTACCTTTTGCCAAGCCCAGCACCGCTGATTATATATACAGAGATCACCGATATGTAATTCAGCCCTCTTCAGGAGCGCAGAGTAGTCAGTACCAGGGGCCGAGGTGAAAACGCGGACTGGACCGGACCGGACTGCACGACCTCCACACTGTACGATTAGTTGCTTCGCTTCCTACTCGGCAAATATACAGTGTGTACAGGAAAATATCACGTGTGCCACAGGCACGAGTGACAATACGGCTACAGACGAGTGATGTTTCCCAGTACACACTGTATGATACATTTATCATGTTTCCAGACCCAGTGGCTATGGGAACGAGTCGACGCGACATCGATACGCGATATCGCAGCACTGCTTGATAACGGTTGCGGCTTGGGTTTCACAATCAGCGTACCATAGTACTACATTCGCGTACTAACAGTACGGCTTCATTCCCAGGCCGTTTGGGATTTACCGTGTAAGCTGAAATGGCCGACCATGACTTGGTTTGCGGCGGGCCTCTTGTCGGCGTTCTTGATAGTTCGAATAGCGAGCACGAGTAAGAGTTATGCATCTAGCATTGGCGCCATGGCAATAACATTCACACCCTAGGGCCCTGGGGGGACGCGATAACCAACTTCCTACATGGGCGATATGGGAAAATATCACCCTAGTTGCTCTGGCTAGGCTTTGCCATACATTCTAACATGTTAGCAGCAATGCACGTGTCCTGCATATCCCGATACCACATGATAACATGTTATCAGTACCTGTTTCACCGACCACTCATCCCAATATTGAGGCCCATATGGACTAGGATAGTCTCGGTACCAGACTATTCACACACGGCGGAATAGTCTGCCGAGTGGTTCTGACACCGTGCGCTAATACTAATAGTCTGGTAGTACCATAGATAGGGACGATATTATCTATGCTAGTACTGGGATCGCACAATGTCATAATCAGATTTGGTTGTATGATTACGATACAGATATCAACGTTTGACTTACCATCCGCCATGATTCGCAGCTACCCTGGGTCGATCATGTATAGTCGTTCATGCTGCAGCGCTGTTCGCTCCGTTACGTCACGCGTCATGATTATGATCATGATTGTGGTTTGGGCACGAGACTATTAAAAACAATGCAGAATGCAGACCTCGCATGGGACAGCCAGCTTGCAGAGGCTCCAAGATTGTACGGCTTATTCCTATCACCCCCACCAAAACTCTGAGCTGAGACTGAGGTTTGTCTGCATTAATGTCTAGTTCCCAGACCCATAGATTCCGTGTCTTATATCTATGGCATGCCGGACCCTTCTACATTTCGCCCAAGAAGGGTCTGGGGATCCAACTATCCGTCTACTGTGTTAGCGGGCTATTCCATTATATAAGCATTGACGGGTAACTACACGGATTCCCCGGAGTTTTTCCGTGTTCTGTTGTAAATCTCCGTAAATGTCTTGTGAATTCCCGCATATTTCCGTATTCTGACGTCTGTCGCATGGATTAGAGGCATAATTTGGTTGTGACTTGGTGTTGCAAGCACCAATAGTAATCAAACGTGTGGGTGTAATACTGGTAATACGGTTAGTCCTTCATATAAGAGTCACGAAATTGTAATAACTAGTACTAGTGGTTATTGCATGTTATTGGTTCGGCAGGAAGTAGGGCGATGGGTACGAGATTATACCATACGGCTTCACAAGTTTAGAGATTGGACGTGTAAATTAGCTAATCAATGTTGGTTCACTAGCCCTCACAGTTGAAATCGTAACTCGGTCGGTAGTTCCAACAGATGTGACAAGAGAATTTTGTGGAGACACAGTTATCACTACCTCTTTCAGTTGAATGTTCTCAATTGTCCCCCTCTAGACCCACTGCACTGACATCACGTTCTCTGAGGCATTCCCGTATACTATGCAGAAGCCGGAATGTAACACATAGACAGTATCGGTCAAAATGTGTCCTGCATCAATGGTAAGCATTTATAATATTATAGCCTGCATGTCAATCACATCTTGTTCAACAATTACTAGAAGCATTGTTGGTGCATGATTGCGTTTGCCGAGATCACCCTGCTGTCTCCAAAAGTGCAAAATGCTGCCATCTCAATGTGATGATGTCAGTTGCAACGGGTCTATAAAGCATGACGTTACTAATCGTGGAACAGGAAGAATTCATAACTGGCTATAGCCTCGTTCCCAGGCCGTTCCCACCGACAATATTTCATCGCTTCCAGTATCAAATATTGCTTTCATACTGGAAGCGATGAAATACCGGTGGTGGGAACGGCCTGGGAACGAGACTAAACTGGCCATCTGTTCTTCATCTTCAGCTAGACTAATCTTGCTGCTGTGTTTCCACCCTCCTCATCATCTCCACTGTCCAGTGGATGTTTGCAGCACTGGCATATCTCCCTCGGGCACTGGAGTTTACACTTGCTACCTGGTAAAATGGAATGTGTGTGCAGCTATTGTGGGGGATAAGATGATATGACATATTGTAGCTGGTGTGGTTATTAAACTCTGGGTCAACCTCGATGTCAACCACACGTTGCATCGCCATTCAGTTTCAGCAGTAAGGAACGGGGAAAGGACGCTTCGGCAGCCCCTCCCACCTAAAAATGCAAGAGCTCTAAATACTCGAACAGAATTGCTTATAGAAATTCAGTCTGCAAACTAGCCAGGCCATGCAGATGACGTTCCAGCAAGTCACAGTGCAGTGGCAATTTTTGGGCTGTCACCATACATTGCAGGTGATGGGCCTACTGGAGTAGTATGTAACCTTCCCCCCTCCCCCCCCCCCTCCCCCCCCCCCCCCCCCCCCCCCCCCCCCTCCCCCCCCCCCCTCCCTCCCTCCCCCTCCCCCTCCCTCCCTCCCTCCCTCCTTCCCTCCCTAGGGGCTAGAATAGAGACTAGGCTGCTTGCCACGGAGTAGCTGTAGCGTGATCAAGCCATTCGACATATTTGTGGTGCTGGCTGCCGATGGTCCAGGACTGGTCTGTACACAGCTATTTTGTTTATTGATGAACCGAAGGAGTCATAACAGAACTGAATGCCGACCATGAGGTCAAGGAAGGAGCTGGAGGGGAGGAGTGTGGGCGTGGGCCCGAGAGTATGATTACATCACGGCGTACCCTATACTCGACTCCGGGTATGGAAGAATTGAGAAAAGCCCTTCATGAACGGCAAGCCTATTTGGATTTGGAAGTTGCCAGGTTGAAAGAACAATTGGGAAATGACAGAGGTACAAGAAGCTGTGGAGCCTTAACTGTAGCCAATTGGCTGAGTTTGGTGGTGCTCTATTGGCCAAAGACGCTGAGATTGTGGAGTTGAAGTCACGGCTTTCCCATACCGGCCGGTTGACGCCCAGCGACCTGCCTCCTAGGATGAAGATGCAGGGGAAGTGCCGAGGGGAGGATCCTATCAACGGAGAGGGAGAGCCCCACCTGTAGAGATGTTCAGTGGAGAGAAGGCAGTGAGAACAGCCTCGATGATTGGCTTCCTGCTTTTGTACAAGCAGCGAATGGACTAAGGATGAGTTGCTGATCCAACTGGCTGGACACCTGAATGGTCGAGCCCGTCAAGAGTGGAGTCTTTTGTCAGAGAGTGATAAGGCCAACTACAACAAGAGTGTTGAAGCTCTGCGTGCCAGGTTGGACCCAGGAAGCAAAGCGATGGCCAGCCAAGACAGTGAGTGACTTCGTCCGTCGCCTTCAGAAGACGTTCCACCGAGCTTACAGACATGATGCCATGCTGCCCGAGACCAGAAATGCATTGCCCTATGCCCAACTACAGGAAGGCTTGAAATATGATCTCATGGAGGCTCCTGCAGTCTGGAGCGTTGGACTATATGTGGCTGCCAAGAGTGAGGAGAGGAGGCTAGCTGGCCATGGGCTTCAGAAGCAGAAGCAGTATCAGTTGTCCCAGCAGCGAGGGTTTAAGAAGGCGTCTCCTGCCACAAGGCCCTGTGGGGGCGAGCCAACCCAAGCAGTGGGCAGGCCGTAGGAGCAACCCTGATGTGAAACCGAAGAAGTGCTGGAATTGTGACCAGACTGGACACATGGCCTATGATTATCCCTAACCCAAGAAGGAGAGCACGGAAAATCCAACCCGAAGTCAAGTGCAAGGATGATGATCAGACTGAACCTGCTGAGTCTGAATGCCTGAGTGAGGACGAAGTAAAGACAAAATGTAATGAAGAACCAGCTGCATCACTACCCTCCCGAGTGAGTGAGCGGTATAACCTGAGACGGAGTATCAATCCTCCAGCAAGACGGATTGAGCGAGTTGATGTTCGGGACGAACACACTCTCCAATGGGGGAGTGATGTAACAATGCGAAACTATTGTGAGCTGTTATGTAACTGGACATGTAGTTTTTGCTGATGTCATTGATATTGTACTCAGCATGTGTATTGGCTCTTAACCCTTTAACCACCGAATTCTTCCCACCAAGACAACACATTTTCATGCATTCAGTGCACACCACTTTTGTAGGTACTTCTCTCCCACAGCATTCGCTCCTCAGCGGCCAAACTTGGTGGGGCCCACACACATGGAGAGACCCCTCTGGCAATATTGTTAATGATATTCATGACCCAACAAACCCAGCAATCGGAGGTCAAAGGTGGATGTCAGCCGGATTTTCGTCCAGCATTTCCCTAAACTTCATAGGCATGCTGTGCAGCCTGGGTCCTTGATGGTTGGGTCAGAGGGTGAGGTTGAAACAGTGGACGGAACACTGTTAGAAAATGCTCGGGGGCTGCTCCCTGGTTGGAGGGGGTTACAATGCTGTCCTAGTCGTGTTGATGTTCTTTGCGGGTCTGAGAAACATAGTACATGGCCTCATTCGAATTCTTAGGCCTGGGAATGAGGCTGGTGTACACATGAACAGTTGATTCCCGCTTCCACAGATGTGAATCCGAAATGCCCCAGCCCCTTCATTCTAGAGAGTTTCAGCCTACTTCAGATGTTTATAAGCTCTCCCAGTGTGTAGTGAGCCCTTGGGTGTCGGTGAAACCAGCAACATCCTGTGATGTAGGTAAAAGGTAAGTTGTTTAATTTTCACCTCCAAGCCCTTTCAGCCAATGGCTGATCTCCCAAGGGGAGGAGGGGTAAATAAAGCACTTCACCAGTGAAGGAACAGGCGGGATTCGAACCAGTGACTTTTGGTCCACAGTCAAATGCTTTAACCACTTGGCCACAAGTCACTCACAAGGGTGATACTAATACAACGCATACAGTCATGTACATAGACAGTATAGCATACTAGCATCTCACAATAATAGTTTGTGCTATGGTTAACACCTAGCCAGAGGTGGTAGTTGTCTCACGCAAGTCATGACTCAGACATTCAGTCACAGGCATCTAAAATGGAGACAGTACTGGTGAGTCACAGCTACATGTAACCGGCAATGTACTGTGCCAGTGGGTATAAGGCTTTATAATGCAGCCTATAATCAGACAGAACATCCATAATTATTATACTCCACGTACGTCCTCGCTGTTTTCAAAGTATAAACTTAATAACGGATATGGAATATTCCGTTCAATACACATTTCAGTGAATGGTTGTCAGCACACAAAGTTCAGAGTGGGTATACATGGAAAGCCACAGTTCAAGTACACTGTATCCATATATGGTGAATCCAAATAAGGAGTGTCTGTATACAGGATGTCACTACCAGGGCTAATTGCATCCTGAATTGGTTTCACTGACTTAATAATAGAATGGACTTCCTTAATAACTCAGGGAGATAATGTCATCATGACACGTGCCTGTGAGAATCAGCTGTACTCTTGGCAGATTCACCTTCCCATTGTGAAGCAAATACCTCTAAGAGATGGAGGAGAGAGAGGGAGGCAGGGAGGGAGGGAGGAGGGAGGGAGGGAGGGAGGGAGGGAGGGAGGGAGGGAGGGAGGGAGGGAGGAGGGAGGGAGGGAGGGAGGGATGGAGGGAGGGAGGGAAGGAGGGAGGAAGGGAGGGAGGAGGGAGGGAGGGAGGTAGAGAGAGGGAGGGAGGGAGGTAGAGAGAGGGAGGGGGGGAGGTCAGATGGGGGATATTGAGGGTAGGATGAGAGGAGGAAAAAGAGGCAAGTAATCATCCCAGTGTGTAGTAAACAGGGATAACTCTACCAACAGTGATATAGCTATATACCGGGCCAACTCGCGGTCCATACATACCTTGTGACCTGCAGGGCTAGCTCCTGCCATCTTGCCTCTCCTGTTCCAGGACACCCTGCTCCATGAGGTTCTCCCGGTACCGGCTGTGTTGCCTAACAGCTCTCCCGTGTCTTCTTTACACGAGATAAGCGTCTGGAGGGTGGGAGTGGGAAGATAGGGAGAATGGGGAGGAGGACGAGGAGAAGATACATCTCCTATACAATACTAAATGCGTACCACACAATATGCCCATTGCAGTCCTGCCAACTCTCACGGAAAATCCATGAGTCTCAGTGTTGATCTCACACTCTCACGGTTAACCAGCTCAAACTCACGGAAATGCGGAGAGACTTATTACATTTGAATGGAAAAGTAAACAGCTCTACATAGCTACATGAATTGTGCAATGCAAAGTGGAAACTGACTCACCCTCCTTGCAAAGCTCTCACAGAAGTCATGGAATGGAAAGCTCCTCCAACTAACGTCGAACTGTCCTTGCCTCTTCACTGAGCGGCAGAGAGTTAGTTTGACTCGCACTGCCCGTGGCTTCAAGCGGCTGAAGGGTTTGAAATATTTTTGGCGGGAAGTCAAGATTAGGTGCAAGCGCATGCGCAACAGGATACATCCGGTTTGGGCTTAAATAAGGAATTTGCACCAAGTTTTGGCGGGAAGTCAGGATGGCACACTCGCTAAGCACTTGCTTTGCAGCCTGGGGGTTGAGTGTTCGCCTCCCCAATAACCGAGTACGAGTCTGGGTCACTCCGTACACACCGGTTCCTGACTTCCCCGCCTAGCAGCCGGAGTACGCCGGTTCCCCACGACCACCGAAGCTAAAGGTGTCTGGTTGAAAGGGTTAGCCTCCTGTGATTCCAGTCACGCCTATCCAGCGCTCCTGAGGCTGCACACTTCGGTGTCTGTCCTGTCACGGAGGGATGGGTGTGTTGCTAGGTTTGTTTTTGTTTTCCTTTTTTTTTTGGTTAACTCTTTTTTTCTTGTCTTTCTTGAGTCTTGGACCTAGGGCTGCTATGCTTGCTATTTTTTTCTTCTTGGAGATCGAGACTTTGTTTTTTCATGCATGCTGTCTGTTGGTAAACCAACAGCTATAGACGGACCTCGTGGCAGTCACAATCTGCATGTACTGTCTTCATGCAATACATTCCTGCTTGACTACACCGGTTTTTGATTCATCCTAAATTAAAGTTGCTTGCATAGCAAGGAACTTTCTCACCATACCATTGCAAAAGGCATCACTCACAAGCATGTATTTGCCTGTAACGATTACTACATTGTGCTCCAACTGTCTAAATAATTATAATAGTACTAGCAGGGCTTCAGAAATGTCCAATCTTGATCTGTCATCGTTGACCTCGGTACATTGGCTCATCGAGTATGCTGAAAGTATGCTCTGTGGTGTGGGTGTGTGTATGTGTGTGGGTGGGTGTGTGCATAATGTTTGTGGGTGGGTGGATGGTGTGTATGTGGACAGAAATGTGGCAGCAAGAAGGCCATAAATTATGGATAGAGTACTGCAGAATGCAGTGGTGCAGTAAACAATTCTCTAATGTCCATGGACTATATCGGGTTTTACCTAGGCTGACCCCAATATAGGAATCCGTTTGGCACTGGCCTCATTCCCAGGCCGGACGAAGTAGCATGGCCTGGGAAGAAGGCTGGTCTGGCACCTGCCTCTTATCACAGACACATTACACATTGGTAACAGTCTCACACAACTGCTGGTTGCTGTTTCATTACCTTCATCTTCTTCATCAGATAAGAGGTGCAAATGTTCGCCTTCCATGAGCGCAATCCCTGGTCCGGGTTGATGCGTACGCCGCCCACAGTATAGCCTGTAGGGTGTGTGTGTGGTCTGGCTGTCCACAGATGTGAACCTAACAGATGTTACAATATCCAAGTCTGCAGTACCTCCCACAATGACGACAACCCCTCCCCCCCCCCCCCCCCCCCCCCACAACAATCAAACGATATCTCCCACAATGACAACGAAAAAGATCTCCCAAAGGAAAAAGCAAAAGTCCCCCACAATGATAAAAAAAATCCCCCACAATAATCTCCCACAATGACGAAAGAATGTCCCCCACAACAGCCACGATGAAAACATTGCCCCCCAAGCATGTCCTCCACCACAAGTAAAGCCATGACTGCAGCGTCCTCCACCACGACTGCGGCATCATCCACCATGACTGCACCATCATCCGCCATGACTATGGCGATCACTACAGAAACCACAGAATATCTCACTTGGTGCTACAACTGAGGAAACACCAGCATCACAGCCAAGAGCAGGTTTGTCTTAACCATACAACTACTTCACTGTTTTGATTTCACCAAACATTAATGCTTGCTACAGGAACGAAGCGTGTCAGGCGCTGTGGTGAGTGTTTAGGATGTACAGCCACAGACTGTGGAGCCTGCAGGTGCTGGCTATAGCAGCAATTTTTCAAGTTCCTGTGTACTTCTGCACAAACCCCCCTCAACCAAACACTGGAGGTACATACCGCTGGGAGTGCTTCAACCCCATTGCCTCGAGGGAACTATTGCGGTACCCCATCCTGACAGAGCCCCTCTTTGAAGGTGCTAACTCGATTAGACACCTTGAACTGGTGTATTATAGGAACTGCCACTATAACAGTATTGTGTCCATTCACACTGGAGTCCTTCATGTGTCTCCCCCTCAGTTAACTGGCAACATCATTTACCACAGCCAAGTTATTGAGTAGCTGCATTTTTGTCTCGGCACCGAAGTGCCGAGACACAGTGCTGGATGCGTAGGTACGTACGTGGTACGTACGTACGTACGTACGTACGTCGCTTTTCGCAATGCGCCCGCGCAAGTGCTGCATGCTACACTCTTAATAGGGTGTCAAACGTACTTATAGCCTGCAAGTAGATCGTCAAAAATGATTATGGGTTGCATGGCTGCTCATGAATCCTCTTACCAAGACTACTACTACGTAGCTCTGATACTTAATTCAGGACAATGAATACTCCACCCATCCAGTGTGCTGCAGCCATCCCAAGTGCATACTAAAGCTCACTCAGCTCTAGCTAGCTAGTCTATAGATAAGTGCTGAAAGAATTGGCCAAGGTGTTGACTAAACATCAAGCCCAGACACGACCATACTGCTTTCATCCTTTGGGTGAACATTCCTGACCAACCCCCCCCTTGCTCACATGCACAGAACCTCCAAGGATATTGACGCTCACTTAAGCTGAAAGTCTCATTGCTAACAGGTTTTGAAGTCATAATAAAGGGTTAAGCAGCTACCATGTCCTCTGCATGATTCTAGCTGATACCAAGTCGTGCCGAGACACATCAAGTCTTTTAAAGACTCACTTGTTATACAAGCATAGTAAGTCTATAGTCTTCTTCTCCATATACACTTACCTCGCTGTATGGCCACTGAATTCCGGTATGATTGATTCACACTGCAGTCTCATCGTACTATGTTGGGTCAAAGTACAAACTCAAACTATATGACGTCATCGGGCAACGCGGTGAACAAAGTGGATCCCCGTGGTCAAAGGTCACGGCCTGTGTCAACTTAAAGTGAACGAGCGTGTGCGAGACTCCGGTAACGGACTTCTTATTGGATGACAGGGCCTGGGGGAGGCATGGGAGGAGATTCTGTGGAAGTGGACATGCTCCTGCGTGAGCTTTGGAAGGGGGTGAGGTCAGTATTCTGCCATTGCATAAATTAGAGCTTTATACAGGACCAACAAAGCATGGTCCTGTTTCAGTGAGGAGTAGGCAGTGTGCATCCTGCATATAGCGACACACTGTTACAAGTGACATACCGGCGTGCCCTGGTGTGGGCTGGTGAGGGGGTGTGGTCACTTGTGAGGTGGGAAGTATCACAGCAGGAGGGATGCCAGTGTCACTGGTGATGGGGGATGGGGGAGGGGATGTGGTCACTGCGGAGGTCAAAGGTGACTCACCAATTGGTACTGCAGGAGACAGAGGAGTGCGTGGTCACAGAACATGTATGCATGCAGGTTTGCCAGTACAATGACTCCCTAAACATCCCACACAGTACACTCACAGATCACTACTACCGACTGCCATCACTTGTCAGTGTGTGACAGTACCACACAGTACACTCACAGATCACTACTACTGACTGCCATCATTTGTCAGTGTGTGACAGTACCACACAGTACACTCACAGATCACTACTACCGACTGCCATCAATTATTCAGTGTGTGACAGTACCACAGAGTACTACTACTACCGACTGCCATCATTAGATTTTGTCAGTGTGTGACAGTACTAGAACACTCTGAGGTGACTAACTACCTTGTGAGGTGGAGGGAGCACCAGGGGGTGATGGTCCTGGGGTGGAGTAAACGTGGGGTATCGTTTCCTCCCTTCCTGGGCAGTACTTGTCCCTCAGCTGCTGGGCCAGGTGTCCCTCCCCCACAGGAGGACTCTTCAGAGCTTTAGTCAGAGCTTCCCAGGAGGGACGGGGGTCGATACGTCTCAACCAGTGACTGCACATCTCAGTGTTGCAGTCGTTCATGTCAGGAAACTCTGATCTGATGGCACTCAGTGTTCCTACCGAAAGCTTCAGCTCAACTCCGATATGGTGCCACTTGGCACAGGCCTCATACAAGGCTCCCCTCACTTCACTCAGGTCATCCAGTGTAAGTTGCCCTGAGGGGATGAAAGTAACCTGTTTAGCATCGAGGGGCAACCGCACTCCTGGTAGGCGAGGTTAAACGGTAGCACAAGCTAAGTGTGACAGTTCGTTCCAATCATCACACATCACTGAGTACCATGATAGCTATAGTCTATAGGGAAGATCAGAAATTATTTAGAGTACTCTCAAGTACCGAATAAAACCATTCATAGCCGCGTTGCAACCCTGGTTGCGACTCGCCGTAGCGCAAGCTAAGTATTGCAATTCGTTCCAATTAACGCACATGCCACGTCGCAATCATGCAGTCGATCGCGAGCAAAGTCGACCAAAAGGAAGACGACATTATTACAGCACTCACAACTTAGCCAGCACGGCGAGTTTCGGCATGTAAGCGTCAGTGAACTACAGCGATCACGGCTGTGTGGTCAGAATGTTCGTGTGCCTTTCCTAAGAACGGTACTGCCACCGGAAGTCGATGGAGCGCTCGAGCAATGGCGGCCAACGGTGAGACAAAAGCGCTCATATCTCCACCACCAAGGTGAGTTTCAGCACCAAAATTGTACGGGGAGGACAGTGCATGATAGCGATCACAACGGTGTAGTCAGAATCTTTGCAGGCCATTCGTAAGTAGTCAAACGTTAATTGTTTATTTATTTACGCGGCACAATTTTTCCCCTACCAGGAGTGTAATTAGGTTTACTAGCTGATTGCCATGACTGGGTAGCAGAGTGTTATCAGGAGGCAACCTGACACTCCATGAATACAATCCAGGAACAGGAAACAACACACGCTTAGTACATAATGGGATTAGAGGTAGGGCCTGAACAATTAATTCAATTAGTTGGCTAGCTGACTGAACTAAGGTTGTTGACTACATTTCTTGCATGTCAACTAGTCGAGAGGGCCACCTTACCCCATAGCCAACCTTACCCCATAGTGTGTAGAGATTCTTGTGTTTGAACAAAAATATTTCAATGATGCCCTCTTCAGGAATGTAAGGGTAGTCAGTACCCGTAGTACTAACTACACCTGGTAATTATATAATACAAGTAGCTTCCCTCGCTCAGCTACTTCCCCCTCATTCGCCTACCGTGAGTAATCCGGCGCCGGACAGCTGTCTGTGCAGAGCTGCTGCTCCCCGATTGCGTCCGCTTGCCCCCCGATTACGTCCGCTTCAGCTGCTGCTCCCTGTTTGCGTCTGCTGCTCCTCTGCTTCAGCTGCTGATCCCAATCGCGTCCGCTTCGGCTGCTGCTCCCCGATTGCGTCCGCTTCAACTGCTGCTCGCTTCGACTGCTGCTCCCGATTGCATGCATCCGCTTGCAGCCCCAACCAGATTCTAGCCAAATGTTCTTGAACATTCTTCGAGGTTCAGTAAACAAATTGAAGTACAAAGTACGAAGGTCGTGCATCACTATAGTCCAATCCCGCCCCACGAGCAACCCACTTCCGTCAAGCACAGACAGACAGACACACACACGTTAAAATGTTAATGTATTGATACAGTGTGTACAGGGAAATATCACGTGTGCCGCAGGCACGAGTGACAATACGGCTACAGACGAGTGGTGTTTCCCAGTACACGATACATTTATCATGTTTCCAGACCCTGCGGCTATAGGAACGAGTCGATGCGACATCGATATGCGATATTGCAGCACTGCTTGGTAACGGTTGCGGCTTGGGTTTCACAATCAGCGTACCATTAGGCATGGAACTACATTTGCGTACTAACAGTACGGCTTCGTTCCCAGGCCGTGTGGGACTTACCGTGTAACCTGAAATGGCTGATCATGACTTGGTTTGCAGTTGGAGAAGCGGGCCTCTTGTCGGCGTTCTTGATAGGCGAGCATGAGTAAGAGTTATGCATCTATCATTAATGCATTGGCGCCATGGCAATAACTTTCACGCCCTAGGGCCCTAGGGGGATGCGATAACCCATTTCCTACATGGGCGATATGGGAAAATATCATCCTAGTTGCTCTGGCTAGGCTTTGCCATACATTCTCTATGGGAACAGCCATGTCAGACTGTTGGAAACACGATAACACACAATAACATGTTAGCTGCAATACACATGTCCTGCACATCCCGATAACACATGATAACATGTTATCAGTACCTGTTTCACCGACCACTCATCCCAATATTGAGGCCCATATGGACTAGGATAGTCTCGGTACCAGACTATTCACACACGGCGGAATAGTCTGCCGAGTGGTTCTGACACCGTGCGCTAATAGTCTGGTAGTACCATAGATAATATAGGGACGATATTATCTATGCTAGTACTGGGATCGCACAATGTCATAATCAGATTTGGTTGTATGATTACGATACAGATATCAACGTTTGACTTACCATCCGCCATGATTCGCAGCTACCCCGCTGGGTCGATCATGTATAGTCGTTCATGCAGCAGCGCTGTTCGCTCCGTTACGTCACGCGTCATGATTATGATCATGTGGTTTGGGCACGAGACTATTAAAAACATTGCAGACCTCGCACGCGCATGGGACAGCCAGCTTGCAGAGGCTCCAAGATTGGGGTTGGTGCAAAACCTGGACTCTGGACTCTGGACTGGACCGTGGACTGGACTCTGGACTGCATTTTGGACTGCATTTTGGACCGAATATTGGACTTGACTTCGTACGCATGGCCCAGAAGGCATGTCGGAGGTCGCTATATCTCTGTCTCAGTGGATGCCTATGGGAACTTAAGTGGGGACGACGTGGAGTGGCTACCCTGAGATCTGCTGGTGGAGGCTGGGGCTCTAATTATTTCTGCTGGGGCAAATATCGGGAATCTGGTCGTTCCTGGCAGAACAGAGCGTGTGTCGAAATTGGAGGCACTTGAACTTTGTAAACAAGTAGCCTTCAATTACACGTACGTACATACGTACATGCAGTTTGCTGTCTGGGTGAGCTACAAGACTTGTTTCGCGTCTGTGATGACAACGTTGTGTGTTAAGTTCTCTGCTGATGATGGGCTCTATCCTACGGGATTATTTCTACGGATGTCAGACAACATCAGAACCCTGGTCGCTTGGTGGAAGTGGACAGAGCGTGCTAGCTGTTGAGCTTGAACCAACTGATCATGTGTGTGTGTTGTATTTGTAGCTTGGTCTTCAGTATGCCTTCTGGGCCATGAATGATTGAGTCCAATATACAGTCCAAAATCCAGTCCAGAGTCCAGTCCACGGTCCAGTCCAGAGTCCAGAGTCCAGGTTTTGCACTAACCCCCAAGATTGGACGGCTTATTCCTATCACCCCACCAAAACTCTGAGGTTTGTCTGCATTAATTAATGTCTAGTTCCCAGACCCATAGATTCCGTGTCTTATATCTATGGCATGCCCGACCCTTCTACATTTCGCCCAAGAAGGGTCTGGGAATCCAACTATCCGTCTACCGTGTTAATGGGCTATTCCATTATATAAGGCTACACCCCCATTGACGGGTAACTACAGGGATTCGCGGAGTTTTTCCGTGTTCTGTTGTAAATCTCCGTAAATGTCCTGTGATTTCCCGCATATTTCCGTATTCTGACGTCTGCTTAGAGGCATAATTTCTGTCCCATGCAGGTACGCAAATAGCTAACTCGTCAATAGGGTGTGTACCCTGTTTTAATGGAATAGCCCAATGGGTCTTTCCCTTTGCTTCCTTTGGAGTCCGTGTCTTCATTTACGAAGTACTAGTGGTTATTGCATGTTATTGGTCCGGCAGGAAGTAGGGCGATGGGTACCTGGAGATTATACCTTTCGGCTTCACAGGTTTAGAGATTGGACGTGTAAATTAGCTAATCAATGTTGGTTCACTAGCCCTCACAGTTGATATCGTAACTTGGTCTGTAGTTCCAACAGATGTGACAAGAGAATTTTGTGGAGACACAGTTATCACTACCTCTTTCAGTTGAATGTTCTCAATTTTCCCCCTCTAGACCCACTGCACTGACATGACGTTCTCTGAGGCATTCCCGTATACTATGCAGAAGCCGGAATGTAACACATAGACAGTATCGGTCAAAATGTGTCCTGCATCAGTGGTAAGCATTTATAATATTATAGCCTGCATGTCAATCACATCTTGTTCAACAATTACTAGAAGCATTGTTGGTGCATGATTGCGTTTGCCGAGATCACCACAGAAGGTACTATCTCCAAAAGTGCAAAATGCCGCCATGTCAATGTGATGATGTCAGTTGCAACGGGTCTATAAAACATGACGTTACTGAACAGGAAGAATTCATAGCCTTGTTCCCAGGCCGTTCCCACCGACAATATTTCATCGCTCCAGTATCAAATATTGCTTTCATACTGGAAGCGATGAAATATCAGCGGTGGGAACGGCCTGGGAACGAGACTAAACTGGCCATCTGTTCTTCATCTCCAGCTAGATTAATCTTGCTGCTGTGTTTCCACCCTCCTCATCATCTCCACTGTGCAGTGGATGTTTGCAGCACTGGCATATCTCCCTCGGGCACTGGAGTTTACACTTGCTACCTGGTAAATTGGAATGTGTGTGCAGCTATTGTGGGGGATAAGATGATATGACATATTGTAGCTGGTGTGGTTATTAAACTCTCGATGTCAACCACACGTTGCATCGCCATTCAGTTTCAGCTGTAAGGAACGGGGTAGGACGCTTCGGCAGCCCCTCCCACTTAAAAATGCAAGAGCTCTAAATACTCGAACAGAATTGCTTATAGAAATTCAGTCTGCAAACTAGCCAGGCCATGCAGATGACGTTCCAGCAAGTCACAGTGCAGTGGCAATTTTAGGGCTGTCACCATACTTTGCCGGTGATGGGCCTACCGGGATAATAATTATGTAACAGTCAGTCAGTCCTACCGGGATAATATGTAACAGTCAGTCAGCCCTCCCTCCCTCCCTTCCCCCCTCCCTCCCCTCCCCCCTCCCTCCCTCCCTCCCTCCCTCCCTCCCTCCCTCCCTCCCCCCTCCCTCCCTCCCTCCCTCCCTCCCTCCCTCCCTCCCTCCCTCCCTCCCTCCCTCCCTCCCTCCCAGTCCACCCAACTGAAACCAGCACTCCAACTGGCTCAAGACCACCTACACGGGTGAGAGTAATTGAATGTTATCGTAGAGAAAGTCATAGGTAAATGATCATCATCATGGTGTCATCATTAGCATACTTGCTGACCTAAGAAAGGATATGTTGAAGAGCTGTGGTGATTGTGAAAATTGAAAGAAGAAGGGTAAAAGGGAGATTACGTAGTTCTCTCCAGGCTTTCAGACATGCCATGTACCTGCGAGTGTTTGAAGTTGAGGGGGGCAACGAGCAGGTTGACTGTGATTGTACGTGTGGTATCACAGTTGATCGCTAATTACCACACATTCCGTCAGTATAACTGGAATGTAGGCACACGCCCACTCCTCCCTGTGCGAAGGGTCGGGCTCCGGGACTGATGTTTTCAAATTGGTGTGGGGTTGCAATTGTTCTGTTTTACCCCACCGAAGCTCAGTATATATAGGGCCATTTCTCACCTCGATCCATTAGGTCAGTGTTTCTGTTGCTAAATTGAATTTAAATTGTGTATATAGCTGGCTCCCTGTGAATAAACATTTTTGTGTTTTTTTAAGACTGTTTTTATTACCATAGTCTCTCGAAAATACGCCCATGGGCGATGAACTTAGTGGCTTACTGCTGCTCCAGAGAAATCTGTAGTGCGCTGCTAGTGCTACGCTAGGCGACTACACACACGGAGACACAAACACGCAATGCAACAGCGCGTGCACGGTCTCATGTCATGCATTCATGCACAGCTGATTATGGAATGGCATACAACATATTGAAATTTAGTACCGCGATTGCCAGCCGTTATTTCTTACTCCCACCTCTTTGACAGTACTTCTTCCGGAGCTATTCCTGTTCGAGCTAATAGGGTGGGCGTACTTTCGAGTAATAAATGACCCTTTGCAACAACTTATCACGAAAAGGGGGGTGGGCGTATTTTTGAGGGTGGGCGTATTTTCGAGAGATTAATTATAGAAACATGGATATGGGGGAAGGAGAAAGTTCCAGTTGGGAACTCACTGAATGTGCGTGCATATCTTCAACCCTTACAGCCAAGTCCTTTGCAGAGTTGGTGCGATATATATTCAAGCTGCCAGATGTCACCGCATTTCTGAGCAAGTGGCTATGCCAAGACCCAATTGAAGGGTGTCAGCATCAGAAGAGCAGCACACATGATCATCGTGACGTCGATAGGAGTTTCTGGAGTATGAGTCATCAACATTATGAACAATTGCAAAGGACTGCTCAGGGGGAACTGTCGGAACAACAAGCAGCTGATACATGGCATTGAAAATGAACTCCTTCCAAAAGGCCATAGCATGCCGTTAGGAAATGGGAAAGTGTCTCCTCCAGCCAGCCTCCATCCTGCTACGTATCCAGTCTCAGCTCTGCCACCTTAATACCTTCACCTCTCTGCGTACTTCATCCAACTTCTACCAGCTAGCCCACATTACTAGCTATGTATGACTTATTCATTTCATTATGTATGAAGATAGCAGGGTAGTTCGGCTGTGCAGTACCTTGCTACTCATGGCATTGCTATAATATAAGCCACACTTCGTACAATTTATTGACCTGCAATGCGGACTGTGGAGTGTCCGTGGACATGCTATTTAGGTGTCTCTCAGATTCATTCTTGGTTTTACCACTTCACCTACAAATGAGGTCATTTTGTAAGAATGCGAAACTATTGTGAGCTGTTATGTAGCTGGACAAATATGTAATTATGCTGATGTCATTGATATTGTACTGAGCATGCGTATTGGCTCTTCAGGACTATTACTCTTTGCCTGGAGTGTCCACGAGATACATGTGATCGTCCCGCCGAGACCCTCGTGAATCGTCGGTCTTGGGATACAGTCTGGAGTGAAAAGTGCTTAGAAGTGTAGGTAGACTGTTTCGTGTTAGGCTAGAGCTAGAACAGAGACTAGGTTGCTTGCCACGGAGTAGCTGTAGCGTGATGAAGCCGTCCGAAATATTTGTGGTGCTGGCTGCCCGCCGAAACAGCCCGATGGTCCAGGATTGGTCTGTACACAACTATTTTGTGAACCGAAGGAGTCATAACAGAACAATGCCTATCGTGAGGTCAAGGAACATGAAGGAAGGAACTGGATCCGGATATGGAGGGGAGGAGCGTGGGCGTGGGCCCGAGAGTATGATTACGTCACGGCGTACCCTTGGTACATGGTATAGAGAAGCCCTCCATGAACGGCAAGCTCATTTGGATTTGGAGTTGCCAGGTTGAAGGAACAAATTAAATTGGGAAATGACAGAGGTACAAGAAGTTGTGGAGCCTTAACTGTAGCCAATTGGCTGAGTTTGATGGTGCTCTATTAGCCAAAGTCGCTGAGATTGTGGAGTTGAAGTCACGGCTTTCCCATACCGGCCGGTTGACGCCCAGCGACCTGCCTCCTATGATGAAGATGCAGGGGAAGTGCCGAGGGGAGGATCCTATCAACGGAGAGGGAGAGTCCCACCTGTAGAGATGTTCAGTGGAGAGAAGACAGTGAGAACAGCCTCGATTATTGGCTTCCTGATTTGATACAAGCATTGGAGAGGACTAAGCATGTGTTGCTGATCCAACTGGCTGTACACCTGAATGGTCGAGCACGTCAAGAGTGGAGTCTGTTGGCAGAGAGTGATAAGGCCAACTACAACAAGATTGTTGAAGCTCTGTGTGCCAGGTTGGACCCGGGAAGCAAAGCAATGGCCGGCCAAGACAGTGAGTGACTTTGTCCATCGCCTTCAGAAGACGTTCCCCCGTGCTTACGGACATGATGCCATGCTGCCTGAGACCAGAGATGCATTGCCCTATGCCCAACTACAGGAAGGCTTGAAATATGATCTCATGGAGGCTCCTGCAGTCTGGAGCGTTGGACTATATGTGGCTGCCAAGAGTGAGGAGAGGAGGCTAGCTGGGCTTCAGAAGCAGAAGCAGTATCAGTCGTCCCAGCAGCGAGGGTTTAAGAAGGCGTCTCCTCTGCCACAAGGCCCTGTGGGGGCCAGCCAACCCAAGCAGTGGGCAGGCCGTAGGAGCAACCCTGATGTGAAACCGAAGAAGTGCTGGACTTGTGACCTGACTGGACACATGGCCTAACCCAAGAAGGAGAGCACGGGAAAATCCAACCCGAAGTCAAGTGAAATGATGATGGTCAGACTGAACCTGCTGAGTCTGAATGCCTGAGTGAGGACGAAGTAAAGACAAAATGTAATGAAGAACCAGCTGCATCACTACCCTCCCGAGTGAGTGAGCGGTATAACCTGAGACAGAGTATCAATCCTCCAGCAAGACGGATTGAGCGAGTCGATGTTGGGGACGAACACACTCTCCAATGGGGGAGTGATGTAACAATGCGAAACTATTTGTGAGCTGTTATGCAACTGGACAAGTAATTTATGTAGTTTTTGTTATTGATATTGTACTCAGCATGTGTATTGGCTCTTCAGGAATATTCTTTGCCTCGTGTGTCCACAAGATATAACAATTTGAATGGTGAAATCTTCCAACACTGGTTGAAGTTCAAACTGTGTATCGGTATGGGATTGAAGTCACTTCATACGGTCTCACGAGCCAGCACTGGTCCACAGGACTAGTGAGCGGTGCTGACATGCAGTCTTGTCCTCTAGACTAACAAGCTATATACCCTTTGATCACCTTCAATCGCTTCAATTGTTTCGTGCTGAGGACATTCGAGGGGCGAGCCTTCTTGATCTCATAGGAACAGATATCCTAACCTCATTCCCAGGCTCCTGCACTGTGTGCAGGGGGAGCCTAGGAATGAGGGTGATTTTTCAGGCCTCTGTGGACCAATGAGGCAACTGGTGTGGATGTTGGCAGAATGCTTATGTGGGAAGGCAGACCGGAAGGGAGCAGCTGCTGGTGCCTGGTGCTGGACTATGAACAGAGTGTTGTTACTTTGCTGAACAGCGGTGAGGATGGTGGGCTATAATTTTGTGGCACTGCTGCTGCAGTGCTGGAGGCACACTACCGCCCACAGACACTTGGGGACACACACGTAGGCATGCTGTGCAGCCTGGGTCCTTGCAGGTTGGGTCAGAGGGTGAGGTTGAAACAGTGGATACACTGTCAGAATATGCTTGGGGGTAGTCTCGTTCCCAGACCCCGAACGCGCACGCGCGAAAAAGGGGTCTGGGGACATTGCTACATGCTGCCTGACCTTCGAGGGGCGTGACCACGATGACGTAATCAGTAGATTCCAGATGAAAATGGCAAATTCGACATGTTTGATGATGCCCAGTAAAGCGGTGAGAGATATTCTTTGTACTAACGAAGGCAGCACTCCTCTTCGCGTCGTTCTGGGCTGTATCTACCAAGTCTACTTAGCCGACACGGAAACTGTGAAGCAATTTATTGCTCTAGCTAAACTCTGATTGGCCATCCCACATTCCAGACATCAACGTCATAGGGTCGAGCTGACTGTAGCATTGTCCCCAGACCCCTTTTCTCGCGGGTTGGGGTCTGGGAACGAGACTAGCTTTGCTCCCTGATGTGCATGGCTGGAGGGGGTTACAATGCTGTCCTAGTCGAGTTGATGTTCTTTTGCGGGTCTGAGAAACATAGTACATGGCCTCATTCAAATCCTTAGGCCTGGGAATGAGGCTGGTGTACACATGAACAATTGATTCCCACTTCCACAGATGTGAATGCGAAATGCCCCAGACCCTTCATTCATACTAGAGAGTTTCAGCCTATTGGGATGTTTATAAGCTCTCCCAGTGTGTAGTGAGCCCTTGGGTGTCGGGTTTATCGTGAAACCAGCAACATCCTCGTGAGGGTGATTTAGGTAAAAGGTAAGTTGTTTAATTTTCACCTCCAAGCCCTTTCAGCCAATGGCTGATCTCCCAAGGGGAGGAGGGGTAAATAAAGCACTTCACCAGTGAAGGAACATGCGGGATTCGAACCAGTGACTTTTGGTCCACAGTCAAATGCTTTAACCACTTGGCCACAAGTCACTCACAAGGGTGATACTAATACAACGCATACAGTCATGTACATACACAATAAATCAAGTAGCATCTCACAACAATAGTTTGTGCTATGGTTAACTCCTAGCCAGAGGTGGTAGTTGTCTCACGCGAGTCACGACTCAGACATTCAGTCACAGGCATCTAAAATGGAGACAGTACTGGTGAGTCACAGCTACACGTAACAGGCATTGTACTGTGCCCGTGGGTATAAGGCTCTATAATGCAGCCTATAATCAAACACTCATGACAGAACATCCATAATTATTATACTGTACGTCCTCGCTGTTTTCAAAGTATAACTCCTTAATAATGGATATGGAATATTCTGTTCAATACACATTTCAGTGAATGTCACACATTTTGTGGGTTGTCAGCACACAAAGTTCAGAGTGGGGTATACATGGAAAGCCACAGTTCAAGTACATTGTATCCATATATGGTGCATCCAAATAAGGAGTGTCTGTATACAGGATGTCACTACCAGGGCTAATTGCATCCTGAATTGGTTTCCCTGACTTAATAATAGAATAGACTTCCTTAATTGACACCCTATGATGTCATAGTGAAGTCACTTGTAGTGCTATAACCCAGGGAGATTATGTCATCATGACACGTGCCTGTGAGAATCAGCTGTACTCTTGGCAGATTCACCTTCCCATTGTGAGTCAAATACCCTAAGAAATGGAGGAGGAGAGAGGGAGGCAGGCAGGGCGGGAGGGAGGGAGGGAGGGAGGGAGGGAGGGAGGGAGGGAGGGGGAGGGAGGGAGGGGGAGGGAGGGAGGCAGGCAGGGCGGGAGGGAGGGAGGGAGGGAGGGAGGGAGGGAGGGAGGAGGGAGGGAGGGAGGTAGAGAGAGGGAGGGGGGGGGGGGGGGGGGGGGGGGGAGGTCAGATCGGGGATATTGAGGGTAGGATGAGAGGAGGAAAAAGAGGCAGGCAATCAACCCAATGTGTAGTAAACAGGGATAACTCTACCAACAGTGATACAGCTATATACCGAGCCAACACACGGGCCATACATACCTTGTGACCTGCAGCGCTAGCTCCTGCCATCTTGCCTCTCCTGTTCCAGGACACCCTGCTCCATGAGGTTCTCCCGGTACCGGCTGTGTTGCCTAACAGCTCTCTCTTGTCTTCTTTACACGAGATAGGTGTCTGGAGGGTGGGAGTGGGAAGATAGGGAGAATGGGGAGGAGGACGAGGAGAAGATACATCACCTGCACAATACTAAATGCGTACCACACAATATGCCCATTGCAGTCCTGCCAACTCTCACGGAAAATCCGTGAGTCTCAGTGTTGATCTCATGCTCTCACGGTTAACCAGCTCAAACTCATGGAAATGCTGAGAGACTAGAGCTTGGACACTTATACCCGCAGACTACCGATTGAGCCTCGTTCACATGCAAGATTATGCATGCGCAATTATGCAATCATGCATGCGCAATCATGCAATTATGGACTACAGAAAGAGTACAGCATTTTTCACAGTCCTTGCAATCTTAGGGTCGAACCACAGCACATGCACATAGTACATACTGCTGCTGAGCTCCCGGCTTGCATCAGCTTCAGCTGCTGCTCGCCGCTTGCATCCGCTTCAGCTGCTGCTCGCCGCTTGCGTCCGCTTCAGCTGCTGCTCCCGATTGCGTCCGCTTCGTCTGCTGCTCCCTGATTGCGTCCGCTTCAACTCTGCTCCCCGATGGCGTCCGCTTCGTCTGCTGCTCCCCGATTGGTCCGCTTCAACTGCTGCTCCCGATACTAGTGTCCAAGTCTGCCATCAAGGAGGTTGGGTTTAGGGGAGCCATAATGAAAGGACAATGGGTCAGGGCTGGATTGCGTCTGCTTCGGCTGCTGCTCCACACCAGCTGTCCTGGAAGATTCCGGCCATGTCCACTATTCTCGAACATTCTTCGTGGAGTTAGAGGTTCAAAGTACGAAGGTCGCACGTCACTTTTGTCTAGTCCAGCCCCACGAACATCCCACTTCCATTGCACACAGACAGACAGACACATGGTTAAAATCTTAATGTATTGATGCATGCATGTACAACTCAGAGCTGAATGTAATCCCTACACATAGGATAGACTACCAACCGCACAAGTACACACACAAACAGAGAGACAGAGCCATTGGCAGTGGCAGCGTGTGGCTGACGGATATGTAAAAAGGGGGTCCGCACAACATTCACTCTCCTGAATGGTCTCACACACGCACACACGCACACACACACACACACACCACACACCCACACACACATACCACGCACGCACGCACGCACACACACACACACACACACACACACACACTGTCAGCAGTGCCACTGTGAGCCATAGTCATAACAGACAACAGCCTTAATGGCTCTCGGACGCTCACACAGCATGTCATCTCACACACACACGACAGGGGGATGCCGCATTACCACAGCCACTGACAGCCTGCAGCCAATACCACAGTGCACCAACAAAATTCCGGCTATCGGAAATGTGGTACATTGCACGAATAGAGAAATGTAGTTCTGCATGTTGTGCAGCAAATGACTCCACTCCTCCCTCTCTCCCCTCACATCCCCTCCCTTGTCACACCATCTCCTCCCTCCCCCTCACCTGTGAGTATCGTTTTGGGTTGAAAATGGTATTTCATGTTCTCAGGCAGGGCCCTTGCCCCCTCCTCCCTTCCATTGGTGGAGGTGAGGGGAGAGGGGGCTACAGCAGGGATAAGATTTCACTGGGACGGTTCACGCGCTTTAGCATCTGTGGTTTCCTTTGCTCTCTCTCTCTCGTTCTGTGTGTGTGTGTGTGTTTGTGTGTGTGTTTGTGTGTGTGTGTTTGTGCGTGTGTGTTTGTGTGTGTTTGTGTTTGTTTGTGTGTGTGTGTGTGTGTGTGTGTGTGTGTGTGTGTGTGTGTGTGTGTGTGTGTGTGTGTTAAAAAGAGAAAGTTCATTATACTCATTTCATTATACGTATTTCACTACAACTAAATACTACAGCATTGACCCCATCAGACCATCACTCCATAACACTTATAAGCGCTCAGATTCAAGTCTCACACCAAGCGACTGTGGTACCAAACTCCCCCACATACATACATGACTTTGGAGAACCTCAGGGGTTGGAGGTTTAAAACCCTTGGGGTGGGTCTTGGGACTGCTGTCCTGAGATTCATCAGAGCTCCTCCCTCCTATGCCCCCTAACCCTCCCACCATCATGCACATCATAATTATAGCTGTACATATATTTGATCACAGCTGGTACCTCTAGCATCTAGCCTCGTTCCCAGACCCGAGAGAGGGAGGAAAAAAGGGCCTGGTTTCCACTGTTTGCACATGCGCTTAATTATCTGCAACCATAACACGTATTCATAAGGGGGAGGGTGCAAATGACGTCTTCGTAGTCACATGGTCGAGGGTGTGACGCTAACTATTAAATATTTGCTACACTGGTCCTCGTTCTGCGAAATGAGGGACGACACAATCACAATTGCACCGCCACCAGCAACAGACATTCTTTATTCAAAACAAACGGAAGATACTGACTCCACCCGGTCGGTGCGACGATAGCCACACGAAAACATCCCATCTTTCAATCGCAGGTCGCTGTTCTAGCTCAATTCAGGAGCGCCTTGCCGCCTGACGACATAGGAGAGCACGATCGAGAGCTGTTGTAACGCACGCCACTACTATAAGTACTCGCTAGCTAGTTAACTGCACGGATCACATTATTCACTTCGACGTCACAAGTGTACAAACATAATCGAACGTCCACGGTGCCGGTGGAATTCCACCGCTAGTTAGCGCATGCACAAACAGTGGAAACCAGGCCCTTTTCTCCTCGCCGTCTCGCCTTCCCATCAACCGGACTAGCCTCGTTCACAGTGCAGGGGGAGCGTGCATGGGAATGAGGCTAGGTACAAACCAGCCTCGTACCCAGGTCCACACGCGGAACACAGAAGAGGGCCTGGTGACACTTGGCAAAATTCTTGTATGCATAATATTGTGTTACATTTCCTACTAGAATTCACGCGGCAGGTACATGTAGCTGTTGGTGATGGCTAAGCACTGTAGAAAGTCCCTGCCAAGGAGTGACCAGAGGTGTGTCTTGAAGGCTAGAACAGCGGTTTTATCAAACAGCTACACTTTTCACGAAGTAAAGAATGTAATTTCTATGCAGTATTTGGCTAGCCTCGTTCCCAGGCTTACCCCGTTTTTTTCTGTTCTTTGGTTTCAGTTGACAATAATACACGAATGCGGAAGGGCGGGGAAAAACGCAGAAGGCCTGGTATCATTCATCATGTGCTTTATGTCAAGTGGACGTGGGGGGGGGGGGGGGGGGGGGGGGGGGGGGGGGTGGCCCAACCACAAATATGTTTAAAAACCGCCGATAAAGTTGTGTGGATCATCTGAGAGTCCGTGGAGCGTTCGAACTGAGCTGACTGGATGATGAACAGCCTTCAGGACCTGCTGAAATGACTACGGTACGGACCTCACCCACCCTACAACCACCCTTGCGTCCACCTGACGTCACTCACGTGATGAATGATACCAGACCTTCCACGTTTTTTGCCACCCTTCTGCATCCGTGTATTATTGTCAACGGATCAGAAAAATGGGGAAGGCCTGGGAACGAGGCTAGTATTTGGCATAGGACGAAACGTGATTTGCCAACTGAAATCAAGACTGCTGACCTCAGCACATACAGGAATTTTACCAACTGTCACCAGGCCCATTTCCGTGTTACGTGTGTGGGCCTGGGTACGAGGCTAGGTACAAACAACCTCGCTCAATTAAGGCACTCCAAAGTGAGCTGTTATGGCGGCCCTAGTCTGGTTCCCAGACCCACCGAGAGGAAGGGTCTGGGCAAATGACTTGCACTTCCGCGTAGCCGAGCACTGCATTCCAGCGAAAGTGTTGATTCGATTAGGGAAAACCGCACGTACGTTATTTAGTACGGGTGACTGATGAATAGCGTTGTATGCGCGCACCCGTACATAATGTTATTCATCAGTCGCGAGTCCCGCATCTGCGGCTTCTCACCTACTCACAGCAACTAATCATGCACACTGAATGAAATTCCTCGGCTATGCGGAAGCGCGGTTCATTTGCCCAGACCCTCTCGGTGGGTCTGGGAACCAGACTATGGCGGCCCTGAACAGGTCGAACACGAATGGGAAACTGATTGGATCATGTGTCATATGCCGAGTCTGCAGTAGTATGGATGCCAGCTGTGACTAGTATGGAATAACGGAGGGAACGCGAGGGGCATGAATGACGTGTCCGGAATTAAAACACTGTCCGGAAAACCTCTGTTACCTTATGTGAACAGAATTTTCAGGAAATTGACATACAATACAGTGACCCTATAATACTCACATCCGTGTCATCAAGATCGATCCCTAGGACGTGAACAGATGAACAACACCAGCCAGTAGGTTCCAGATACCGGGTAATGCGCTCTTCATAAAAGTTCAAAGTTCACCAAAATTATTCGGTGCTTTGGAAAATTAGAGGGGCTAGCCCGCAAGACTAGTCTTGTTCCCAGACCACAAATGCGCACGCGTTCCGGGTCTGCAAGGGAACGAGCATAAATTCTGTCCAGCCCCACCCCCTATCAAGAATTGCAGTGCTGTGTTGTGTCTGCTGTAGCACCAGACCTCTCAACTTCAACTATAGAGTTTCTTTTTGAAGTTGAGAGGCCTGATAATCCCAAGCGGAGTTGAACTTGGTTCTGTGCATAAGTAGCTGCTCCTGTGAGTTTCTTTGGCCTGGGAGAGGAACCGCTGCTGGTGTTCACTACTGTCATCAGAGTTCAGCACACACCCTGAGCCAATGCTCTCCCTTTCAGAGTCACTCATTCCAACTACTGACTACCATCATGTATACCAAACATACTCATGTCATGATATTATGAGCTGACATGACATACTCCCTCAGAGACCGTGAAAACAGAGTGAGTGTCACGGTGGGGTCGTGAGAGTTGAGAGTTCTGCCAGCGGGTGGCGGCCCGGGGCTCTGGACCAGGCTTAGCAGGAAGTTATTGAAACAGTTGTGTGTGGGAGGAAGCTAGCCTCTTTCCCAGGCCTTCAGTTTTGTCGGCCAGCTATATACTGCCAAAACATTCCCAATTAAAGCCTGATGACGGGCGAGGTCTTCCTCAACTCATTAATATTTCATGATAATAATTATTTGTGTCATAAAAATTAATACCATGATGTATATTGAATACACGTGATTATGATCTCTTGGTTGTACACACTACACATGGCATAGTTACTGCAAAAGAAAGATGATAATTATTGCAATGACACATTGAGTCCTCCATGGGGATGTTCCAGAAGAGGTGGCACATGGACTCGCCGTGGTAGATTCTTCTGATTGCTTCAGCCAGCATGAGACTGATGTCGACGGTTTTGATTTTGGAACAGCGCTCCTCGTTAACATCATGGAGGATTGTGTTGGTTACCAGCACCTGTATGTGTGTGTGTGTGTGTGTGTGTGTGTGTGTGTGTGTGAAAGTAAGGGGGATGTGTATTCATTCACGCTCCGTTTCCTCTAATGACATTCTGACAACACACACACACCTCATCTATTGGAGAGGATTCCAGCTGCTCTGGTGCATTGTCAGAAAAATTGCCGTGTGTTGCTACAGCATAAACCTTGTATGCTTTGCTGCAGCTATCAGTCGATCCACTTCATGTATGATGTCATCCTGAGGGGAAGGGATAGTCACATGAAGATCACATGTTCACTTACACAGAGGAGCAAGAATGGTTTTTGTTAAAGGGGGGGGGGGGGGGGGGGGGGGGGGGTGATAGGTAGAAGAGGCAGAGAAGTTGCCAATCAGGGCATTAGGCTATCTATCACCATCAGATTCGCTACTCACAACCACAGGCAGAGGAAAGTTACAACTGTCAACTCAACAGACACAATTCTCTGCACATACCAAATTCGGGGTCAACATCATTTTAGGGGGAGCCATGCCCCCTCTGCCCCCAACCCCTGTGTCGAATGTCCTTTGCATAAGTACATGTAGGTCACATGACCATCTATATAAGTCATGTGTCAGTATAAACCTAGGTCCCAGAGCCAACCAACCCCAGCACGGATCGCTTTTAGTATCGCTCATTATACTGGAAGCAATACACACACTGGATAAACGGTCTGTGAACGAGACTAAAACTTACAATGATAATGGCAACTATTCCGTGGGAATCACCTACAACGTTCAGTGGAGGCTTCTCCTTCATCAACAGCAGATCTGTGTAATAGAGACAGAACCAAATGTCATAGCTGTGTCATCCGAAATGCAAGACCCTGTGGTGCACTAACTATCGCCAAAATACTGGTCAGCAGTGGTTGGGTTAGCCAAGGTACGTTTTTTGTGCCCAAAAGTTGCCATTTTCGGCACATCTTTGACACGCCAATTTTGGAACTAGAATTGTCAGAAACAGTGCGACTGATGTGGCATTTCTGCCAAACAAACCAAGGTACCAAAATCAGTATTGGGAATAGACTTGGAAGAGAACATTGCACTAGGTGTGGGTACGTATGTGAATGAGATAGGAATCACAGTAGGCCAAAGGTTATATGGATCAAAATTCAACCAACGGCAAATGGACGCCATTGGAATGCTCTATTCATGCTAATCGCAATGGTACAAATCCTAGTTTCGTATCTCATTCCTAGCCCAAGATACCTACCATAGTACTTAATAGTACAGGTAATTCCTACTCTGTATATCGATTGTCAGACCTGTTGTAATCCATGCATTAGAATGAGATATGAAGTTTGGTAGTGTGCCATTGCGGTTAGCATGAAAATAGTATTCAAATGACGTTTAATGTTGGTCACATAAATTTAATGTTGTTTAATGTTGGTCACATACACCTGACCAAAGGCTATTAAAATCCATGATTTTGGGTTAACATTCAAGCAACAGCAAAATGGACATCATTGGAATGCTCAATTCACGGTGATCACAATGGTGCAAATCCCAGCCTCATATCTCAATCCTAACACAAGATGCATGTACCTCTAGCATATTAGTCTGCATGCATAGCCTCATTCCCAGGCATTCTACACCACCCGATTTTAGTGATTTTTGCATACTGTAAAATTTAATGATCAAAACCTGGAGGTGTACAAGGCCTGGGAATAAGACTATACGTATATGCATGCAGTATGCCCTCCACATCCTAGTGTACATGTAGCAGACAAGACAAGACCTGTACCCTTGGTGTGCTGTAGTGGGAAATTTTCCAGTGGCCACGTATTGTAGGTGCCGATTTGCAACAGATATTCGCCACCATCCAGTTATATATTTCAACCACCACTTACAGTATTGCTAATAGCCATTTCTAGTGTGTACTTTTTGCTCCTCGCTCAAAGCGACTTGGTAGAACTACTATCTGCTGTTAAGTTGCTCTTATGAGGTGCCATCAAGAATCTGCTGTCTTTTGCAAATGTGGGATACCTTGTGAGTTCAAATTTCAAATCCTTCTGTCCCACCTGACTTTGATGGTGTACCGCTGATGTCCTTTGCTTCCTTGTCCGGCGGTGGGGGGGGGGGGGGGGGGGGGGGGGGGGGGGGGGGGTCCTCCCATCGTCGTCCTCGGTATCCACCATGTCTTTGGGCTCCACGTGGATCACAGCAAGGCCAAGCCCAAGATGCTCAGCAAAGGAAGCCGCCCTGGGAGAGAATGAAGTGAAGAATAATGTTAGCAATAGTTGGCCATGTAGCATGGAAACCAAATATTTGTGCTCACGCAGTGGAATCCCTCTCCGTCCGGTTAAAGTGGGTCAATTTGACCAAAAATCTCAGGATTATTAGGACCCCAAGTCCACTATTGTTTTTCCCATGAAACAGATATTTCTGATCAAGACACATCCTTGGGGACCACATTAGAGGATTCCACTGTAGACCATAGTACAGTCAGTGGGTTGACAGTAATTAGCTAAGTCTGTGAATCATAAACATTCACATCCTCTCTGGCAGTGAAATGCTACCTTCTGATTGGTTATTACAGTAGTGTACAGAGCTGATTGAGGTAGCCTCATTCCCAGGCCACTGCCTGGCATGGGAACGAGGCTGAAGCTGAGGTGGAGGATGGAATGGGACTAACAAGCATTGACCAACTTTGGCAGTAAAGGGTGAGGTACAGTCTACCTTCCTGTGACTCCAGGGTACCGGGCAACAGCGACACCATTACGATAGTCAGGTATCTGCAAGGCAAGTGAGAAGCTGCAGTAATCACATCAGTAGTGTCATTGTGTGTACAGTATGCAGAATAGACACGTTGCATTTTTCCATGGCACTTCCGTATACTATACTTGTGCTGCCATCTTGGTGTACCATAATACATTGGCCTCATATGAAGTTCGAACCTAACGTACCCCTTTAATAGCCTACAAATCATTCACATTTCGTTTGATTCAACACACACTCGAAGCACTGCTGGTGCCTGGTTGCATTTGCCGAGATCACCGTTGAAGCTAGTGATGGCTAGTCTGATCATCCAGAAGCTCTACCTCCGACAGAAACTGAGATTGTTCCAGCTTCTATTCTGTTACGGTATATATGCAATGCTTGGAACAATAACTAACTACGTGATTTTACCAGCCTGTGACGTTCTCTGCCTCCTATGATCTATGTAGGCCTTCAGATGCTGTGAAACATATTCATCCTTCATGTGGTACACACTAGCCTTGTTCCCAAGTGCTTGAGAATGCATGGGAACGAGGCACAGTATCAGAGCTAATGACAGGCACATACGTATCACATTTGCCATACTAACTGCAGTAAATATATTCCTTGCTACAAAACCCATACTCAAAACGCTACCGTAGTTGTAATTGTATAAATATGAGCAGCAGCATTATAGAAAGGAGATTTCAAAAACCTTTTAGAGGAAGGGCGTGCCCTGCAAAACAGACCACCTAAGTCACACACCACACGCAGAAACAAGCAAGAGGCCAACATGGCCCGCACCTTCTCTAAATTGATGTTTCAGGGCAAGATAAACGGAGCTGCTCTCACGGCATGTCAAGGATGGGATTCTTCGTGCTGACGAAATGGTTGACCTTGGAGATAAAGGTAAGAAGTCTGTCCTGGACATCCTATACTCAAAACACCCACACCCAGAGCCTGTCTCAATGGATGCCCTGCCTGAGGGCTACAATGATCCTCCAGTGGTACATCCTGTCATATTTGATAAAATCACTGCTAGCAGCATTCACTGTGCCACCTTACGCACCAAGGGTGCCGCTGGACCCTCAGGCATGGATGCCCACTGCTGGAGAAGACTCTGCACCTCGTTCAAATCCGCCTCTCAAGATTTGTGCCATGCTTTAGCCACACTGGCTAAGGGGCTCTGTACCACCTTCGTTGACCCAAAAGGTATTTCAGCCCTGCTGGCATGCCGTCTGATTGCACTGGACAAATGCCCAGTCTTCAGAGCAATTGGGATATGTGAAACATTAGGAGCGTCATCGCAAAAGCTGTCTTAGTTGCCACCAAAGGAGACATACAGGATGCCGCTGCCTCAACGCAACTGTGCACTGGACAAATCTCTGGGATTGAAGCTGCCATTTATGCAATTAGGTCCATCTACTCAAACAAAGATACAGAGGCTGTTCTCCTAGTACATAGATGCGAGTAATGCCTTCAATTCACTCAATTGACAGCTAAGCCCTACGCAATGCTCGTCATCTCTGCCCATCCATCGCCACAAATCTGATCAACTCCTATCAAGCGCCCTCTGAGCTATTTATCAATGGCCAGGTTCTCTGGTCTGAGGAGGGCACCACACAAGGTGACCCCCTAGCAATGCCCCTGTATGCCCTTGCAACCATTCCCCTCATCAACAATCTCAGCAGCATGCCAGATACCAAAAAGGTGTGGTATGTTGATGACGCATCTGCCTCAGGAAGTGTGTCAGCACTCCGGAGCTGGTGGGATAAGCTCACTTCCTGTGGTCCTGCCTTTAGTTACCACCCAAATGCCAGCAAGACATGGCTGATAGCGAAGGACCACCATCTTCCCAAGGCAACAGAGATTTTTCAGGACTCCGGTTTGAAAATCACGTCACAAGGTTGGCCTTATCTAGGTGCAGCCCAGGCTCTGAAGAATACAGCAACCAGTTTGTGACCAAGAAAGTCTTGGAGTGGAAGGAGGAACTCCTTCGGTTGGCAAACGTAGCTCTCACCCAACCACATACGGCTTTTGCAGCCTTTACACATGGTTTTGTTCACAAGTTCACCTACCTGTCAAGAACAACCCCAAACAGTGAAATCTGCTACAACCCCTGGAGGATATCACCTACTCTAAGCTCATTCCTGCCTGAGCAGAGTTCCACCAAATGACTTAGAACGTGAGCTCTTTGCCCTGCCGTCCCGTAGTGGAGGGCTTGATTGTCAAACCTGCCAGTTCTTCCAGAGAATTTCTGGGGGGGGGGGGGGGGGGGGGGGGGGGATCGCTTTGAACGGGCGTATTTTGACGTGTGAATATTCAACCTTCATGCCCCTTCAAATTGCCAAAAAGCCTTGCCTCCACCTACAAGAAACACGAGAGAGCAAAGATCAGAGCCTACGAACAAGGAGTTCGAGAGGTAGAATATGGTTCGTTTACCCTACATGTCATGTCCCTTTCAGGTGGATGCAACGAACTTTAGCCTCGTTCCCAGGCTCCTCCCCAGCTTTTTGTCGCGACAAAAAGCTGGAGAGGAGCCTGGGAATGAGGCTAGCGAACATCACATACAAGCGTCAGGCCACAATGCTAGCTGAGAAGTGGGAACAACCTTACTGCAGCACACCAGCGTAAGTTAAGTTACAAGAAACAAGGCAACCACTTATGTAGCTTATGTCAAACTTTCTGTGTGGGTAAGACGGCTGTGCATAGACTAGCTCCCAAAGACATTGACAAAGGTACAATTACTAGACCATTTTCTTTGAGGAGACAAGGGCAGCTGCTTGCCAACAACAACTATGCCTTCTGCATAATATGTGCAAGTGAGCATTGCCCACCACCGCTCTCAAGAGTAGCTCGCTTTGCTTGATCGAGGCTGGGGGGAAAGGCTGGAGGGAGGCTGGGAATTCACAAGGTGCAGTATCTCACAAATGTCGCTGGACTATGATATGCCATCCGTGACCAGTTCAGACATGATCACCACCAACCAGTTCACCTTGATTGTGATCCAGGGATGGATTGGCCAGTGTAGTGATATAACCAGGTGGAGGTTTGTGGTTCTGGCCCACAACTAATGCCTCTGGAGAAGGATCTAGATGAGTTAGCCAAAGAAATATGGGAGGCAGCTGTCGGTGACTAAGCTTTATACTGGTACTCACTTCTTGTATTGGCCACGTTTCTTGCCACTGTCTTGGGTTGCCTTCATGACCTCACTGTTGGCAAGAGCGATTGCTTGTGAGGGGAAGGTCAGGGACAAAGGGCCCTTGGGATCGAGCAGGCAATTTCTGGGCTTCAAATAGCTCCGAATCGACATCGCTTGACAGCAACAGCACCTTCTCCGTGGCCTTGTGTACTGGTGTGATATGTCATAGCCAAACATATCTACCCGTAATTGTTCCGTATTCTCATTTCATGAGTTGCAAAAGACAGCACATCTATGGTGGTTTCAGAAATGTGAGCAGCTGCAAAGCTGTCTTCCAAACATGTTAGCATTCACCTTTAAGTAGTTAGCATACCTGCTAAGTTCAGACTGATCCCTGCTCAGGTTGTGAGAAGCAGACAAAACAGTGATATACTAGCAATATTATTTGCTACTCAACCGGTTGCCTGTATCACATGCACTTACTTTGTAATTGCAAAAGGTCTAAGTGCTTGTTAATGAAATTTTTAGGGCCAATTTTTTTCTTAAGGTCATTTTCATTCTCAAGCACATCCTAATTCTGCTCCCTGGCATTGCTGGGCTCGAAACTGCTCCCACATGCAGGTAACTTCAGCTATAGCAAGCATATAAGTGACTCAACCACACCCACAGATTAACAAACTTGCAAGTCTCCCGAGGAATGGCGACCTGCTGTAGCTGAAAAATGGGGTAGGAATGCTGGAAATGGAAGCCCTACAAGGCAAGACGGCTACTTCTGTCACGCCCTTTCAGCTCATGCAGAACCTAAGTCCCAAGGACACTGCTAGATGTGACATCATGAAGCTGCATTGGATATATGCAACGTTACGTATTAAAGGGTTAGCTAAGCTGTGCATGGCTTACATTTTGTTTTCACTGTGTGTTATGCTGCGATTACTTTTGTAGAAGACCAACCCACTTGCCTGACGAGTGAATACTCCTGTGTTGATGTGTTTGTGGAGAGTGGGAGACCAGAGGGAGGAAGGGAACGAGGTGAGGAAGGGAAGGAGGGGAGGGAGGGAGGGAGGTGAGAGGGAGGGACGGGGAGGAGGAGGGAGGGAAGGAGGGAGGGAAGGAGGGAGGGAAGGAGGGAGGGAAGGTGAGAGGGAGGGAGGGAGGAAGGGTGGGGAGGGAAGGAGGGAGGGAGGGAGGGAGGGAGGGAAGGAGGGAGGGAGGGAGGGAGGGAGGGAGGGAGGGAGGGAAGGAGGGAGAGAAGAAGGGGGAGGGACGGAGGGAGGGAGGAGGAAGGAGGGAGGGAGGGAAGGAAGGGGAGGAGGAGGGAGGGAATGAGGGAGGGAAGAAGGGGGAGGGGAGGGGGAGGATCGATGGAGGGAGAGGGGAGGGGGAGGATCGATGGAGGGAGAGGGGATGGAAGGAGGGAGAGGGAAGGGGAGGGAGGGAAGGAGGGAGAGGGGAAGGGAGGAAGCAATTAAGGAAAGGGAGAGGAAACACACAACTGTATGTGGTAATGTACTAGAAGAGTACATGTACAGACTGAGTGTCAAATTAGTACCTTTCCAGTAGGCAGGGTGGAGAGCTCAGCATCAATCACAGTATACTCACTGATCTGTGAAAAGAGTTCACAGTACGCATCATTTTTGTGAACTATGCTGACCTATGCAACAAAAATCTGGGTTGATCTAGCTGAGATTATTTAACTGAAGACCAGAGCAACTACATATAAGTCATTAGGCCCACAGGAGAAAAGCAAAACAGCAAATTGTGCATCACCCGGCCTGTGCATCATCTGCATGTTGCAGCTCTAGAGGCTGCAGCACCTGATAGATAAGGTTACAGCTGCCCATGCAGTTCTAACCTGTCTCTCCAATTGGCTGCTAGCTTCTCTTGCAGAAGTCGAAGCTGACTTTCAATGACGTCATTCTCAATCTGCAAATTTCACAATCCACCATATTTTAATCCACCAAACGCAATTCACTGCTTTTTAGAGCCAATCCGCCAAATTTAATTTCCACCAAATTTTCTGGCCATACGGTATACAGCACACACATACACCCCACAGACACAGACACACGTACATGCACACCCCCCACACAGACACGCAAGCACACTCCCACACACAGACACACATGCATAGTTGCATACACACATGACCCCTCCTTCACACAGAGACTGATCTCACACCTCCTGATCACGAACCTTTATAGCTCAGCATCTCGCTGTACGTCTCAGGCTGACACCATTCTTGAAGGTGCTGTAGATAAGGCACAAAATTCCATTGGATAAACTGTGCCACCATGCTAACTGTAGTGGCAGAGCAAGGAGAGGTGCTCCCCACACCAAACCCTACAGAACCTGCTATCACAGTTCAGCGTTCGGTGTGGTAGATGTACCTCTGCTCTAGGCCATCTCCCCATATGCTTTCTTGATCGCACACTTGACCTGGAACCACACTTGACCTGGAACCACACTTGACCTGGAACCACACTTGACCTGGAACCACACTTGACCTGGAACCACACTTGACCTGGAACCACACTTGACCTGGAACCACACTTGACCTGGAACCACACTTGACCTGGAACCACACTTGACCTGGAAGCACACTTGACCTGGAACCACACTGCAAGTAGTTCACACTGACATCACAGTTGAGTGACTAACCATAGTCCATAATGAACACCCACCACTTTCAGGTCATGAGGTCAGCATTCCAACATGATCAACAATTGCATTATATAGTGGTTGTTAAAACAACAAAAGGGACAAAAGTACACAGTACATTTGCTCTCTGGCTGGACCCACATGTGCATGGCAAAAGCCACATGTGTACGTGACTGGCCAGGCGGCATCAGGTGTAGTGCTTACCCAGTGCTCTGTGCTTGGAACTACTCCTTAATCAGCAGAAAACTATAGCTGCTGTGGAGAGCGGTGGATGCTAACCTGATCGTGCATGAGTGCAGCAAAATGTGAGCATTTCCTCACAGATGAATGTGGAAACATGCCCACCCACACCTTGGTGTGCATGTGCACCACCCATGGGTGTTCTTATGCGAGACTATGGATGGGGAGAATGGGTGGGGGGGATATGCATCAAGATGAGTGATGAAAGATATCTGCATTGGCACTCAAAAGCTTGCCTCCGTATGGACAGAGCAGGGAGGGCACGGAAAAATGACTGTGCCTAGTGTACATATTAGCTCGCGCACCAACCAAATAAATATTTAAAGCAGACGTTTCAGCCACTATACAGTGGCCGTCATACTTCTTCGGTTGGTGCGCGAGCTAATACACTAGGCATGGATAAACCCAACCACAAGTACTCTAGACTGTCAACAGCTGTAGGCAAGCAGGTAGGAGACAGCCTGCTTCACGGTGCAGTGCAAGCAGGTACGTACACTGTACAGAGTCATGCCGGTAGAGGCGCTGGGGAAAGTTAGCTTCCTGCACTGTCATTGCCCATAATTATGGCTCTGCCCAGTTCCAACACATCATTATGCTTCCATGAGCGTACTGTCACGTATTGTCGGCCCAAACATAGCAGATGCATTCAGTGCTATATATGGACAACTGTGGTACTCTGCAGGCTATGTTGAGTCCTATGGTAGTAGTAGTACTACTCAAGGGCGGCGGAAGCACGGGGGCTACGGGGGCTGTAGCCCCCTTCAAGTGCTCGAGAAGGGGGGCTTAGCCCCCCTTCCCAACAACACGTACACTTACTACACTACCGCAGTTCTCTGATCTATCAACCTTTCAAGACTTACCTCTAGCAGCAGTTTATTGTGTACAGTCAGTCAGTCAGTCAAAGTTTAATGTCCCCTGCAGAAGCAGTCGGCCCAAAGTTGGACCTACAAGTAGCATGCAGTGTTGACAACGTTTTGCCGACAATTTCGCCAGAGAAGTGTTAAAGTAGTAATTCTTAGGTTAACTCTTCCATTACCAAACATGATCCACCACGTGGTGCAGTCATGGCGAAGCAGAGCAGCATAACGTCGTTTTTTCCTGGATCTGCCGCTAAACGGCCACGATTGACTTAGCAGTGAGGATGACTCAGATATTGGTGGTGGTGATGATCTACTTTCTGAGGATGACTTGTCTGGTGATGACGATGCTGAAGTCTCTGAAGTGGCACCAAGTGATAATTGTAGTTCTAGTACGACTTGCTCCTCTGACTGTTGTGCAGATCCAGGAGATGAAGCGTATCGTCCACCAAGCAGCAGCTCGATTACTAAGAAAAGGCAAGGTAAACAGAGTCGTTCTTTCCAAACTGCTTGGTTTGATCAACATAAATGGTTAACATACTGTGTTACGCGCAACAAAGTGTTCTGTAGCTCTTGCCGAGCAGCAGTATCAAGAGGATTGATTGACCTGAATAATAAGACTCAAAAGAGTGCTTTTGTAACGGGGGGATTTGAAAACTGGAAGAAGGCTAAGCAGCGTTTTAAGGAGCATGAACATTGCCAGATGCATCGAGAAGCATGTATGAAGCTTCAGTCATGCCGGCGACCTTCTGTTGCAGTGCAATTATCGCACCAACTCTTAATCGACCAGAAGTATAGACGAGAAATGCTGATGAAGGTGTTATCAACATTACAGTTTCTTCTGCAGCAGGGTTTGCCCATTCGTGGGCACAAAGAAGAAGATAGCAACTTGATACAACTGCTAAAGTGTCGATCAGAAGACATACAAGGCCTTCAGCCGTGGGTTGACAATGGAAAATACCTTTCCCATGATATCATTAATGAAGTAATAGAAATGATGGCTCATGAGGTGCTTCGCGGCATTCTTGCAGAGGTTAAGGATGCTAAATGGTTTGCACTCATTGCAGATGAAACCCGGGACATTAGTGGAGTTGAACAGTTTGCAGTGTCCTTACGGTGGGTTGATAGCTGTTATAACGTATATGAAGATATAATTGGTATGGTTGAGGTTGATCAAACAGATGCTGCTACCTTGAGTAGAACACTTAAAGATGTTCTTATTCGTTGTGGACTTCCACTGAGCAATTGTAGGGGTCAGACATACGATGGTGCATCAAATATGTCTGGCCATCTGAGTGGGGTGGCCACTCGTTTAAAGCAGGAAGAACCTAGAGCTTTCTATGTTCACTGTGCCGCACACTGCCTGAATTTGTGCTTGCAGGACTGTGCACATCAGTGCCCATGTATAAGAGATGCCCTTGCACTTGCAAGTGATATGGCCACTCTTATTCGTTCATCCCCAAAACGATTGGCACGTTTTAGGTATCTAAAGGAACAGCTCAATCCAGGTGGCTCTCCAGGACTTAAACCTTTGTGTCCGACTAGATGGACTGTACGCACAGGTGCGATAGATGCAATTCTCAAAAACTACAGTGTCATCACTGAAGAGCTGGAGCAGATTGGAGAAGAATCACACAGCGAATCTTCTCGGAAAGCCTTAGGTCTCTTAGCACTGATGGAAAGGTTTTCTACTTACTTTGGCCTCAAACTTGCCTTTCTTGTTTTTAGTGCCACTGAACAAGCTTCTTCAACGTTACAGTACAAGGATATAAACGCACAAGAAGCAGCTATGGCAATTGATGTAGCAAAAAGCTTTTTGAGTAGGCAGCGATCTGACTCTGCTTTTGATGGGTTTTATCAATCGGTTGTGAATGAAGCAAGTGATTACACACAGGATCCAACACTTCCTAGACAAAAGCGAATTCCTAGAAGATTGGATGATGGTGCATCGAATCATATATATTCCTCACCAAAAGAGTACTATCGACAGCAATACTATCAAGTTTTGGATGTACTGACTGAAGAAATGACCAGACGATTTGATCAGCCTACATTTACGCTTCTCAGGGAGATGGAAAACCTTGTGATTCAGTCCTGCAATGGTATTAGTGTGACACCATCATCTTCTTTCAAGGAATTATATGACAGTGACATAAAAATGGACAGTCTAATGACCCAACTTTCTATGCTTCCAGATGTTGTGACCACTGCAAATAAACAGGAACACATGGGAATCAAGAGAGTAACCTCAGTGAATACTGTATGTGAGGTATTTAACACTTGTAAATTTCCTAAGACAATGTTAGCGGAAGTGGATCACTTACTTCACATATATCTCACAGTACCTCTTACTTCTGCCACAGCAGAGAGGAGTTTTTCATCGCTCCGCAGACTGAAGACCTATCTAAGGTCTACGATGACCCAAAAGAGGCTAAACCATGTGATACTTTTACATACGCACAAGAAGAACACTAGTGACCTCAACCTTTACCAAATTGCACAAGACTTTGTGTCCAGAAATAGCAGACGAGTTCATTTTTTTGGTAGTTTTTAGTTGTATAATTTTATGTGTAAACATTTTTGGTGTGTATATACTGCTGAATGTACTGTTAATATCATGTGTAGCTTATACCTGAGAATAATGCATGAAAGTATGCGGAAAAGCCGCGCATGGAAAATTTTTTCGCGCTCCGCGCGGAATACTGATCGGCTGCTTCGCAGCCTCTGGCGCTTCGCGCAGAATACTGATCGGCGCTTCGCGCCTCCGTAATTCAGCCCCCCTTCACTGCACAATCTTCCGCCGCCACTGGTACTACTACCGTACACGTCCCAAAAAATGATGCCGAACTTCGGCTCAACAATCATGTTTTTGCCACAAGACTCAGCTGGCTTCTTCCAAGAATTGGAAATTGTCTTCCAAAGAAGTGGAAGGCATCTTGTGAAGAGTACTGGCTTTGTACGTACTTAAGTTTCCATAAAGTGGCGAAACTTCGCTATAGCTCTTCCAGTAATTCCCCGGACTTTGAGTGCTGGTTGGAGGTTAGTACTTATACTGTGTAGAGCTATATCGATATCACGATACATCGCGATATTAGGTCAAGCGATACAATAATTGTCAGCTAAATGTGGAATCGATATATCACGTGACTCTATGTGAAGGCACGTGCTGACCCTCGAGGTAAAATCTGTTACAGCTAGTTTGCGTGTTACAGCTAGTTTTTGCTGGTTACTATACTCTAGCGTGAAGTTATTGTAGCTAGCACATAGATCTGTGGTGAGAACGATGGCTAAATGTGAGAGTTGACAATAGACAAACAAAGAGTCAGGTGTGGCACGCTACTTTAGTTTCCTGGTGACTACTCGGGAGTGATAACCAAAATGAAGGTCGTCGTTTGTCACGTGTGCCTGGACTATTTGAAGGCCAGCTGGAAATCACCGAGCGAGTCGTCGAGTAGTAAGCAGATGACATTGGAAGCCGTGCTATGTTACGCACAACCACTGTCTGGCTGGCTCTCAATAGTATGTGGGTGCATTACATAAACAATATATCGCGATTAGAATTTGACCGATAATCGATACAGTACTGAAGGGTATCGTTGCAGCTCTAGTACTGCGCTTGCCCAAGGATCACTTCATTATCTCAAAAACATCAGAAGTTTGAAGGTTAGATCTGGACAGTATCCAGTCACATACTGGTGCATATATATCACTGACCAGGCAAACCACTAGCCTTGTTCCCAGGCCATGCCCAGCAATAAGCGACGAAGAGCTGGGTGTGGCCTGGGAATGAGGTTAGCCCACTACCTAGTCAGATATAGAGTTCCAACTAACCCTGATCTGGATATCAAAGTACTGCTTTCAGAATGTCTGCCTCTGCTCAGCCAGCCATGTGCCATAATACACTGAAACGCTTCACTGATGATACTCCTTGGACTGCCACCTGCCAGGCGGGGGGAGGGACATTGGTGGGAAAAGGTGATACCTATGAGTCACCATGCAACACATTAATTGCTGGTAGAGAGCAACTATAGTCCTGAACTCCAAGCTGTATTACTGTCAACTTTTCATTTTGGCGAATACAACACATTTTCCCACTGCACATTACATCAAGGCCACCGTAGAATTAGTTGTTTGTTTCATATTTTGCCATCAAGATGAACTTTTGTCTTCACATTGGCCACCATTGCTTGTATTGATCACAGAACCACGACACGCACATAATAGGAGCTGGTAGTCTAGCAACTCAATAAAGTGTAGACAGTATAGCTAGCTAATCAGTTTCTGATAACAAACCAAAACGGATGCCTGCACCAACTCTAACTCTTACCTGAAACTATTAGAAACAACTTCCCGTTGGGAGAATTAAACGATCCCAGGCCTCCACGCCCAGCTTTTGTTGCTGGCAGTATGAACCTGCAAGTGAGGCTTGGAGGCCTGGGAACGAGGCTAGGAGCTTGTGTATGCAATGAGGGTGTCTATGCAGATACATGCAGTACAACCTTTTAGAGGTGCCTCATTAGGACTCTTGTTGGTACTCAAAAGAATACAAAACGTTTCTTAGCAGAACCCATACATAGCTAGCCTTCTGCCTCCAGAAGCTTTTGTTCTACGTATTTAGCCAGGCGACCTATCCTAAAGGCCGACACATCCATGCTTCAACCTAGAGGCTTTGCTTTACATATGTACGTAGCTACATGTAGTCAGACCTTCAAACACAGGCTTTGTCTTAAATAGGTAGCTTCCTTCCCGTGCTTCAACTTACAGGCTTTGTTCTACACAGATAGTCACGCTTCATTTTATGTAGCAAGCATCCTTCCCAGGCCTCCACCCACAGCCTTTGGTCTACATACCGTATAGCGGGAAAATTTGGCGGGGGGTTTAATTTGGCGATTTGGCGGTGCAGGAAAAAATCGCCAAATTAAATTCCGCCAATATTAAACCCCACCCCAGCCGGCCACTCGGGTATGCGCGCGCACATTACATACGTATGTACGTATGGTATCTTCTATACGGTTATGGCGCTGGACCAGAAAAGACAGCTGTATACCCCCAAGAGAACGTGATATCGGGGATTCCTCTCTCTCCAGGAAGGAACTACAAGCCGCTAACGAGAGTGTGTCGGAGGGTCGTGGCCAACAATTGCGCTCGAGCGCGTCACTGCCACAGCGCAATCCAGTCGCCGCTCTCGGACGGTGGGGATCCAAACTGTATGGAAAACATGATAGCCTCTGACACATCTCTCTACTTCAGAAGGTCTCCATGGCTAGCTGGGTAACAAACTGGTCGCACTCGATCAATACATGTACAGTTCACACTGAGCGCCTAGCACCTAGGGCCTCGCGTTGAGGCTTACGTCATTGCTGTTACATCATCAATTTTGTGTCGAGCTTCGATCAAAATCACCAAATTTGCCAAATTTAAAATACGGCGTTTTGGCTGAAATCGCCAAATTTAATGCCCGCCAAAGTTTCCCGCTATACGGTAGTTAGCCAGACCTCCATCCACAGCTAGGCCTTCCTTCTCCGGCCTCCACCCTCAGGCAAACTTCCTTTCCAGGCTCCTTCAGCACATGCTACACATAGCCTCGTTCCCAGGTTCTCTCCTCAAAAAACGGAGGGAGGAGAGAGCCTGGTGACATTCGTGTGAAAAGCTGTCGACTTCCGGCGCCTGGATCTGGTGGAACCAATCAGATAGCAGAACGAAACCATGTGAACACTCAGAACTGAACGCTCCGGGAGAGTACCTCTCAGTGGTTGGCGAAAGGCAGCTGACAGAGCGTGCGAGAGGGCCACTGGTCTGATCTCACTGTTCACTGTGGGTTTTTTGCTCGTTCGTCCTTTGTCGCCACTTGGAGGATCGACGGTTCACAAGGTGAGCTATCTTGGTTAGTTGTAGAAATGTCTCGGACTTCGGTGAAGTTGAAGATGCCTTGAAAACGAACAGTGATATTTTCAATAGCGTGTGACTGATTGGTAAGTCACGTGACCTTTACCACAAAAGCAGGCATTTCCTTTGTTTATCACATGGATGATGATGCGCCGGAAGTCGACAGCTTTTCTCACGAATGTTACCAGGCTCTCTCCTCCACCTGGTTTTGAGGAGAGAGCCTGGGACCGAGGCTATGCTGCACACAGGTTCACACATTCATGTACACACACAACTCAATGTGGTTAAGGTTGCCTCAATAATTGTGAACGTAGTACAATGTTTTACGGAGATTTATAAGTATTTTACGGAGGTGTTGTCAGAGAGTTGCATGACTGTTTGGCCTCAGCTGGAGGGAGTCAGGAACAGATGTGTGTTGGGTACTTGTACGTTAACAGTAGTAGTTACCTGGCTCGTAGTTGCGAGATCTGGAGCAGTTTTCGCGCCTCTACACGGGACCCAGGTATGGCGACCGAGCGACTGTTTCGTCGAAGGCGGAGTACCTTCAACTACGCTTCTGACTGTTGCCGTGTGTGCTGCAGCGAGTGTACAAGGCAGTTACGCCTGGGGAAAAGTCGAATCGCCAACATTAGGTCAGTTAAAGAGCCGTTTCTGATTAGCATAAAAGAAATTTCTACCGCAAAAGCCTACGAAAGCGCTCTGTAACGCTCAACAATCGCATTTCCATACTTCCCCCAGGCAGAACGAGTATCCACTTAGCCCTTTCTATCCATACACTAAAAACTCACCTTCAAACCCAGTTAGTTTTCCGCCTTGACCGTTTTATTCTACATTTTCACTTTTTAATTGATTTTCGCGGTGACGTCACCATTGATGTTGCCATGACAACCCAAAACCACATTTTCAGGATAGTGCTGGGACTGTACAATCTTCCTGCCAAGTTTCAGTTGGAGACATCTATTATTGTTGCCACAGCATCATGAAACACATACACTGTTCGGTCCTCCTTGGTTCCAATTGTGAGGCAGCCTTAACCACGTTGAGAAACACAGCGGATAGAGTCACTGGTCATGTCCTCTCGACTGTGCATGACCACCTCTCTCGAGTTTTGTGACTGAAAGCACAAAGCACCCCGAGCCTTTACCTTACACCCAACAAACTAGAGATGCTCAGCAGAGCACGTACCCCGTGCGCAACTTTGACTTGACAGCTACCACCGATTATTCATACAGCATGCACGATGAGGAAAATACTAGCGTCTACATAACTCACAGACCAGAGATCTACTCGAGAGGCTGAGAAAAGCTGCGTGAAAGTCGTGCTTCTAATTTATGCAACTTGACCACACCCTATTTCTAACATAACTGCCACAACTTACGGTATCTCATTCTGCATGCTGACATCGCTGTAAATCATGGCCTAGCTAGCTAGCTCATCGTGCATGCTGTATGAATAATCGGTGCTAGGCCTATAGGTGTCAAGTCAAAGTTGCACACATTTGCAATTGAACAACCAATGGCAGATTGCCCACCACCATGTTATTGAACAACTGCATGTTGTTGAACAATTGCAGACCGCCATGTTATTGTAAGTACTACAACTGCCTACCTGGTATGTGTGCAGTTGGGGGGTGTCATGGAAACCTGCATGAAGATATTATAAAGGTCACAGCAAACTATAATTGGCACAGTTACATACAAGCACACGTTCACCATTTACGAATGCAGTAGTGGAGAGAATGTTGTCCACAGTTATGAACACATTTGTGCTATAGATTCAAAGATGCCACATTTCCACAGGCTTGCAAAATCGCTCACTGTGGGGTTGAGGCCAATTAAAGTATACATGCCACTATATATCTGAGTGGTACAAGTAGAAAACATTGAATTTCCTTTGTCCTTCGAGCCAGAACCTGACTCAAATGCTTGCTGAGAAGGTGCTACCTTTTGCCAAGCCCAGCACCGCTGATTATATATACAGAGATCACCGATATGTAATTCAGCCCTCTTCAGGAGCGCAGAGTAGTCAGTACCAGGGGCCGAGGTGAAAACGCGGACTGGACCGGACCGGACTGCACGACCTCCACACTGTACGATTAGTTGCTTCGCTTCCTACTCGGCAAATATACAGTGTGTACAGGAAAATATCACGTGTGCCACAGGCACGAGTGACAATACGGCTACAGACAAGTGATGTTTCCCAGTACACACTGTATGATACATTTATCATGTTTCCAGACCCAGTGGCTATGGGAACGAGTCGACGCGACATCGATACGCGATATCGCAGCACTGCTTGATAACGGTTGCAGCTTGGGTTTCACAATCAGCGTACCATAGTACTACATTCGCGTACTAACAGTACGGCTTCATTCCCAGGCCGTTTGGGACTTACCGTGTAAGCTGAAATGGCCGACCATGACTTGGTTTGCAGCGGGCCTCTTGTCGGCGTTCTTGATAGTTCGAATACGCGAGCACGAGTAAGAGTTATGCATCTATCATTAATGCATTGGCGCCATGGCAATAACATTCACACCCTAGGGCCCTAGGGGGACGCGATAACCAACTTCCTACATGGGCGATATGGGAAAATATCACCCTAGTTGCTCTGGCTAGGCTTTGCCATACATTCTAACATGTTAGCAGCAATGCACGTGTCCTGCATATCCCGATACCACATGATAACATGTTATCAGTACCTGTTTCACCGACCACTCATCCCAATATTGAGGCCCATATGGACTAGGATAGTCTCGGTACCAGACTATTCACACACGGCGGAATAGTCTGCCGAGTGGTTCTGACACCGTGCGCTAATAGTCTGGTAGTACCATAGATAGGGACGATATGTGACCGGATTTGCGAAAACCCGACACTTCCCGGATTTTGAAAAAATTGAGTTAACACCGGAAATGGTAACCGCTACCTTTCATCTTGCCGTAGAGCAAATTTCAAAGCGATCGGTCATCCAGTTGCCGAGATACAGCTCGAAACGCGCACGGAATACGCAAAACTGCTTTCCGTGGAAATGCAATTTTTGACGTTGCTATGGTATGTGATTATTTTCCGTATACTATCCGTGTTACGTGTCGTCCATTGTTAAGTAGCTGGACGCGTTTAGTTCATGCTGAAGCTAGCTAGCCGTGTTTTTCGCGACTCATCCGATAGATAGGTAGGTCAGACGGAGTGAAAATGGACAGAATGAACCAGAGGACAGCGTGAAATGACACCGTTTGTGGTAAGTAGTTCGTTCTGTGTGCGTAGCAACGACTTCCGTATACTAATTTATGCACGACGATATAGCTTGAGTTCGGGCTTATAACGCCGGTATGGAAGTAGATCCAGGCTTTATACTTCGATATCTTGTAGTCCATGGGTCTGCTGACCCGTTGCTGTAATAACCGCGTTTTCGCCGAAATGTTGCTTTGTGACTATAATTGCCTCTAACACAAAATCAATAAATCCGGGAAGTTTCGGGTTTTCGCAAATCCGGTCACATATTATCTATGCTAGTACTGGGATCGCACAATGTCATAATCAGATTTGGTTGTATGATTACGATACAGATATCAACGTTTGACTTACCATCCGCCATGATTCGCAGCTACCCTGGGTCGATCATGTATAGTCGTTCATGATGCAGCGCTGTTCGCTCCGTTACGTCACGCGTCATGATTATGATCATGATTGTGGTTTGGGCACGAGACTATTAAAAACAATGCAGAATGCAGACCTCGCATGGGACAGCCAGCTTGCAGAGGCTCCAAGATTGTACGGCTTATTCCTATCACCCCCACCAAAACTCTGAGCTGAGACTGAGGTTTGTCTGCATTAATGTCTAGTTCCCAGAGCCATAGATTCCGTGTCTTATATCTATGGCATGCCGGACCTTTCTACATTTCGCCCAAGAAGGGTCTGGGGATCCAACTATCCGTCTACTGTGTTAGCGGGCTATTCCATTATATAAGCATTGACGGGTAACTACACGGATTCCCCGGAGTTTTTCTGTGTTCTGTTGTAAATCTCGTAAATGTCTTGTGAATTCCCGCATATTTCCGTATTCTGACGTCTGTCGCATGGATTAGAGGCATAATTTGGTTGTGACTTGGTGTTGCAAGCACCAATAGTAATCAAACGTGTGGGTGTAATACTGGTAATACGGTTAGTCCTTCATATAAGAGTCACGAAATTGTAATAACTAGTACTAGTGGTTATTGCATGTTATTGGTTCGGCAGGAAGTAGGGCGATGGGTACGAGATTATACCATACGGCTTCACAAGTTTAGAGATTGGACGTGTAAATTAGCTAATCAATGTTGGTTCACTAGCCCTCACAGTTGAAATCGTAACTTGGTCGGTAGTTCCAACAGATGTGACAAGAGAATTTTGTGGAGACACAGTTATCACTACCTCTTTCAGTTGAATGTTCTCAATTGTCCCCCTCTAGACCCACTGCACTGACATCACGTTCTCTGAGGCATTCCCGTATACTATGCAGAAGCCGGAATGTAACACATAGACAGTATCGGTCAAAATGTGTCCTGCATCAATGGTAAGCATTTATAATATTATAGCCTGCATGTCAATCACATCTTGTTCAACAATTACTAGAAGCATTGTTGGTGCATGATTGCGTTTGCCGAGATCACCCTGCTGTCTCCAAAAGTGCAAAATGCTGCCATCTCAATGTGATGATGTCAGTTGCAACGGGTCTATAAAGCATGACGTTACTAATCGTGGAACAGGAAGAATTCATAACTGGCTATAGCCTCGTTCCCAAGCCGTTCCCACCGACAATATTTCATCGCTTCCAGTATCAAATATTGCTTTCATACTGGAAGCGATGAAATACCGGTGGTGGGAACGGCCTGGGAACGAGACTAAACTGGCCATCTGTTCTTCATCTTCAGCTAGACTAATCTTGCTGCTGTGTTTCCACCCTCCTCATCATCTCCACTGTCCAGTGGATGTTTGCAGCACTGGCATATCTCCCTCGGGCACTGGAGTTTACACTTGCTACCTGGTAAATTGGAATGTGTGTGCAGCTATTGTGGGGGATAAGATGATATGACATATTGTAGCTGGTGTGGTTATTAAACTCTGGGTCAACCTCGATGTCAACCACACGTTGCATCGCCATTCAGTTTCAGCAGTAAGGAACGGGGAAAGGACGCTTCGGCAGCCCCTCCCACCTAAAAATGCAAGAGCTCTAAATACTCGAACAGAATTGCTTATAGAAATTCAGTCTGCAAACTAGCCAGGCCATGCAGATGACGTTCCAGCAAGTCACAGTGCAGTGGCAATTTTTGGGCTGTCACCATACATTGCAGGTGATGGGCCTACTGGAGTAGTATGTAACCTTCCCCCCTCCCCCCCCCCCCCCCCCCCCCCCCCCTCCCTCCCTCCCCCCTCCCCCTCCCTCCCTCCCTCCCCCCTCCCTAGGGGCTAGAATAGAGACTAGGCTGCTTGCCACGGAGTAGCTGTAGCGTGATCAAGCCATTCGACATATTTGTGGTGCTGGCTGCCGATGGTCCAGGACTGGTCTGTACACAGCTATTTTGTTTATTGATGAACCGAAGGAGTCATAACAGAACTGAATGCCGACCATGAGGTCAAGGAAGGAGCTGGAGGGGAGGAGTGTGGGCGTGGGCCCGAGAGTATGATTACATCACAGCGTACCCTATACTCGACTCCGGGTATGGAAGAATTGAGAAAAGCCCTTCATGAACGGCAAGCCTATTTGGATTTGGAAGTTGCCAGGTTGAAAGAACAATTGGGAAATGACAGAGGTACAAGAAGCTGTGGAGCCTTAACTGTAGCCAATTGGCTGAGTTTGGTGGTGCTCTATTGGCCAAAGACGCTGAGATTGTGGAGTTGAAGTCACGGCTTTCCCATACCGGCCGGTTGACGCCCAGCGACCTGCCTCCTAGGATGAAGATGCAGGGGAAGTGCCGAGGGGAGGATCCTATCAACGGAGAGGGAGAGCCCCACCTGTAGAGATGTTCAGTGGAGAGAAGGCAGTGAGAACAGCCTAGATGATTGGCTTCCTGCTTTTGTACAAGCAGCGGAATGGACTAAGGATGAGTTGCTGATCCAACTGGCTGGACACCTGAATGGTCGAGCCCGTCAAGAGTGGAGTCTTTTGTCAGAGAGTGATGAGGCCAACTACAACAAGAGTGTTGAAGCTCTGCGTGCCAGGTTGGACCCAGGAAGCAAAGCGATGGCCAGCCAAGACAGTGAGTGACTTCGTCCGTCGCCTTGAGAAGACGTTCCACCGAGCTTACAGACATGATGCCATGCTGCCCGAGACCAGAAATGCATTGCCCTATGCCCAACTACAGGAAGGTTTGAAATATGATCTCATGGAGGCTCCTGCAGTCTGGAGCGTTGGACTATATGTGGCTGCCAAGAGTGAGGAGAGGAGGCTAGCTGGCCATGGGCTTCAGAAGCAGAAGCAGTATCAGTTGTCCCAGCAGCGAGGGTTTAAGAAGGCGTCTCCTGCCACAAGGCCCTGTGGGGGCCAGCCAACCCAAGCAGTGGGCAGGCCGTAGGAGCAACCCTGATGTGAAACCGAAGAAGTGCTGGAATTGTGACCAGACTGGACACATGGCCTATGATTATCCCTAACCCAAGAAGGAGAGCACGGAAAATCCAACCCGAAGTCAAGTGCAAGGATGATGATCAGACTGAACCTGCTGAGTCTGAATGCCTGAGTGAGGACGAAGTAAAGACAAAATGTAATGAAGAACCAGCTGCATCACTACCCTCCCGAGTGAGTGAGCGGTATAACCTGAGACGGAGTATCAATCCTCCAGCAAGACGGATTGAGCGAGTTGATGTTCGGGACGAACACACTCTCCAATGGGGGAGTGATGTAACAATGCAAAACTATTGTGAGCTGTTATGTAACTGGACAAATGATTTATGTAGTTTTTGATGATGTCATTGATATTGTACTCAGCATGTGTATTGGCTCTTAACCCTTTAACCACCGAATTCTTCCCACCAAGACAACACATTTTCATGCATTTAGTGCACACCACTTTTGTAGGTACTTCTCTCCCACAGCATTCGCTCCTCAGCGGCCAAACTTGGTGGGGCCCACACACATGGAGAGACCCCTCTGGCAATATTGTTAATGATATTCATGACCCCACAAACCCAGCAATCGGAGGTCAAAGGTGGATGTCAGCCGGATTTTCGTCCAGCATTTCCCTAAACTTCATAGGTATGCTGTGCAGCCTGGGTCCTTGATGGTTGGGTCAGAGGGTGAGGTTGAAACAGTGGACGGAACACTGTTAGAAAATGCTCGGGGGCTGCTCCCTGGTTGGAGGGGGTTACAATGCTGTCCTAGTCGTGTTGATGTTCTTTGCGGGTCTGAGAAACATAGTACATGGCCTCATTCGAATTCTTAGGCCTGGGAATGAGGCTGGTGTACACATGAACAGTTGATTCCCGCTTCCACAGATGTGAATGCGAAATGCCCCAGCCCCTTCATTCTAGAGAGTTTCAGCCTACTTGAGATGTTTATAAGCTCTCCCAGTGTGTAGTGAGCCCTTGGGTGTCGGTGAAACCAGCAACATCCTGTGATTTAGGTAAAAGGTAAGTTGTTTAATTTTCACCTCCAAGCCCTTTCAGCCAATGGCTGATCTCCCAAGGGGAGGAGGGGTAAATAAAGCACTTCACCAGTGAAGGAACAGGCGGGATTCGAACCAGTGACTTTTGGTCCACAGTCAAATGCTTTAACCACTTGGCCACAAGTCACTCACAAGGGTGATACTAATACAACGCATACAGTCATGTACATAGACAGTATAGCATACTAGCATCTCACAATAATAGTTTGTGCTATGGTTAACACCTAGCCAGAGGTGGTAGTTGTCTCACGCGAGTCACGACTCAGACATTCAGTCACAGGCATCTAAAATGGAGACAGTACTGGTGAGTCACAGCTACATGTAACCGGCAATGTACTGTGCCAGTGGGTATAAGGCTTTATAATGCAGCCTATAATCAGACAGAACATCCATAATTATTATACTCCACGTACGTCCTCGCTGTTTTCAAAGTATAAACTTAATAACGGATATGGAATATTCCGTTCAATACACATTTCAGTGAATGGTTGTCAGCACACAAAGTTCAGAGTGGGTATACATGGAAAGCCACAGTTCAAGTACACTGTATCCATATATGGTGAATCCAAATAAGGAGTGTCTGTATACAGGATGTCACTACCAGGGCTAATTGCATCCTGAATTGGTTTCACTGACTTAATAATAGAATGGACTTCCTTAATAACTCAGGGAGATAATGTCATCATGACACGTGCCTGTGAGAATCAGCTGTACTCTTGGCAGATTCACCTTCCCATTGTGAAGCAAATACCTCTAAGAGATGGAGGAGAGAGAGGGAGGCAGGGAGGGAGGGAGGAGGGAGGGAGGGAGGGAGGGAGGGAGGGAGGGAGGGAGGGAGGGAGGAGGGAGGGAGGGAGGGAGGGAGGGAGGAAGGGAGGGAGGAGGGAGGGAGGGAGGTAGAGAGAGGGAGGGGGGGAGGTCAGATGGGGGATATTGAGGGTAGGATGAGAGGAGGAAAAAGAGGCAAGTAATCATCCCAGTGTGTAGTAAACATGGATAACTCTACCAACAGTGATATAGCTAAATACCGGGCCAACTCGCGGTCCATACATACCTTGTGACCTGCAGCGCTAGCTCCTGCCATCTTGCCTCTCCTGTTCCAGGACACCCTGCTCCATGAGGTTCTCCCGGTACCGGCTGTGTTGCCTAACAGCTCTCTCGTGTCTTCTTTACACGAGATAAGCGTCTGGAGGGTGGGAGTGGGAAGATAGGGAGAATGGGGAGGAGGACGAGGAGAAGATCCATCTCCTGCACAATACTAAATGCGTACCACACAATATGCCCATTGCAGTCCTGCCAACTCTCACGGAAAATCCATGAGTCTCAGTGTTGATCTCACACTCTCACGGTTAACCAGCTCAAACTCACGGAAATGCGGAGAGACTTATTACATTTGAATGGAAAAGTAAACAGCTCTACATAGCTACATGAATTGTGCAATGCAAAGTGGAAACTGACTCACCCTCCTTGCAAAGCTCTCACAGAAGTCATGGAATGGAAAGCTCCTCCAACTAACGTCGAAGTGTCCTTGCCTCTTCACTGAGCGGCAGTTAGACTCGCACTGCCCGTGGCTTCAAGGGGCTGAAGGGTTTGAAATATTTTTGGCGGGAAGTCAAGATCAGGTGCAAGCGCATGCGCAACAGGATACATCCGGTTTGGGCTTAAATAAGGAATTTGCACCAAGTTTTGGCGGGAAGTCAGGATGGCACACTCGCTAAGCACTTGCTTTGCAGCCTGGGGGTTGAGTGTTCGCCTCCCCAATAACCGAGTACGAGTCTGGGCCACTCCGTACACACCGGTTCCTGACTTCCCCGCCTAGCAGCCGGAGTACGCCGGTTCCCCACGACCACCGAAGCTAAAGGTGTCTGGTTGAAAGGGTTAGCCTCCTGTGATTCCAGTCACGCCTATCCAGCGCTCCTGAGGCTGCACACTTCGGTGTCTGTCCTGTCACGGAGGGATGGGTGTGTTGCTAGGTTTGTTTTTGTTTTCCTTTTTTTTTTGGTTAACTCTTTTTTTCTTGTCTTTCTTGAGTCTTGGACCTAGGGCTGCTATGCTTGCTATTTTTTTCTTCTTGGAGATCGAGACTTTGTTTTTTCATGCATGCTGTCTGTTGGTAAACCAACAGCTATAGACGGACCTCGTGGCAGTCACAATCTGCATGTACTGTCTTCATGCAATACATTCCTGCTTGACTACACCGGTTTTTGATTCATCCTAAATTAAAGTTGCTTGCATAGCAAGGAACTTTCTCACCATACCATTGCAAAAGGCATCACTCACAAGCATGTATTTGCCTGTAACGATTACTACATTGTGCTCCAACTGTCTAAATATAATAGTACTAGCAGGGCTTCAGAAATGTCCAATCTTGGTCTGTCATCGTTGACCTCGGTACATTGGCTCATCGAGTATGCTGAAAGTATGCTCTGTGGTGTGGGTGTGTGTATGTGTGTGGGTGGGTGTGTGCATAATGTTTGTGGGTGGGTGGATGGTGTGTATGTGGACAGAAATGTGGCAGCAAGAAGGCCATAAATTATGGATAGAGTACTGCAGAATGCAGTGGTGCAGTAAACAATTCTCTAATGTCCATGGACTATATCGGGTTTTACCTAGGCTGACCCCAATATAGGAATCCGTTTGGCACTGGCCTCATTCCCAGGCCGGACAAAGTAGCATGGCCTGGGAAGGAGGCTGGTCTGGCACCTGCCTCCTATCACAGACACATTACACATTGGTAACAGTCTCACACAACAGCTGGTTGCTGTTTTCATTACCTTCATCTTCTTCATCAGATAAGAGGTGCAAATGTTCGCCTTCCATGAGCGCAATCCCTGGTCCGGGTTGATGCGTACGCCGCCCACAGTATAGCCTGTAGGCTGTGTGTGTGGTCTGGCTGTCCACAGATGTGAACCTAACAGATGTTACAATATCCAAGTCTGCAGTACCTCCCACAATGACGACAACCCCCCCCCCCCCCACAACAATCAAACGATATCTCCCACAATGACAACGAAAAAGATCTCCCAAAGGAAAAAGCAAAAGTCCCCCACAATGACAAAAAAAATCCCCCACAATAATCTCCCACAATGACGAAAAGAATGTCCCCCACAACAGCCACGATGAAAACATTGCCCCCCAAGCATGTCCTCCACCACAAGTAAAGCCATGACTGCAGCGTCCTCCACCACGACTGCGGCATCATCCACCATGACTGCACCATCATCCGCCATGACTGTGGCAATCACTACAGAAACCACAGAATATCTCACTTGGTGCTACAACTGAGGAAACACCAGCATCACAGCCAAGAGCAGGTTTGTCTTAACCATACAACTACTTCACTGTTTTGATTTCATCAAACATTAATGCTTGCTACAGGAACGAAGCGTGTCAGGCGCTGTGGTGAGTGTTTAGGATGTACAGCCACAGACTGTGGAGCCTGCAGGTGCTGGCTATAGCAGCAATTTTTCAAGTTCCTGTGTACTTCTGCACAGACCCCCCTCAACCAAACACTGGAGGTACATACCGCTGGGAGTGCTTCAACCCCATTGCCTCGAGGGAACTATTGCGGTACCCCATCCTGACCGAGCCCCTCTTTGAAGGTGCTAACTCGATTAGACACCTTGAACTGGTGTATTATAGGAACTGCCACTATAACAGTATTGTGTCCATTCACACTGGAGTCCTTCATGTGTCTCCCCCTCAGTTAACTGGCAACATCATTTACCACAGCCAAGTTATTGAGTAGCTGCATTTTTATACAAGCATAGTAAGTCTATAGTCTTCTTCTCCATATACACTTACCTCGCTGTATGGCCACTGAATTCCGGTATGATTGATTCACACTGCAGTCTCATCGTACTATGTTGGGTCAAAGTACAAACTCAAACTATATGACGTCATCGGGCAACGCGGTGAACAAAGTGGATCCCCATGGTCAAAGGTCACGGCCTGTGTCAACTTAAAGTGAACGAGCGTGTGCGAGACTCCGGTAACGGACTTCTTATTGGATGACAGGGCCTGGGGGAGGCATGGGAGGAGATTCTGTGGAAGTGGACATGCTCCTGCGTGAGCTTTGGAAGGGGGTGAGGTCAGTATTCTGCCATTGCATAAATTAGAGCTTTATACAGGACCAACAAAGCATGGTCCTGTTTCAGTGAGGAGTAGGCAGTGTGCATCCTGCATATAGCGACACACTGTTACAAGTGACATACCGGCGTGCCCTGGAGTGGGCTGGTGAGGGGGTGTGGGCTGGTGAGGGGGTGTGGTCACTTGTGAGGTGGGAAGTATCACAGCAGGAGGGATGCCAGTGTCATTGGTGATGGGGGATGGGGGAGGGGATGTGGTCACTGCGGAGGTCAAAGGTGACTCACCAATTGGTACTGCAGGAGACAGAGGAGTGCGTGGTCACAGAACATGTATGCATGCAGGTTTGCCAGTACAATGACTCCCTAAACATCCCACACAGTACACTCACAGATCACTACTACCGACTGCCATCACTTGTCAGTGTGTGACAGTACCACACAGTACACTCACAGATCACTACTACTGACTGCCATCATTTGTCAGTGTGTGACAGTACCACACAGTACACTCACAGATCACTACTACCGACTGCCATCAATTATTCAGTGTGTGACAGTACCACAGAGTACTACTACTACCGACTGCCATCATTAGATTTTGTCAGTGTGTGACAGTACTAGAATACTCTGAGGTGACTAACTATCTTGTGAGGTGGAGGGAGCACCAGGGGGTGATGGTCCTGGGGTGGAGTACACGTGGGGTATCGTTTCCTCCCTTCATGGGCAGTACTTGTCCCTCAGCTGCTGGGCCAGGTGTCCCTCCCCCACAGGAGGACTCTTCAGAGCTTTAGTCAGAGCTTCCCAGGAGGGACGGGGGTCGATACGTCTCAACCAGTGACTGCACATCTCAGTGTTGCAGTCGTTCATATCAGGAAACTCTGATCTGATGGCATTCAGTGTTCCTACCGAAAGCTTCAGCTCAACTCCGATATGGTGCCACTTGGCACAGGCCTCATACAAGGCTCCCCTCACTTCACTCAGGTCATCCAGTGTAAGTTGCCCTGAGGGGATGAAAGTAACCTGTTTAGCATCGAGGGGCAACCGCACTCCTGGTAGGCGAGGTTAAACGGTAGCACAAGCTAAGTGTGACAGTTCGTTCCAATCATCACACATCACTGAGTACCATGATAGCTATAGTCTATATAGGGAAGATCAGAAATTATTTAGAGTGCTCTCAAGTACCGAATAAAACCATTCATAGCCGCGTTGCAACCCTGGTTGCGACTCGCCGTAGTGCAAGCTAAGTATTGCAATTCGTTCCAATTAACGCACATGCCACGTGGCAATCATGCAGTCGATCGCGAGCAATGTCGACCAAAAGGAAGACGACATTATTACAGCACTCACAACTTAGCCAGCACGGCGAGTTTCGGCATGTAAGCGTCAGTGAACTACAGCGATCACGGCTGTGTGGTCAGAATGTTCGTGTGCCTTTCCTAAGAACGGTACTGCCACCGGAAGTCGATGGAGCGCTTGAGCAATGGCGGCCAACGGTGAGACAAAAGCGCTCATATCTCCACCACCAAGGTGAGTTTCAGCACCAAAATTGTACGGGGAGGACAGTGCATGATAGCGATCACGACGGTGTAGTCAGAATCTTTGCAGGCCATTCGTAAGTAGTCAAACGTTAATTATTTATTTATTTACACAGCACAATTTTTCCCCTACCAGGAGTGTAATTAGGTTTACTAGCTGATTGCCATGACTGGGTAGCAGAGTGTTATCAGGAGGCAACCTGACACTCCATGAATACAATCCAGGAACAGGAAACAACACACGCTTAGTACATAATGGGATTAGAGGTAGGGCCTGAACAATTAATTCAATTAGTTGGCTAGCTGACTGAACTAAGGTTGTTGACTACATTTCTTGCATGTCAACTAGTCGAGAGGGCCACCTTACCCCAAAGCCAACCTTACCCCATAGTGTGTAGAGATTCTTGTGTTTGAACAAAAACATTTCAATGATGCCCTCTTCAGGAATGTAAGGGTAGTCAGTACCCGTAGTACTAACTACACCTGGTAATTATATAATACAAGTAGCTTCGCTCGCTCAGCTACTTCCCCCTCGTTCGCCTACCGTGAGTAATCCGGCGCCGGACAGCTGTCTGTGCAGAGCTGCTGCTCCCCGATTGCCCCCCGATTACGTCCGCTTCAGCTGCTGCTCCCTGTTTGCGTCTGCTGCTCCTCTGCTTCAGCTGCTGATCCCAATCGCGTCCGCTTCGGCTGCTGCTCCCCGATTGCGTCCGCTTCAACTGCTGCTCGCTTCGACTGCTGCTCCCGATTGCATGCATCCGCTTGCAGCCCCAACCGGATTCTAGCCAAATGTTCTTGAACATTCTTCGAGGTTCAGTAAACAAATTGAAGTACAAAGTACGAAGGTCGTGCGTCACTATAGTCCAATCCCGCCCCACGAGCAACCCACTTCCGTCAAGCACAGACAGACAGACACACACACGTTAAAATGTTAATGTATTGATACAGTGTGTACAGGGAAATATCACGTGTGCCGCAGGCACGAGTGACAATACGGCTACAGACGAGTGGTGTTTCCCAGTACACGATACATTTATCACGTTTCCAGACCCTGCGGCTATAGGAACGAGTCGATGCGACATCGATATGCGATATTGCAGCACTGCTTGGTAACGGTTGCGGCTTGGGTTTCACAATCAGCGTACCATTAGGCATGGAACTACAATTGCGTACTAACAGTACGGCTTCGTTCCCAGGCCGTGTGGGACTTACCGTGTAACCTGAAATGGCTGATCATGACTTGGTTAGCAGTTGGAGAAGCGGGCCTCTTGTCAGCGTTCTTGATAGGCGAGCATGAGTAAGAGTTATGCATCTATCATTAATGCATTGGCACCATGGCAATAACTTTCACGCCCTAGGGCCCTAGGGGGATGCGATAACCCTTTTCCTACATGGGCGATATGGGAAAATATCATCCTAGTTGCTCTGGCTAGGCTTTGCCATACATTCTCTATGGGAACAGCCATGTCAGACTGTTGGAAACACGATAACACACAATAACATGTTAGCTGCAATACACGTCCTGCACATCCCGATAACACATGATAACATGTTATCAGTACCTGTTTCACCGACCACTCATCCCAATATTGAGGCCCATATGGACTAGGATAGTCTCGGTACCAGACTATTCACACACGGCGGAATAGTCTGCCGACTGGTTCTGACACCGTGCGCTAATAGTCTGGTAGTACCATAGATAATATAGGGACGATATTATCTATGCTAGTACTGGGATCGCACAATGTCATAATCAGATTTGGTTGTATGATTACGATACAGATATCAACGTTTGACTTACCATCCGCCATGATTCGCAGCTACCCCGCTGGGTCGATCATGTATAGTCGTTCATGCTGCAGCGCTGTTCGCTCCGTTACGTCACGCGTCATGATTATGATCATGTGGTTTGGGCACGAGACTATTAAAAACAGTGCAGACCTCGCATGGGACAGCCGGCTTGCAGAGGCTCCAAGATTGGACGGCTTATTCCTATCACCCCACCAAAACTCTGAGGTTTGTCTGCATTAATGTCTAGTTCCCAGACCCATAGATTCCGTGTCTTATATCTATGGCATGCCGGACCCTTCTACATTTCGCCCAAGAAGGGTCTGGGAATCCAACTATCCGTCTACCGTGTTAATGGGCTATTCCATTATATAAGGCTACACCCCCAATGACGGGTAACTACAGGGATTCGCGGAGTTTTTCCGTGTTCTGTTGTAAATCTCCGTAAATGTCCTGTGATTTCCCGCATATTTCCGTATTCTGACGTCTGCTTAGAGGCATAATTTCTGTCCCAGGTACGCAAATAGCTAACTCGTCAATAGGGTGTGTACCCTGTTTTAATGGAATAGCCCAATGGGTCTTTCCCTTTGCTTCCTTTGGAGTCCGTGTCTTCATTTACGAAGTACTAGTGGTTATTGCATGTTATTGGTCCGGCAGGAAGTAGGGCGATGGGTACCTGGAGATTATACCTTTCGGCTTCACAGGTTTAGAGATTGGACGTGTAAATTAGCTAATCAATGTTGGTTCACTAGCCCTCACAGTTGATATCGTAACTTGGTCTGTAGTTCCAACAGATGTGACAAGAGAATTTTGTGGAGACACAGTTATCACTACCTCTTTCAGTTGAATGTTCTCAATTTTCCCCCTCTAGACCCACTGCACTGACATCACGTTCTCTGAGGCATTCCCGTATACTATGCAGAAGCCGGAATGTAACACATAGACAGTATCGGTCAAAATGTGTCCTGCATCAGTGGTAAGCATTTATTATTATTGCCTGCATGTCAATCACATCTTGTTCAACAATTACTAGAAGCATTGTTGGTGCATGATTGCGTTTGCCGAGATCACCACAGAAGGTGCTATCTCCAAAAGTGCAAAATGCCGCCATGTCAATGTGATGATGTCAGTTGCAACGGGTCTATAAAACATGACGTTACTGAACAGGAAGAATTCATAGCCTTGTTCCCAGGCCGTTCCCACCGACAATATTTCATCGCTCCAGTATCAAATATTGCTTTCATACTGGAAGCGATGAAATATCAGCGGTGGGAACGGCCTGGGAACGAGACTAAACTGGCCATCTGTTCTTCATCTCCAGCTAGATTAATCTTGCTGCTGTGTTTCCACCCTCCTCATCATCTCCACTGTGCAGTGGATGTTTGCAGCACTGGCATATCTCCCTCGGGCACTGGAGTTTACACTTGCTACCTGGTAAATTGGAATGTGTGTGCAGCTATTGTGGGGGATAAGATGATATGACATATTGTAGCTGGTGTGGTTATTAAACTCTCGATGTCAACCACACGTTGCATCGCCATTCAGTTTCAGCTGTAAGGAACGGGGTAGGACGCTTCGGCAGCCCCTCCCACTTAAAAATGCAAGAGCTCTAAATACTCGAACAGAATTGCTTATAGAAATTCAGTCTGCAAACTAGCCAGGCCATGCAGATGACGTTCCAGCAAGTCACAGTGCAGTGGCAATTTTAGGGCTGTCACCATACTTTGCCGGTGATGGGCCTACCGGGATAATAATTATGTAACAGTCAGTCAGTCCTACCGGGATAATATGTAACAGTCAGTCAGCCCTCCCTCCCTCCCTTCCCCCCTCCCTCCCCTCCCCCCTCCCTCCCTCCCTCCCTCCCTCCCTCCCTCCCTCCCTCCCTCCCTCCCCCCTCCCTCCCTCCCTCCCTCCCTCCGTCCCTCCCTCCCTCCCTCCCTCCCTCCCTCCCTCCCTCCCAGTCCACCCAACTGAAACCAGCACTCCAACTGGCTCAAGACCACCTACACGGGTGAGAGTAATTGAATGTTATCGTAGAGAAAGTCATAGATAAATGATCATCATCATGGTGTCATCATTAGCATACTTGCTGACCTAAGAAAGGATATGTTGAAGAGCTGTGGTGATTGTGAAAATTGAAGGAAGAAGGGTAAAAGGGAGATTACGTAGTTCTCTCCAGGCTTTCAGACATGCCATGTACCTGCGAGTGTTTGAAGTTGAGGGGGGCAACGAGCAGGTTGACTGTGATTGTACGTGTGGTATCACAGTTGATCGCTAATTACCACACATTCCGTCAGTATAACTGGAATGTAGGCACACGCCCACTCCTCCCTGTGCGAAGGGTCGGGCTCCGGGACTGATGTTTTCAAATTGGTGTGGGGTTGCAATTGTTCTGTTTTACCCCACCGAAGCTCAGTATATATAGGGCCATTTCTCACCTCGATCCATTAGGTCAGTGTTTCTGTTGCTAAATTGAATTTAAATTGTGTATATAGCTGGCTCCCTGTGAATAAACATTTTTGTGTTTTTTTAAGACTGTTTTTATTACCATAGTCTCTCGAAAATACGCCCATGGGCGATGAACTTAGTGGCTTACTGCTGCTCCAGAGAAATCTGTAGTGCGCTGCTAGTGCTACGCTAGGCGACTACACACACGGAGACACAAACACGCAATGCAACAGCGCGTGCACGGTCTCATGTCATGCATTCATGCACAGCTGATTATGGAATGGCATACAACATATTGAAATTTAGTACCGCGATTGCCAGCCGTTATTTCTTACTCCCACCTCTTTGACAGTACTTCTTCCGGAGCTATTCCTGTTCGAGCTAATAGGGTGGGCGTACTTTCGAGTAATAAATGACCCTTTGCAACAACTTATCACGAAAAGGGGGGTGGGCGTATTTTTGAGGGTGGGCGTATTTTCGAGAGATTAATTATAGAAACATGGATATGGGGGAAGGAGAAAGTTCCAGTTGGGAACTCACTGAATGTGCGTGCATATCTTCAACCCTTACAGCCGAGTCCTTTGCAGAGTTGGTGCGATATATATTCAAGCTGCCAGATGTCACCGCATTTCTGAGCAAGTGGCTATGCCAAGACCCAATTGAAGGGTGTCAGCATCAGAAGAGCAGCACACATGATCATCGTGACGTCGATAGGAGTTTCTGGAGTATGAGTCATCAACATTATGAACAATTGCAAAGGACTGCTCAGGGGGAACTGTCGGAACAACAAGCAGCTGATACATGGCATTGAAAATGAACTCCTTCCAAAAGGCCATAGCATGCCGTTAGGAAATGGGAAAGTGTCTCCTCCAGCCAGCCTCCATCCTGCTACGTATCCAGTCTCAGCTCTGCCACCTTAATACCTTCACCTCTCTGCGTACTTCATCCAACTTCTACCAGCTAGCCCACATTACTAGCTATGTATGACTTATTCATTTCATTATGTATGAAGATAGCAGGGTAGTTCGGCTGTGCAGTACCTTGCTACTCATGGCATTGCTATAATATAAGCCACACTTCGTACAATTTATTGACCTGCAATGCGGACTGTGGAGTGTCCGTGGACATGCTATTTAGGTGTCTCTCAGATTCATTCTTGGTTGTACCACTTCACCTACAAATGAGGTCATTTTGTAAGAATGCGAAACTATTGTGAGCTGTTATGTAGCTGGACAAAATATGTAATTATGCTGATGTCATTGATATTGTACTGAGCATGCGTATTGGCTCTTCAGGACTATTACTCTTTGCCTGGAGTGTCCACGAGATACATGTGATCGTCCCGCCGAGACCCTCGTGAATCGTCGGTCTTGGGATACAGTCTGGAGTGAAAAGTGCTTAGAAGTGTAGGTAGACTGTTTCGTGTTAGGCTAGAGCTAGAACAGAGACTAGGTTGCTTGCCACGGAGTAGCTGTAGCGTGATGAAGCCGTCCGAAATATTTGTGGTGCTGGCTGCCCGCCGAAACAGCCCGATGGTCCAGGATTGGTCTGTACACAACTATTTTGTGAACCGAAGGAGTCATAACAGAACAATGCCTATCGTGAGGTCAAGGAACATGAAGGAAGGAACTGGATCCGGATATGGAGGGGAGGAGCGTGGGCGTGGGCCCGAGAGTATGATTACGTCACGGCGTACCCTTGGTATATACATGGTATAGAGAAGCCCTCCATGAACGGCAAGCTCATTTGGATTTGGAGTTGCCAGGTTGAAGGAACAAATTAAATTGGGAAATGACAGAGGTACAAGAAGTTGTGGAACCTTAACTGTAGCCAATTGGCTGAGTTTGATGGTGCTCTATTAGCCAAAGTCGCTGAGATTGTGGAGTTGAAGTCACGGCTTTCCCATACCGGCCGGTTGACGCCCAGCGACCTGCCTCCTATGATGAAGATGCAGGGGAAGTGCCGAGGGGAGGAACCTATCAACGGAGAGGGAGAGTCCCACCTGTAGAGATGTTCAGTGGAGAGAAGACAGTGAGAACAGCCTCGATTATTGGCTTCCTGATTTGATACAAGCATTGGAGAGGACTAAGCATGTGTTGCTGATCCAACTGGCTGTACACCTGAATGGTCGAGCACGTCAAGAGTGGAGTCTGTTGGCAGAGAGTGATAAGGCCAACTACAACAAGATTGTTGAAGCTCTGTGTGCCAGGTTGGACCCGGGAAGCAAAGCAATGGCCGGCCAAGACAGTGAGTGACTTTGTCCATCGCCTTCAGAAGACGTTCCCCCGTGTTTACGGACATGATGCCATGCTGCCTGAGACCAGAGATGCATTGCCCTATGCCCAACTACAGGAAGGCTTGAAATATGATCTCATGGAGGCTCCTGCAGTCTGGAGCGTTGGACTATATGTGGCTGCCAAGAGTGAGGAGAGGAGGCTAGCTGGGCTTCAGAAGCAGAAGCAGTATCAGTCGTCCCAGCAGCGAGGGTTTAAGAAGGCGTCTCCTCTGCCACAAGGCCCTGTGGGGGCCAGCCAACCCAAGCAGTGGGCAGGCCGTAGGAGCAACCCTGATGTGAAACCGAAGAAGTGCTGGACTTGTGACCTGACTGGACACATGGCCTAACCCAAGAAGGAGAGCACGGGAAAATCCAACCCGAAGTCAAGTGAAATGATGATGGTCAGACTGAACCTGCTGAGTCTGAATGCCTGAGTGAGGACGAAGTAAAGACAAAATGTAATGAAGAACCAGCTGCATCACTACCCTCCCGAGTGAGTGAGCGGTATAACCTGAGACAGAGTATCAATCCTCCAGCAAGATGGATTGAGCGAGTCAATGTTGGGGACGAACACACTCTCCAATGGGGGAGTGATGTAACAATGCGAAACTATTTGTGAGCTGTTATGCAACTGGACAAGTAATTTATGTAGTTTTTGCTATTGATATTGTACTCAGCATGTGTATTGGCTCTTCAGGAATATTCTTTGCCTCGTGTGTCCACAAGATATAACAATTTGAATGGTGAAATCTTCCAACACTGGTTGAAGTTCAAACTGTGTATCGGTATGGGATTGAAGTCACTTCATACGGTCTCACGAGCCAGCACTGGTCCACAGGACTAGTGAGCGGTGCTGACATGCAGTCTTGTCCTCTAGACTAACAAGCTATATACCCTTTGATCACCTTCAATCGCTTCAATTGTTTCGTGCTGAGGACATTCGAGGGGCGAGCCTTCTTGATCTCATAGGAACAGATATCCTAACCTCATTCCCAGGCTCCTGCACTGTGTGCAGGGGGAGCCTAGGAATGAGGGTGATTTTTCAGGCCTCTGTGGACCAATGAGGCAACTGGTGTGGATGTTGGCAGAATGCTTATGTGGGAAGGCAGACCTGAAGGGAGCAGCAGAGGGTGAGGTTGAAACAGTGGATGGAACACTGTCAGAATATGCTTGGGGGTAGTCTCGTTCCCAGACCCCGAACGCGCACGCGCGAAAAAGGGGTCTGGGGACATTGCTACATGCTGCCTGACCTTCGAGGGGCGTGACCACGATGACGTAATCAGTAGATTCCAGATGAAAATGGCAAATTCGACATGTTTGATGATGCCCAGTAAAGCGGTGAGAGATATTCTTTGTACTAACGAAGGCAGCACTCCTCTTCGCGTCGTTCTGGGCTGTATCTACCAAGTCTACTTAGCCGACACGGAAACTGCGAAGCAATTTATTGCTCTAGCTAAACTCTGATTGGCCATCCCACATTCCAGACATCAACGTCATAGGGTCGAGCTGACTGTAGCATTGTCCCCAGACCCCTTTTCTCGCGGGTTGGGGTCTGGGAACGAGACTAGCTTTGCTCCCTGATGTGCATGGCTGGAGGGGGTTACAATGCTGTCCTAGTCGAGTTGATGTTCTTTTGCGGGTCTGAGAAACATAGTACATGGCCTCATTCAAATCCTTAGGCCTGGGAATGAGGCTGGTGTACACATGAACAATTAATTCCCACTTCCACAGATGTGAATGCGAAATGCCCCAGACCCTTCATTCATACTAGAGAGTTTCAGCCTATTGGGATGTTTATAAGCTCTCCCAGTGTGTAGTGAGCCCTTGGGTGTCGGGTTTATCGTGAAACCAGCAACATCCTCGTGAGGGTGATTTAGGTAAAAGGTAAGTTGTTTAATTTTCACCTCCAAGCCCTTTCAGCCAATGGCTGATCTCCCAAGGGGAGGAGGGGTAAATAAAGCACTTCACCAGTGAAGGAACATGCGGGATTCGAACCAGTGACTTTTGGTCCACAGTCAAATGCTTTAACCACTTGGCCACAAGTCACTCACAAGGGTGATACTAATACAACGCATACAGTCATGTACATACACAATAAATCAAGTAGCATCTCACAACAATAGTTTGTGCTATGGTTAACTCCTAGCCAGAGGTGGTAGTTGTCTCACGCGAGTCACGACTCAGACATTCAGTCACAGGCATCTAAAATGGAGACAGTACTGGTGAGTCACAGCTACACGTAACAGGCATTGTACTGTGCCCGTGGGTATAAGGCTCTATAATGCAGCCTATAATCAAACACTCATGACAGAACATCCATAATTATTATACTGTACGTCCTCGCTGTTTTCAAAGTATAACTCCTTAATAATGGATATGGAATATTCTGTTCAATACACATTTCAGTGAATGTCAAACATTTTGTGGGTTGTCAGCACACAAAGTTCAGAGTGGGGTATACATGGAAAGCCACAGTTCAAGTACATTGTATCCATATATGGTGCATCCAAATAAGGAGTGTCTGTATACAGGATGTCACTACCAGGGCTAATTGCATCCTGAATTGGTTTCCCTGACTTAATAATAGAATAGACTTCCTTAATTGACACCCTATGATGTCATAGTGAAGTCACTTGTAGTGCTATAACCCAGGGAGATTATGTCATCATGACACGTGCCTGTGAGAATCAGCTGTACTCTTGGCAGATTCACCTTCCCATTGTGAGTCAAATACCCTAAGAGATGGAGGAGGAGAGAGGGAGGCAGGCAGGGCGGGAGGGAGGGAGGGAGGGAGGGAGGGAGGGGGAGGGAGGGAGGGGGAGGGAGGGAGGCAGGCAGGGCAGGAGGGAGGGAGGGAGGGAGGGAGGGAGGGAGGGAGGGAGGGAGGGAGAGAGGGAGGGAGGAGGGAGGGAGGGAGGTAGAGAGAGGGAGGGGGGGGGGGGGGGGGGGGAGGTCAGATCGGGGATATTGAGGGTAGGATGAGAGGAGGAAAAAGAGGCAGGCAATCAACCCAATGTATAGTAAGCAGGGATAACTCTACCAACAGTGATACAGCTATATACCGAGCCAACACACGGGCCATACATACCTTGGGACCTGCAGCGCTAGCTCCTGCCATCTTGCCTCTCCTGTTCCAGGACACCCTGCTCCATGAGGTTCTCCCGGTACCGGCTGTGTTGCCTAACAGCTCTCTCTTGTCTTCTTTACACGAGATAGGTGTCTGGAGGGTGGGAGTGGGAAGATAGGGAGAATGGGGAGGAGGACGAGGAGAAGATACATCACCTGCACAATACTAAATGCGTACCACACAATATGCCCATTGCAGTCCTGCCAACTCTCACGGAAAATCCGTGAGTCTCAGTGTTGATCTCATGCTCTCACGGTTAACCAGCTCAAACTCACGGAAATGCTGAGAGACTAGAGCTTGGACACTTATACCCGCAGACTATCGATTGAGCCTCGTTCACATGCAAGATTATGCATGCGCAATCATGCAATTATGGACTACAGAAAGAGTACAGCATTTTTCACAGTCCTTGCAATCTTAGGGTCGAACCACAGCACATGCACATAGTACATACTGCTGCTGAGCTCCCGGCTTGCATCCGCTTCAGCTGCTGCTCGCCGCTTGCATCCGCTTCAGCTGCTGCTCGCCGCTTGCGTCCGCTTCAGCTGCTGCTCCCGATTGCGTCCGCTTCGTCTGCTGCTCCCTGATTGCGTCCGCTTCAACTCTGCTCCACACACACACACACACACACACACACACACACACACACACAAAACACACACACACACACACACACACACACACACACACACACACACACACACTGTCAGCAGTGCCACTGTGAGCCATAGTCATAACAGACAACAGCCTTAATGGCTCTCGGACGCTCACACAGCATGTCATCTCACACACACACGACAGGGGGATGCCGCATTACCACAGCCACTGACAGCCTGCAGCCAATACCACAGTGCACCAACAAAATTCCGGCTATCGGAAACGTGGTACATTGCATGAATAGAGAAATGTTGTGCACTGGACACCATCACTAGCAAATGACTCCACTCCTCCCTCTCCCCCCTCACATCCCCTCCCTTGTCACACCATCTCCTCCCTCCCCCTCACCTGTGAGTATAGTTTTGGGTTGAAAATGGTATTTCATGTTCTCAGGCAGGGCCCTTGCCCCCTCCTCCCATTGGTGGAGGTGAGGGGAGAGGGGGCTACAGCAGGGATAAGATTTCACTTTCACGCGCTTTAGCATGATTCTGTGGTTTCCTTTGCTCTCTCTCTCTCTCTTTGCTCTCGTTCTGTGTGTGTGTGTTTGTGTGTGTGTTTGTGTGTGTGTGTGTTTGTGTGTGTGTGTGTGTGTGTGTGTGTGTGTGTGTGTGTGTGTGTGTGTGTGTGTTATTAACCCTTTAAGTCCGAATGTTGCAGATCTGCAACATTCCGCTTGTACGCGCAGAGTCCGAATGTTGCAGATATGCAACATAGCCACATGTACTAAGTACTTCCCGACGAACGAAAGGTAGTTACAGTAGCAGCGTACAGTCACTTACCGGCGACTCAACTGGCTTCACTACGCACAGCGCGCAGTGGCAATCACAGCTATTATGCGACGGTACTTGCATGAACTCTGACCTCAATCACACTAAGCGCGATTCATGGCCAACGCCCACCACTCAGACAGGTGGAAGTTGCGTGCGATCAGTCTCTATTATTGATATTTTGAGGGTGCCCATGGCTTCACAACTGAAGAGAGCTAGGTTCAGTACAGAAGAAGTGGTAGCATTTCTGGATGATGACCTGGACCTGATTGGAGAAGTGATATGTGAAGGCAGTGATGATGAGTTAGAATTTGACGATGATCAGCAAGAGTAAGTGAAGTGCACTATCACACAAAAATGAAAAGGCAATATATAAAATCAGCTGTTCTCTATTTGCTTCAGACCCTGTGGAAGAGATAAAACTTCATGAATATTTCTTCTGACATTCTAGGATAGACGATTCCATGGACATAACACCGCCCTACACTTCACGACCTACCTCCCCCCCCATGTCACCAACCTCACCCCCCATGTCACCACCTTCCTCCCCCCCCATGTCACCAACCTCACCCCCGACTTCACCACCTGGACCTACCTCCCTCGCCCCCTTGTCACCTACCTCACCCCCCACATCACCTTCTGCAACAATGAGGTACGTTGACCACATACACAATGGCGATTTGACATTCTGACAGCCACAATTATTTTGTGATACTGCAGGACTCCGAAGTGGACCAGCAACACAGCAGCCATCACATTACATGAGTTCAAACAACCGGTAGGGCCAGCGTGCTCACTTCCAGCTAGTATACTTGGAGTATTCAAGCTATTCTTCACGGCAGCCATCATCGACTACATTGTCGATCAGACAAATCGGTATGCAAGAGAGTGCTTGGCTGATGATTCTATTGCAAAGTGGGTCCCTGTTACAGATGCAGAAATTCAAGCATATTTGGGATTCATGATTCTAATGGGGATCAATAGGCTGCCAGCTCTGCGAGATTATTGGCGCCGTGACCCAGCCTATCATTACGGACCGATTGCCGACCACATCCCCAGAGATCGATTCTTCGAAATCACCCGATATCTTCACTTTGTGGACAATTCAACATTACTGCCCCGTGACCATCCCAACTTCGACAGGCTCTGGAAAGTGAGGCCCATTATTGATAGGATATCAGATCGATTTCTGCACAATTACAACCCCCACATGGAGAACGCAGTGGATGAGGCCATGATCCCGTTCAAAGGTCGGTCCTCACTCAAACAATACATGCCCAAAAAACCCGTGAGAAGAGGGTTCAAAGTTTGGGTGAGGGCCGATTCTTTGAATGGGTACATTTGCGAGTTTACAGTGTACGTAGGGAAGGAAGGCGGAAGGACAGAGGTTGGACTGGGGCAGAAGGTGGTTGAAAGGCTGACACGTGTACTTATTGGCGGGCATTATCATATCTACTTTGACAATTTCTTTACAGGCGTAGGATTAGAACAGAGTCTACTAGCAGACGGTATCTATTCTTGTGGTACGATTCGTAGCAATAGAAAGAACATTCCTGACGACTTGAAGCCGGAAATAAAGAAGGGATTGAAAGAGCGAGGCAATCACATGATGAGGCAGGATGGAAATCTGGTTTTCACAATCTGGCAAGACACTAAGGTTGTAACTATGCTATCTACCAACAGCCAACCAACTGCAAACCATAAAGTTCTACGAAGGAAGAAGGATGGGTCACGGGTAGATGTACAATGCCCAGATGCCATAGTGCAGTACAACAAATATATGGGAGGAGTGGACCGGAATGATCAGTTACGGAAGTATTACGGTGTTCGACTGAAGTCCCGAAAGAATTACAAGTACATATTTTGGTTTATGCTAGACGCAGCCATCACCAATGCATTCATTCTACTGTCCAATTACTCACCAACTTCTGCCAAGCTACAGTGCTTGAAGCAATTCAGGACGGAGCTTGCGCTGTCACTCATTGGCGAGTACAACAGCCGGAAAGTTCCAGGAAGACAACCATCACTTCCCGCACCACCAGGTCGCAACATCACTCACTTCCCTATGAAAATGGAGAAGAGAAGCCGGTGTTCATACTGTTACGCACACAAAACAGCAAAGTACACCTACTGGAAATGTAACGACTGTAAGAAATATCTCTGCCATACCGGTATTCTGAGCACAGACTGCTTCCTCAAGTACCATAAATCAGTTGCGTAACTTGGCATTTACCATTTTCTTTCTATTATCAGGCTGGCTACCGATGTAGACATCCAGCGTTATCTCTATCTGCACCTTTTCATGTACCTTGCTCATTGTAGGTACCTCCATCAAAATTATATGTATCTAACTCATATAATGTGGAAAGAAATCTTGTAACAGGCCTTACCTCACAAGATTTCGTTTATTCCTCCCACCCAAACTCTGCTACAGCTTACCACATCACTTCCGTGGATGGTTGTTGAGCTGCCTCTGCTTGTAGCTCCCCCAGTCACAACAGACGCCAGCGCGAGTCGTTCTCGTACCGACTGTCAAATTCATTCAAACGTAACTTCGCCACAGTTTCACCGATCAGCGACTTTCAAAATTCTGCTAGCACCTCACATCCTCCATTTTTCTACGTGGGACAACGTGGACGGCTTTGGGGCCAAGACAGACAGGTAAAACCGGTTTTTACACCCCTCCTTCACAAAGGTCACGCGACTTCCGGTATTACAGGAAGACAATCTCGGACGGTGGCAACGCGGATTTCATTCGTATTTCGGATATAAAGGGTTAAAAAGAGAAAGTTCATTATACTCATTTCATTATACGTATTTCACTACAACTGGGATACTACAGCATTGACCCCATCAGACCATCACTCCACAACACTTATAAGCACTCAGATTCAAGTCTCACACCAAGCGACTGTGGTACCAAACTCCCCCACATACACATGACTTTGGAGAACCCAGGGGTTGGAGGTTTAAAACCCTTGGGGTGGGTCTTGGGACTGCTATCCTGAGATTCATCAGAGCTCCTCCCTCCTATGCCCCCTAACCCTCCCACCATCATGCACATCATAATTATAGCTGTACATTATACTTCATCACAGCTGGTACCTCTAGCATCCAGCCTCGTTCCCAGGCCCGAGAGAGGGAGGAAAAAGGGCCTGGTTTCCACTGTTTGCGCATGCGCTTAATTATCTGTAACTATAACAGGTATTCATATGGGGGAGGGTGCAAATGACGTCTTCGTAGTCACATGGTCGAGGGTGTGATGCTAACTATTTTGCTGCACTGGTCCTCGTTCCACGAGATGAGGGACGACACAATCACAATTGCACCGCCACCAGCAACAGACTTACCGGACATTCTTTATTCAAAACAAACGGGTAGCATACTGACTCCACCCGGTCGATGCGACGATAGCCACACGAAAACATCCCACCTTTCAATCGCAGGTCGCTGTTCTAGCTCAATTCAGGAGCGCCTTGCTCCCTGAGGACATAGGAGAGCACGATCGAGAGCTGTTGTAACGCACGCCACTACTAAGTACTCGCTAGCTAGTTAACTGCACGGATCACATTATTCACTTTGACGTCACAAGTGTACAAACATAATGGAACATCCACGGTGCCGGTGGAATTCCACCGCTAGTTAGCGCATGCGCAAACAGTGGAAACCAGGCCCCTTTCGTCTCGGGCCTGGGAACGAGGCTACTCTAGCATCATACTATCTCGGTAGCTCCTGGCTACGCGTGTGGAAAGAATGTGCATTCCATGCTGTGTTTAAGTACAACATACGCAGGGAAATCAATTCCTCTCTGCAATTATAACGGTCCCACAAACACTTGTGGTCACCGTGCACTCTATTAAATGCCCACTGAATTTATCTGCATCACATGACAGACACCCAGCGCCACCAGTAACAGCTCAGAGCCCAGGAAGCACATCAATACAACTTCGTGCAATCTTTTACACTCACATTTTTCAGGCGCCAGCTACGTAGTCACAGCAATTCCCAATTTTCAGCTCAGTACCAGAGCTCTCCACCAAGTTTTGGTCTCCACACAGCAATCTGATTCATGTCTACGTTCAATAGTTCACGGCTTTCATGATGGGTAAACTCTGCACAGCGAGAACTAAGCGAACAATTTGGATTGATCACCGTAGTGCATAGTGACCGTACAGCCGGGCACGTGCGAGACGTTTTGCACTTATGATGTCTTCATGACGTCAGACATCACGTGAAAAAAATTTACTGAGACCTTCTCCCGATTTTTCTCCACGGCTACGAGACAGAGGTCTGGAAACGAGGCTATATACCCCATGCTCCCAGGCCCACCATGCTCCCACCACCATTCCCATGCGCCCACCCCACTCCCATGCTGTCTCCCCAGTCCCATGCACCCAACCCACTCCCATTCCCATGCTCCCTCCCAACTCCCATTCCCATGCTCCCGCCCACTCCCATTCCCATGCTCCCACCCCACTCCCATGCTCCCCACCCCCCCCCCCCGAACTTACCCTTGCGGGTGAAAGTTCGGCTAGGGTAAGGTTATGGTGAGGGCTCACCTCACCTTAACCTCACCGGAGCTAAACTGAGCCCGAATGACATGTTCGCAACTGAAGTCTGTTTAAATACTCACAGAAGCCGGACGGCCACGCCCCGCCGGTGGTGCTCTAATTTGATTGGTTGGCAATAAGCGCGCCCGTCGCGCGCCTGTCGCGCGCGGGTATTACTCTAATCTGATTGGTTGGAATCCGTAGCCGTCAACTTTTGGCTCCAAAACGCCCTGTGCACGCGTAAACTTCGGACAATGGTGAGCGTGTCTCCTTCTCTGTCGTTTTTGTTCAGCCTCGATAGCCATTGACCTTCTCCACTAGGCTCTCTGCCATTGTCATGGCACTCCCTCTGTTCTTTAATAATTGTCCTTGTAGTAGATTCCAATATTATGTTCCGTAGGCATCCAGCGCTCACGCCGTTTGGGAATAAGGCTTGGCGTCTGGGAACGAGGCCGAGGTCAGTTGTTTCAGCTGGGCTTGACTTCAATTCTGTTAGTAGTTCGTCTGTTCGAAGAGACAGAAAGCAGGGTCAAAGGAAGCATACTTAGGCAGTTCATAAACACCGACAACTACCATGGTGATGCTGGATCCAGTGCTGCTCCAGCACTTTCTCGTAGCAAGAGATGAGTGTTTTGGCATGCAGATAGTATTGCCTCCTTGGATAAAGAAGAGGGTGAGTGGTGGGGAGGAGGGGAAACTATTGTAGTGATCTAGGCAGTGAAGAGTGTATGGATGAGGTTCCTATTCAGTAGATTGTGCATAGATCTGAGGAAGAGGTATCCCTTCATCTCAGCAAGGCCAGTGGAAGCACAGGAGCTGTACGCATCACAGTGACGATCATGTCATCATACTCTCTTGCCCTAGCCTCGTTCCCCGGCCTCAGCCCAGATTTTATCTTGCAGCCACAGGGAAGATTTTTCTCCATGGCTGCGAGATAAAATCTGGGCAGAGGCCTGGGGATGAGGCTACTCTTGCCCCCTTCATGAGCACTTTAGGGTGTACTTCCACTTCCGCCCACCTTTGCTTCCACCCTCACTTCCTCCCTTGCTTCTGCCACCCAATGTAGACCTGTACCATTGATAATACAGGGGCAGTTCTACTATCAGCTGCGCAAGACCCTACATGTAGCAGTACAAGTTCAATGTTATTACGAACGTTGATTTGGAAACTCATGCATACATGACGGCCCCTTTAAGCCCCCATAATTATAGACATCATTTAGACCCTATGAACTTGTAGGGCTTCTCGTCAGACCAAAAACAATGTCCTTGAAAGGCTTCAGGAAACTTTGTGGAGTTTGTCAGAGTGCACCATTACTAGGCTCTCCCTCTCCTGCACAGCCTGCCACAAGGCAAGTGTGAGTGGTCTACCAATAATAGTTTACCCTCCGTGGTCCTAGGTAAACAAGAGACCTAGCTTCCAGGGTCTCACTAACCAATCCAAATGTTGTGTGTGTTGAATGGGATGGGAACAGGAGGCATTACCGGACTTGTGAGAGAACATGTTTGACTTGTTGGAGTGGTACATGTATATGATTGCGCACTGTGTGTTCTTTAGTAATCCATTTCTTTGTGGCTATATATATAGCTCACAGGACGGCTCACGCTACAATCTACAGGTGCACATACCTTTCCCTGCGGTCCACTGGACTGCCAGCAGGTAGAGTGGACGCCATCAATGAGCCAGCAGGCCTGGCTCTCATTATCATGCTCCGCACAATGTGGTCCCAGTCCATCACCACAGAGCCACCTCACATCTTCTTCTTACGCCTGAGGGCCCTATGTCTAGACCTTTGAAAGAACAGGAGAGTGGAAGAGAGGGGAGAGGGAGGGATGAAGAGAGAGAGGGGGAGGGAAGGGGAGACAGGGGGAGGGAGGAGAGAGAGAAAGGAAGGAGAGGTAGGGAAGGAGAGAGAGAGAGAGAGAGAGAGAGAGAGAGAGAGAGAGAGAGAGAGGAAATGAGAGAGAGAGAGGGAGGGAAGGACAGAGAGGGAGTGTAGGAAGGAGAGAGAGAAAGAGAGAGGGAGGGAAAAAGAGGGGAGGGATGGATGCAGAAGTGAAGGAGGGTGAAGGGAATTATAGAGGATGAATATATAGTAAAAATTCTTCCAAATGGCACAGCCAGTCACAAGTCCGTTGCAAAGCCCATCAGTCACTTACCTTGGTGATCCAACGTGGTCATCGATCCTTCAAAGGCGTGGTTGTGGGACTGTCCTTTGTTCCCCGGCAGAAATCAAAGTCTGCACACACTTGGCAGTGGTAGCGTGGACCTTCCAGTGGTTGCATTCCACATGTCTTGCACCTGGCAGGCAGGGAGGGAGGGAGGGAGGGAGGGAGGGAGGGATGGAGGGAGGGAGGGAGGGAGGGAGGGAGGGAGGGAGGGAGGGAGAGAGGGAGGGAGGGAGGGAGGGAGGGAGGGAGGGAGGGAGGGAGGGAGGGAGAGAGGGAGGGAGGGAGGGAGGGAGGGAGGGAGGGAGGGGAGAGGGAGAGAGAGGGAGGACGGAGGTAGGGAGGGTCAATCAATGATTGATATTACATGCTGCAATTAATCAAACTGCCACAAAAAGACGTTGAAAACTAGAAAAGTCCGGCCGAGAGGCTGAGAACAAGAGTGGACTAAGTTAGCCCTAGTGGAAATGGATTGTTTTACTGTTGGGGTCCTCTATATGTAAACATTGCAAACATGTGAGCGGAGGTCAAGCTGTCTCAAAAATGAGAGTAAGAAACGAACTTGTGTCGAGGGTGTATGCCAGGGACAATCTCCATCTCTGATATAAGTCAGTCCAATTGCTTTGTTCAGGGAAGTCCACGCACACGTCTGTGCCATTTCGGTTGATGGACCTCACGATACCCATACTCTGGTGAGACACCGAGCCCCACTTGTAACTGGTACGATGAGGGAGGGAGAGAGGGAGGGAGGGAGGGAAGGGCAGAGGAAGGGAAAAACGAGTGTGAAAAATCGTGTGCTATACTGCAACAGAATGACTAGATCCGTGTATGTGAAGCATGAAAAACTGCATCCATTTCATGCATGCTGGGAATGAGACTGTAGGGAAAAACGTACTTTGGTGTGGTGACAGATCGTTTTACTGTATGTTCAAATCATGTAGACCATCATTGTCGATCTGAGGGAATTGTGTGTGTGTGTTCAAACATGTGTTCAACTATGTGTGTAGGCTGCTATAATAATTATGTATGCAATGACATTGCCAGAATGACATCATGAAGCTGAAAGTGATGCTGAGGAACAAGCTGGTAAAGAGATTCATGACCCAAGGGTCACAAGGAGGACTCGTTTCTACTAAGTGGGCACTGGGTTGAGTCCACAGGGTAACTTAGAGATATCAACATTGAAAGTGAATTCTTTGTTTTTAACCGTTCCAGTACACACACCATGCAACCTCCAACAGCTTCCGAACATGTGAAACAATCCTGAATCTCCCAAGACTCCCTGTACAATCTCCATGAGATTGCCTATGATATCTCAGGCTTCATCTGGAAGATAAGCACCTTCCCAGACCTCCTGTGCATCTGTGGCTTGCAGGAAATTGTGGACGAGGTAGACAGGGTGCTTCTACTTGACTCTTTCCTCTCATATGACACCACTTTTCAGCAAGGAGATTCTAAGTCTCCCCAAGAGAGGCCATGTATTCCAGCGCTATTCCTGATACATGAGCAAAAATTTGGAATCCAAGAGGTATGACACACTGTTTGGAGGCTGCTCCTGTTTACCCTTTGGGGATTTCAGACAGCTGCCTCCAGTGATGGATCTCCCCTTCTGCACCTGCTAGGCCTTGCACCCTCCAGTACCGCCCTTCACCTCACTGTTGAAGCCGCTGTCGAATAGAGTCATGATCCAATGTTAACGGAATACAGACCATGAGCGACAAAATTTAGCCGCAGAGAAAAGGCGGATGAAATCACTCCATAGGTACCTCCTCCCAGCAGTCTTGGAAAGCATGAAGGTAGGGCCCGTGTATGTGCTTGAAACAGATGGAATTTGCAACTTAAAGGAGAGCTGTTTCTGGAAATCCCTCTCCTCTGTTACCTCCTGACATAGCAATTATAGTAGATCTCATTACACAATATGACACAAAACTACAACAGAAAAAATTTCACGTTCTCAGGCCACTCATTTTGCATAGGTAGAATCGAGCTCGCCATAATAGAGTAAGTCACACTAGCATCTGGATGTTGGCTCTCGACAGTGATTCACCCATTGTCTTATGTCCTCCTTTCTTTTCATAGTCATTAGGATCTCCAAATTCTTGCTTCTGAGAGCTGCAAAAGCCGTCGGTGACAGAGTTGTATTTCTGGCCTCCGACAGTCACATTGCTGCTTTGAAGTTTTTGAACCCACAATCGTATGATCTCAGAGAGATCTCCATTATCGGTACCGTCTGCAGTGATGAACTGGGTGACTACTGTAAACGGCTTGGTGGAATCAACAGTAAAGTTGTTAGAAGGTCCGAAGAACGTCTTGTCACCCAAGCGGTAAGGATTGAAATCACAACCAGCTTTGTCACAAAATCCAGTGTGCGGACCACAATCAGACCCTTCACATCGCGTCTGTCTCTCAACCATGTAAACATACGGCGTATACACAGTTGAGATTCTATTAGCTTCCCAAATGTACATTTCATTGCAGCAGGTACCATATTTTCCTTCTCCGCTGTTCTTGTCGCTTGGGCTTGGTCCCCAACCCTCGCAGTTAGCTTCTCCATTGATGAACTTAATGTCACGAGGGCACTGAGCATCGCAGTAGCCGGTACCATACATACTTGGCACCTGCCTTATTTCCAGGATATTTGCTCATTCCTCCATCAGCATCCATTTCTACTAAGTAGAGGGCACTATTGAGTCCACAGTGTAACATGGAGACGTCGACGTCTAAAGTAAATTCTTTGTTTTTAACCTTGAAGAGTTTGTACTCAGTTTCAGAATCCAAGAGGTAGAGTTGTGATCCAATGAATACAGACCATGAGTGACGAAATTTAGTCTCAGAGAAGAGCCGGATGAAAGCACTCCATAGTACCTTGATAGTCGGCTCTATCAAGCTGGTGTTACTAATGTGCGGTCATCCGGACAGAGGGTGGTGTCCCAACTACTGCTAGTGTAGCAGTTTTGCGTTCCAGACACCCACCTCCAGTTCGAGTCGATGACGACACTCTTGACTGACTGGCAACCTCCAGACCTTGTACAGGATTGGATCGTCAGGCGAGGGTGAACTTCTGGGGTGATAGTTCCAGCCTGCTGGCCACGGACTGCAGCACAAAGTAAGGCTGCGAACACGATACGTATCAAATGCTTCATTGCAAGTTGTGCTTCTGTGAAATTCTCCTGCAAAAGCTGCAAGCTTATATACTTTGAGTTGCTGACACATGCACATGACGCGACATGTGAGCATGGATCATGTGCATACTATAACCGAATGCAGGACATGTGGGGCGAGCCTGAGTGAGACATATGCACTGAGCACATGACTTACTCTACACACAATGACTATAATCATTCGCACAACACAAGAACTGCATGAGTCGACAGGCAGAAGCACACACACACACGACCCATCACATCATAACAGCAGACAAAATTTAATGTCTTGTGGGAACCAAGAATACTGATTCTGACGACGTACAACTATGTACTCTCTAACACCCACACAGCAAGCATACACTAATGGGACAGTCTCCCCACACACGTCACATGCACTACTACGTACCTTTGTCACCCTCCCAATGTCTCCCTGGCGGACCTCCACATATGACTCACAGCACTTCACCATCAGTCCCACGGAAATTTTGTCCCTCACGTACTGGGCATAGCTGTCCAGGCTGGTGAATTCGTCCCATGTCTTGTAGCGCTGGGGACCTAGAGAGGAGGAAGGGAGAGGGGGGAGGGGAGAGGGGGGAGGGGAGATGGGGGAGGGGAGAGAGGAGAGGGATAGTCAATTCTATACTAGGTACAAGTCAATATTAGTAACACCAGGATGCAATAAGTTTCCATAATATTTCATGGTGATGGTACACCCATCCACAGAGAAGATGATGGTACACATTCCCACGGTGATGGTACACCCATCCACAGAGAAGATGATGGTACACATTCCCATGGTGATGGTACACCCATCCACACAGAAGATGATGGTACACATTCCCACGGTGATGGTACACCCATCCACACAGAAGATGATGGTACACATTCCCATGGTGATGGTACACCCATCCACACAGAAGATGATGGTACACATTCCCACGGTGATGGTACACCCATCCACACAGAAGATGATGGTACACATTCCCATGGTGACGCATACAGTCCTCCTTGAAACAGAAGCTAGTTTGGAAAGAGATTTTTCACTGCACCTGACTCATCGTCATCGGAGTAGTCACTGGAGCATGAGGAAGAGGTATCACAGAGCTCCTCCTCCACCTCAGCTGGGGTGGGGTCTTCAAGAGGGGGGTTGGGAGGCTCAGGAGGTGGGGCAAAAGGAAGAGCAGAACGGTCCACTTCTGGGACCTCCAGGTTTGAGTGGTCTAGTAGCTATTCGATCAGACGTTGCAGGTCAGTGGACTGGGTGGTCTGGGGAATGGAGTGACATGGGGAAGGAGGGGAGGAGGGAAACAGGGTTATACAAACAGAAAGGAGGTGTGGTAGAGGGAGAGGGATGGATGGGAGGATGGAGGGGTGGAGGAGCGAAGGGAAATGGAGAGAGAAAGGGAAGGAAGTGGGAGGGAGAAAGGGAAGGGAGTGGGAGGGAGGAGGCAAATTAGTATACACAGTAAACCTTGCACATAACTTGGTTGTCCACTTACATTCTTCATCTACATAATTATACTCATGCACATGTGCAAAGCATGTTCCACACTGCATTCAAGCAGTCCAAAACCGGAGGCTGGAACAGCCTGGAGACAAGGCTAGGTCAACACACAATCAAACTACTAGTGCATGCGCATCAATTGGAATCACATGTTCATCACATGCTACCATCTCACCTGCATGGCGAACTCAAAGTGTCTCCAAACTCAATGTGTGTCCGTGGGAACCCCGTGTCCAGGCCCCTGATCACCATCAGCACCGCCAGCACAGGACGATGGGTCTTCACATGTTCTGCAAGCTGCAGGGAAGAACAGGGGGCAATAATAAACCCCCAACACCAGCTGCCAGGAGCACCTGAGGAGACGGAGCATTCAAACTGTGTAGAATATATACACTACCAAATAATTTATGGTAAAAAATCCATGTGTAAATGGTTGACGCTGGAATTTGACACGATATGTTTTGCATGTGGTAATGAAACTAGACGCAGTATGAGGACTTGGGAGTCTGACTTAATGACAGGCATAGACCTGAGGTAACTACTGTCGAGTGCAGCGAGGTCAGTGATCACGACATACCTGTAACCCAGCTCAATATACTCTACTGGGAATACACAACTGCACCACTAACTGAGACATCGAGATGGCTGTTCGAAACTGGCCATGCTTACCACTCCTCACATAATACCCTTCCTGGTCTAAAGAGTAACACAGTGACAGATCTGTGTGGGAATGAGGCTACATGGATCTGACCACCCCTGGTCCAAAGAGTAACATAGGACAAGGACGGATTGGTCTTGGAATGGGCTACATGGATCTGACCACCCCTGGTCCAAAGAGTAACACAGGACCAGGATTGGTGTGGGAATGGGGCTACATGGATCTGACCACCCCTGGTCTAAAGAGTAACACAGGACAAGGATTGGTGTGGGAATGGGGCTACACGGATCTGACCACCCCTGGTCCAAAGAGTAACACAGGACCAGGATTGGTGTGGGAATGGGGCTACACGGATCTGACCACCCCTGGTCTAAAGAGTAACACAGGACAAGGATTGTTGTGGGAATGGGGCTACACGGATCTGACCACCCCTGGTCTAAAGAGTAACACAGGACCAGGATTGGTGTGAGAATGAGGCTGAGCTATACATTCACAGACCTGCTCCTCACGGTTGTGTGATCCTTCCCTCTTCTTCCTCCGGTGAGAGTATGTAGCATCTTTGGCCGCAGGGAGGATGATGCGAGGGATGGACTGGAGGCTGGCACTGATGTACTGGTTGATGAGCATGTTCCACGAGGGGAGGGGGTGTAGCCTCCATAGCAGGACTACAATCTCCTCGGCGAAAGTGCTGCTGCCAGAGGCTGTCAGAGAAGCATGCAGCTTCAGTTTCTTGAGCATGCGACCACCCTCTGTTGTAGAAGAGCGAAACACAGTCTCAACCTCAAATACGTCATGCAATTCAGTCACCATATCCTACATGAACGGAGTCCAACGCATGCATAACAGGTGTTGGATGTATCTATAATATCTCTCTACTTGTATCTACCTATCCGCCTATCTAGCTATCAGTTCATTTTGATTTGATTACCCACATCTCCAATACAGAAGGTTTTCATGCAGGTCCTGGGCCCCATTAAAGTTCAAGGGGGATGGTGATGACATCATTACTGAACTCGCTTGATTTACCATGGTATTGCTCAAACTTGTTTTTCTGGAAAGGAAAAGGGCAACTTCCTTTTTTGAAGGTGAACCACCCTAAACCAAGGGCTTTAGTAGAGTTTGAACCCAGGACAGAGCCTGAGTTGAGCACTAGAGACTCTCACTTGACAACAATATCTTGCTATGTAGCAGATGAACTGTTTATATATGCAACTGACCTGCCCTGGTTGGGCGGACAAATGGAGAGCTACAAAGCACAAGTACCTCCCCTAACAGAGTGAACAATTGTCCCACTAGCTGTTCCTGCTGCTTCACGTTCTGTCCCGTCTCCCTCGAGGGGAGCACCATTCGTAGCAGACACAGCATCAGCACCTGAGGACCAGGAGTTAGTAGATCACAGGGCTGCAACGATATATCGATATCGCGATACATCGCAATATTACACTGCAGCTGGACATCAAAAGCATTTCCTGAGCTAGTTCACTCACAGAACAACATCGCTTTTGTTGTAGGAGCTCCTTTCAGCCCTTTTGACTACATACCGGCAACAACAGCACTGCTGGCTAGCTACGATTCCGTGAATTGCTAGCATGAAGCCATTTTGATGCAGAGGTCACGCGTGCCAAATGCGCATGCGCAGTTCACATGCAAACACATGTTGCATTCTTTTTACTGCATTTCGGGCGCTTGCTGATCAGCTGAATCCTTGTGAATCCATCATCTGGTGCCTCACTACCGCTGCGAGGAATTTCTACCAACCTGTTCTTGCCAAGATCAATGGTGACTATGCCATCATGGAGACGTGGCTTTCTTTTCATGACATAACTACAGCATGTACCAATACTGTGAGTGAGTTGGGATACTCATATTGTTAGTGGAAATAGAATGAAGCATCAAAGCCTGCTCAGTACCCAGCAGAAGGTTCACCTCCACCAAGAGGAACGAGGCTAACATGGCAATTAATAAATCTGACATCAGACCCAGTACCCTTGTAGTACTCTTACAGTGACGTTGTATGTACCATGACTAAGAAGTTGTATACGCATTTCATGCGCTTGAAAAAGTACACAAACTAGAGGCAAAAAATTTTCTCCCAAAATTAAAAAGGATTTAGTGATGGCCTGTCACATTCAGTATTATTCAACCTCTTGAAAAAGCTAAGAAACAAGGAGAATGCTATTAACCAGCCTCAGTCCCGTCCCATCCCTAAATTTGACAGTTTTCAATCGGATGGGACTGAGCCTGGTTAACGGCATTCTCCTTGTCTAGCATACAAGTTCACAAGAGAGGTCAGGTTGTCAGAGGTTGGTTATCAACACGTAATCTTTCTGCCCCGAACGATGGTTGAGTCAATTATTTCATCATTCCTCTCTCCAGCACAAGCTGCAGTACGTGCATGCAGTACTACAGCAAAATTCATATCACCCCCAGCAGGAAATCTTCAACAGCCTCAAGTGGAGTGTGATGCATTGCCTTACTACAACACATTAAATACCCAGCACACATTGACACACATCCCCTCACCCTTAATTGCCCTCTCTCCACTATTTCCCCTCCTCCCCCTCTCTGGCGGTGCTGGTGAACATGATGATGAGCAACAGTCTCTGGAAAGGTCCATGGAGGAGGAGTTTCCGGGGGCACCGCCACTCTCACTGCCAGCAGTGTTGGCTAGCTCAGAGAGCTGAAGGGAGGAGGAGGAGGAGGGAGGGAGGGGGTGGGGGGGTGGGGGGGGGGGGGGGGGGGGGGAAGTGGTGTCACATGATATAACATATGTTGGAGTGCTTGAGTAGAGCGGTCTCAAAACAAATATCAAGGCGTTGAAGTTTCATGAATCGATAACCAACCGTCTCAATCACCTGCTTGAGAGGTTGTTCGTGGAATTGCTGATGAGCTGTTCTACGAGTTGCAGTAGGGTCACGGAGCTCTCAATCCCTGGCTTCAACATGGCTGCCGGGTCTCACACCTCGTGAGCGATGGAAGTCACCAGGGCATCCTGCAGCCCCCGATCAGCCATAAGGCTGCTCACTAGAAGGTCAATCATAAACTGCTGGCCAGGGGGAAGGGTCTCTCTGTACAGGGAGGCTGCAGGGTGGAAGACAAGCAACTCAGTTTCATCACAACCACTGACCAATAACACACGTTAGCATCAGCCTTGCTCCCTGGAAGGGTTTTGAAGAATAACTCGGATTTTCGCTCTGTGGTCGCAATAATTTAAATGCTGCCTCGTACTGTCCGGACCTACCTGTGTATAGGCTGTGGATGGGTCTCTTTGCTGGCTCTACATGTATTTGTTGGGGTAAGCATAACTTACGCACACACACACATCCACCCACGCACACATCCACATCCACACACATCCACCCACACACACACCACACACTCCTCCTCCCCACCCCACAAAAACACACACCTTCTCCAGATGGGAGTGGAGATGACAGGGCACTGGCTCTCTCCGAGACGGTGGGCAGTAGAATCATCCATCCACTCTTGAGGGAGGGAGGGAGGGAGGGAGAGGGAGGGAGGGAGGGAGAGGGAGGGGGGGAGGGAGGGAGGGAGGGAGGGAGGGAGGGAGGGAGGGAGGGAGGGAGGGAGGGAGAGAGGGACGGAGGGAGGGAGAGGGAGGGAGGGAGGGAGGGAGGGAGGGAGGGAGGGAGGGAGGGAGGGAGAGAGGGAGGGAGGGAGGGGGAGGGAGGAAAAGAGTGTAATGAACTTATTCTTGATTGTTGTTGAACTATACATACACTACCTGGAGTCTGAGTAGGTTGAGTGCTGAGATAGCCATGCACTCTTGGTCCTGGTGGGGAGGGGGGAAGGCCCTCTGGCTTCCGTCCAGCCCCTCACATACTCCTCGCAGGAGTAGGTCAAGCTTCTCGAATGTGCCAGTAGACACATCCAAACAGAACAGCAGCTGCATACCGAGAGGAATCACCTGCCGTCGACAACAGGCTAAACTCTAATGGACGGAGAAATGGTCAGTCAGTCATATCCATCAATCCATCAACCAATCAGCTGTCTGTTAACCAATCATCCTAATGGAATGTTTGTATTCGAATATGCATCTATCCTTTCTCTAGCGTCTCATGATAGGCCTACTTGGCCTGCTGCCCTGGCGACAATGAGTTAACAAGTCACACAAATGAACATCAGCAGTTTCATTCCCAGGTCAAGGCTATTGGGCTAGCCTCATTCCCAGGTCAAGGCTATAGGGGTAGCTGATGTATCAAGTAATATGACGAAAAACGCTCCATCTCGAGAACTATACGACGTATGAACACCGGACTTGTACAGTTGTGTTGCTGAGAAGCTGCACATTCCAGTGATGTCTGCATCGTGGCCCCAAAGCGGTGTTGGCGGCGTCCATACTAAAACACGGCGAAATCCACTGTCCGATCAAAGGCGGCGAGACTTGGTCAACATTCCAATGACACCCCTCAGTGCCTGAGGCAGCTACAACACCAAAAATGAGGCATGCAGCAGAAGGGTCTTGGGGCTCCTCCACCAAGCTGCAGAAATCCCGCCGAAAACTGGTTCAGAGGAAGCAATGGGGGGTGGTGTCCGATAATGCATACAATTGTCCGATTATAACATTTCAGAGTTTTGTCTTTGACAGATTATAACTCCACAGCCAAACAAGAGAGCAACACCAAACTTGCAACGCACAGTGAGATGGATGTGCACTATCGACGGAAGGTCACACCCACTTCCACAATTGTACAACTTCCGCGCTAGCACGTCCGAATATGGATGGTGTCCGATAATTTTCTCTACCAGACAGTAATCGGAACGTTGCAAAATAAAAATTAGTTTGTATCTATGACATACTTATAGTTCCAGCACACACACATACACACACACACACACACACACACACACATACACACACACACACACACACACACACACACACACACACACACACACACACACAGACACACACACACACATCCCGAGCCATACCTCTTCCAAGTGTTTTCCCTGCACCGCTTGGTTGTATCTCTTGACCTTCAAACACAAACAGTAAACAAAATTAACGAGGCACAACAAGGTTCAAGGTTTGGTAATCTATACGGACTGTAACCCAAGCTTGTGGCATGGCAGGGATTGACAGTGTATATCGCAGCAAGGAATAGAGCAGCTGCATTGATGCCACAAAATCACGCGAGGGTATCTCTTCTTGTGCAAGTATGACTCCGTAATTCCCTGAAAAATAATGTGCAGCAATGTAGCGTACGGTACATGTACCGCTCGACAGCATTTGAGGCCAAGCAAACTGAGATATGGTTTTGTGCCAAAATTGGCACATTAAATTTTTGGAATCTATTTCGACATGCCACTACAGCACTTCTGTTCTGTAAGGTGACTGATGTGCTATTACCACCAAAAATGGAGCAATGAACCGAGATTGGTATTGGGAATAGACATGGAAGAGAACATTGCACTAGGTACATCTTGGTATGCAGATGAGATATCAAGTTGGGGATTGTGCCATTGTGATCAGCATGAAAACAGCTTTCAAATGATGTCCTAAATTGGTTTTTACTGTCGGTCACATTAAATTTTTTGTTAAAAAATCGCACTCGACCAAAGGCATAAGGCTCCATGGCTTTTCATGACTTTGGGTAGCCTTGTTCCCAGGCGCTCGGTAATTGGGGAGAAGAGTGCCTGGTATCCACTGTTCATGCATGCGCGGCTCCCTAGGTTTTTGTGGGGAACTTGGAAACTACTGTTATACTAGTCCGTGTTGCATGACCGTACATTACTGAAACATGGGAGTCATTTTACATCTACAAGACGCTGCTCCGTTCAACCAAGCCATGCCGTACACCCTCGGTAAGGTCGGAATGCCAGGAATAGTGCTGAGAACGAACAACTGACAGCAATACAGCACGTACATAATGGCAAGAATGTGTTTGTATGGTTACATACAGCGAGGTTGAATTTATATATGGGGTCTTACTGTTTTTATCGTGCTTCGCGTCCACTTCAGAAAGGCAGAAGCGGCGTGTCGCCGTCCAGAGAGTTCAAAACCATGGCCTCGCCTGATGCTGGAGTCGAATATTTAACTCTTTAGGGCCCAAATTTATTGAAATCTTCCCCCACAGCATAAATTGGCATTTGCACACAGCGTTCAGCGTTGCCTAGGGCGCGCAGTGTCCAGCAAAACTCGGGGGAGTGCCCCTGGCGGTTATCAATAATGATTACACTCACCGTTCACCAAGGCAGGAAGGGGCGGAGGCACTGGGTGAAGCCGATAACTGAGCTAGCTGTCTAGTTATCGCGCCGTTCGACCAGCTGCTGAGACTCGACTGTTGTCCTGCCATACGTGGAGGACCACCGCTACTTACTTTATTGCTGGAGAGGGGAGACCAACAGTAAGTCGAAACAGGAGCATTATTGCAAGTAAGCGTATACCGACGGCGAGATAAGGCTTTGTAGCTTTACCATTCGATCGACTTACAATGGCGGACTTGTTTCTGCCCATAACAGCTGCCAGCTAAGACACTTGGCGCCCTTGATTCTGTTGTTATACAGAAGGGGATTACCAACAAGTCTCCAGGATTTGTGCTGGTCCAAGCCCGTCCATCGCTAGAAAGTGAGAAGCCATAGTACATGGTTCTGTAATACGCGTGACTTTTGGCGGATATATCCGCTATGGGCCCTAAAGAGTTAACCGAATATTCGTCCGTGTTATTTCAGCTTACGTATCTCAATGAGTTATACGGAGAATGTAACGGAACTACTCGCGCATGCGTGAACAGTGGATACCAGGCCCTCTTCTCCCCAATTACCGAGCGCCTGGGAACGAGGCTAGATTTTGGGTCAAAATTCAACCTACAGCAAAATGGACATCATTGGAATGCTCCATTTGTGCTGATCACAACGGTGCAAATCCCAGCTTCATATCTCATTCCTAGACCAAGATACCCTAGCCTCGTTCCCAGGCTGTTTTGGGAGGGAGAAATGGCCTAGCAACTTCCGCGAGTACAAACTGTATACGGACGTAACGTCACAGCAATTGCATACCTCATTCAAGCAGTGAAGTCCACGTGATACTTTCACTGGCTGAGAACGGAAGCAACTGTTTGTGCAGGTTCTGCGACAGAAGGCAAGCTGAAGACGAACGACCAAAGTCGTCGTGCAGAGCGCTGAATGGGAGTGACTGCGACATTTCAACGCATGACGCAATTCAGTTTACTGTTGTCATGTGCCAGCAATCTGAATTCTGATTGGGTCTTCCAACTCTCTGGCAGCAGAAGTACTCGCGGAATTTGCCAGGTCGTTTCTCCCTCGCAAAACGGCCTGGGAACGAGGCTAAAGATACCTTGGTCCAGGAAGGAGCCTTGGTCATTGCCAATGAAATTCAATTCTCCCACGCAACGCGTGTATAGTGTGGCTTGGAATTAAGAATACCTACTAAGCTATTATGAAGCACAAGGATAACATTGCTGAAAGCTAACAGACCGTTCGGCGGGGGTTGAGCCAAGGTCTGGGAATGAGACTATGGTTTGCATCATGTGACAACAATGAATTCTTGACGCGGGGGCTCGTACGGGGTGCGGGCACTGATGTGAATCTTTAATATTATTATAGCCTTCCCAGCCTAAGTCATAGATAAGAAACCCATGAATGTAGTCACCACACACAGACACAACACACACACTCCCCCATCCACACAGACACATATACACCCCCTCCACACACACACACACCTTCTCAACGGTTCTTCCTCCTCCTCGGCCTCCTCAAACACCGGGTCGACCTCCAATGGCTGCTTTAACTGGTGACGCAACTTCTTACTCCACGAATGGGTAAGTTAGATTGGGTCAGATCGCCGCAACAATAATAAAAGCTAACTAAATAGCTGTTAGAGGAACTTTTGCTCCGTAGTTGCTTGGTTAAACTCCTGATGGCACGTCGCGATCGCAGTGTCCTTGGATGGCCTTGGTTTTGCTGGACTAGCAATGCGAATAGCCACTAAATTCTGGCCTCAAGCATGTGGCCACGTGGCGCTCCTAGATCCTACGAGCGCTCCACCCACAACGTTCTCTCTATTTGAGCGAAACGTAAATATTCTGTTTGAAATGGAAGAAAGTTTGCTCCTAGTGAAAAGCTCCACCGGCAGGTTCTCCCAATAGCGACATCTTATGGGTAAGGAACCTCTGTCACAGAAACTCTTCCTCCCCCTGCCAAGAAAATTTAATACCCTCGTTCCCAGGCTCTTCAGTTGGACTGCGCAAGAGTCTGGGAATGAGACTAGCCATGCAAGACACGTGCACTCATACACAATGCACACACACTTTCCCACACGCACACACCCCCTCCCCCACCACTCACATCCCCTCCTCCACCACTCACACATGCACGCTAGAACTGGCCAACCATGAGTGTAATGTGAACTCCCGAGTCTGTAGCCAGTCTACATCTGACCTGTAGCCAGTCTAAATCTGACCTAGCAAGAGCTAACCTCGTTCCCAGGCCTACCCCATTCTTTCTGTTCTTCGGTTTGTGTTGACAATAGTAGAGTGTTCTGTATCCGTCAACGCAGAACAGAAAAACGGGGCAAGCCTGGGAATGAGGCTAAGCAAGAGCCTAGCTGATCCCTGAGGTTTTGTCTTGTGTGACAGTTGATTCATTCATTGACAGGAAAGCCGCTGGCGTCCTTTCGAAGCACCCGACAAGAATACAGACAGAACTGGTACGTCCTCAATCCTCCGTTCTGCCTTCATCACCAGGCTCACAGCAAGTGGGAGCCTGGGAACGAGGCTAGCCATGTTGTGGGTGATGGAAATGTGGAGTGGATTGACCTCAATAGCGTGTGTGTGTGTGCGTGGATGAAGACGATACATCTTCTTGGCTGTATGGTACCCAGGAGCAGCCTGCAAAGGAGGGAAGGAAGCAGGGAAGTGCTGAAGAGAAAACTGTCATTTTTGATCCTATGTTATAGATCCCAAGTGAGATAAAGCTATAATTTGAAACCTAATTTTGAGGAATGTCATTCAAATTTAGCACATCATGCTGTCAGTACTACAGCCTTGTTCTCAGGCCAGGCAGAGTAGGCCTGGGAACGAGGCTAGAACAGCTTGTACAGGCTTAACCAGCTTGTACATACGGCCTGCACTATTTAACGTACTGACAGTGACAGTCGAGTGAGCAATGGCGGACAGACAAAAGCATTCTCAATATCACCATTAAGGTGACCTTATGCTTTAGTGTACATGTACGAATGCGTCAGTGCATGTCATGACGGTATAGTCAGAATCTTTGTGCCTCTTTCCTGAGTCCTCAAACAATTGAATACTTTACGTGGAACAGTCCCACTCCCCCCCCCCCCCCCCCCCCCCCCCCCCCTTCCCTCCCTCACTCTCCCTCCCTCCCTCCGCCACTCTCCGCTCTCCCTCTCCCCCCTCCCCCATTCTCCCTTCCTCCCCACTCTGCCTCCCCCCCATTCTCCCTCCCCACCCCCATTCTCCCTCCCTCACTCTCCCTTCCTCCCCCACTCTCTTCATCTTCCAGAGGGCCTGGCAAGTCCCAGCCAGCCACAGAGTTCAGCATACTTCAGCGAGGGTAGAAGGGAGTCTTGGTGCAGTACTTCACACCCTCAAGTCGAAGGGCAGCACGAGCCACCTGTAGCGGGGGGGGGGGGGGGGGGGAGGATTTGAAATTATCGGTATACTAGTGGATATTAGTTTCCAATGTTATGTAACATATCACCATCAGTGAATTGCCTCGATCCCGTCAAAAGGCCTGGAGCCCTCATCCCTAGGGAGTCTGGAGCCCACATTCCCAGGCTCCTCACCACAAAAGGAGGGGAGTCGGAACCGTAATTCCCAGGCTCCCCTCCACAAAAGGGACCATTTTGACATTGTAAGGACACAAATGGGAAGCACCTCCCACCATAAATATTCACCTGTCTCTTGAAGGTGTTGTGCAGCATCCTAACATCCACTTCATCTGTACATGTAGACTAAGTACAAAGTTCTTGATCTGGTTCAGCAGGCGAGAAGAGCCGCCCATTCTCCCACGTACCCACTTGAATTTTCGGCTGCTTGCTACCTCCAGATTGACTTGGTCCCAGCCGAAGAAGAGAGGGAGTGAGGGATGGAGGGAAGGAGGAGAAGGGGATGGAGTGAGGGAGGGAAGGTGGGGGGGAGAGGAAGGGAGGGAGGGAACAATGATCAAGGCAGCTGGTTACATCTCAACAGGAAGAAAATCTTGCTACCTCTGTTTCACATCCAGAGAGTGCTGCTGCTGGAGGAGCACCTTCTCCTTCGAGCTCTCGTGAGCATCTCCTGAAACCTCAGGATCCCCCTTGCTCTCACAGCTGCTGGCCTTCTGCCACTGCAGGACACGCCGACATGGAATATATCGCCTACTCTCACATACTGAAAGCTTGAAGCATGACATTAGTCATGACAGTTATACACTACGATGGCAGTTACGACTGGTTTTATTCACAGCAAGTGTCTTAAATGCAGGGCCATTTGACCATGTATCACAAAAATACAAAACACATTGCATGTGTATCTACCTGCTGCCTCATTCCCAGGTCATTGATCATCCACAGATACATGTATTAGGGGTGGAGGCCTGGGAATGAGTTTATCCACCACTGATAGGGGGTGGAGGCCTGGGAATGAGTTTATCCACCACTGATAGGGGGTGAAGGCCAAGGTTATCCACCTGCTGGCCTCGTTCCCAGGTCTCCATCCACAGATACATGTATTGGGGGTGGAGGCCTGGGAATGACGTTATCCACCACTGATAGGGGGTGGAGGCCAAGGAATGAGGTTATCCACCTGCTGCCTCGTTCCCAGGTCTCCATCCACAGATACATGTATTGGGGATGGAGGCCTGGGAATGAGGTTATCCACAACAGATAGGGGGTGGAGGCCAGGGAATGAGGTTATCCACCTGCTGCCTCGTACCCAGGTCTCCACCCACAGATAAATGTATCAGGGGTGGAGGCCTGGGAATGAGGTTATCCACCTGCACGTTGACGAAACTTCGGCATGCTCCCTAGAAACTGAGTGCATAATACACCGTCCTGGGTGTGCATATGACTTGCCTGTATCCTGTTCCTGTGCAGTACATTCACCACGTTTAGCATGGGAGAACGGATGTTGTTGACCAGCAACGGGCAATTGGCTCACGACACACCTTTTCGTACATACAAGAAGATTCCTGGTGGGCTTAACTAGAGAAACTTTGGCATCGTAGACAAGTTTACAAATGTCCACGAGAGATGAAGGAAGTGGTATTGTGCTGGATACTTGTTCGTTGTTTGGTCCCCTTCCTGTTCAACCACGCCGAGAGCGACAGGAACCAGGTCGTGCAGCTTGATCAAACAAGCCATGAAGAGCCGCCCAAAGCACTGGATGGGATGGTCTGGATTCTGCTCACTGAAAGCTATCACGAGGTTGCGCTGGCGGCAGTAGCGGTGCATAATGGAGAGAAACATGGCCACCTCGTCCTGGGTCTCGGTATTCATCAAGCCACTGGTGAAATTGCGGGGTGTATCAAAGAACAGTGATGTCTGCCTTTGGAAGGATCTTGTCAGCACGTCAGTTGTTAGGGGCTTAACTTGTTCGACTCAATGGATGAAAGAGGCTGATCTCGTAACCACTTGAGAATATTTCCATTGAGAGCCACTTGTCGTTCTCCTCTTCTTCTGGGAGGACTGGAAAGCTCTGCACCATGAAGCAAGCAAGGGTGAGGGTTTACTCTGTGTCTATCAGGATGGGGCAGATCTGAATCGAGTCACAGCTGGTATCAGTAGCCTCGACCTGAGAGGGAGGGAGGGGGGAGGGAGGGAGGGAGGGAGGGAGGGAGGGAGGGAGGGAGGGAGGGAGGACTGCTAACGACAAATGTATCACTGGTCTGTACAGGAGCTCATTGAACCAGCAAGATAGCAGGAACTATTCTAGACAGCAAAATCCAACATGACAGAATTTCAGCAACACCCAAATTGTGGAGTACGTAGTTAGATGTGCATGCTTAGACTATGTGAGGGCGGGGTCAGCAGCTGTAGATGGCATTCTGAGCATGAGTGTACATACGAATGCTACTGATTTCGGAGCTCACGCTGATCAACAGTCAGAGAGAGACTATATATATTGGGGGTGAGAGTACTGCAAAGAAATGCAGACATTTGAGTACCAGCATTACTAGAGAGCTAGGTACTTCAGCTTCAGTAGCTATGCAAGTACAACACAGAGGACTTGGAAGTTATCAACGTATCATTCCTTTCAACATTACAGCTCAGTGGACATTTTAATGGCAGCAGAATCTAGCCTGTATACCTACATGCAACTTAACATACAACATGCAGTTGGAGTGATACCTCGTTCCGAAGAATAACTGGTTGGCCATCGATCTATTTGGCAAAATCATCTAGCCTGTATACCTTCATGCAACTTAACATACAACATGCAGTTGGAGTGATACCTCTCTGAAAGTTCCGAAGAATAACTGGTTGGCCATCTATTTGGCAAAATCCGAGTGGCCTGTGATCTCAAAGTCCTTGGTGACATCCTTCCCTACGCTGCCGAGCAGCTTTTCACCTCCACATGGGGCCTGCAGGAAGGAGCCACTTTTCCATCACGGTGACAGGGTGAGCACTAATTAGCAACCTGCCCAGTGCCTTTCAATAATAAGTTTTACATCAGCAACACACCTCCGAAGGAGACAAGGGGAACAAGTAATTCTGTCCTGAAAACTAGGCCAATGCAAGTTAGTGAACAGCATTGGACTCCCTTGGTATTGGGTGTGATGTATGTATGAGTCTACATTTAGGAAGCATTACGGGATTGTGCAGTGGAGGTGAGGATGTTGAGCAATGGCTAGCAATATCATATTCTACAGTGTATGTAGTACACAAAACAAGCTACCATACAACTAGTTTCCTCACGGCATAAGAATGGTACATGTAGATCAGGAGATGAGAATCTCTGACCATGGATATGATCCTGGTGCTGACTAGCAGACCTTTCATGACCTGTTTACTGGTCTTAGTACTTTTCTAGCATCACTTGCTCCCAAGGGAAGCCTGGGCAATATCTCCCTCCTTTCGAACCAACGGAGAATGACAGTGGCTTGTGGTCATGAGACATACTGTGAAAGTAGGCATAGCTTACCGGGTTGCAACTCATATACCGTGGAATGGGTGCGGTTTATTGGCATAAGTAAGGGGTGGCCACTCCAATAAGCACTGCACTTAGAGCTGCGGCCGGGCATTGTGACCCCGTATACGACGGATGTAGGTGTGGTATTGGCGTGTCTTACCATATTACTCCATATACTACTAAAACGTCACACAGTCACAGTGGATTTCTGCAACGGTCACAGGGTACCGGCAGTTTAGTAATGTGGTTACATGGTCACAGGCTGTGGCCCCAGTCGCAGCTCTAAGTACGGCCGTATTAGAGTGACCACCCCAACCCTTGATAAACTTCTCAAGGTCACATTTAATGCAAGAGGTTCATTCACTGACCATCATTCAGTCGAACCGCCACCGTACTCGCACATGAATTTTTATTTGCAACGGAAGTTGGCATAACCTTCTGACTTTCTAGAGAAATCGCTTATTGCACACTTCAGTGTGCATTATCTAGATAAGATCAAAGGCTGTCTCGGGTCAGTGAGTTGCACAAAGTAGTTTAGAGATACCAGTTTGCAGTGCATTACAGGCTTTAGTGTACTCGGGCATTCTAGTTAACGGTCTCGGGCGGATAATGCACTTGCCTTCGGCTCGTGCATTATCTCACCCTCGACCGTCAACTAGATTGCCCTCGTGCACTAAAAACCGTAATGCACTGCAAACTGGTATTTAAATATTACTTATGCGACGCCTGACTTTTGGTGAGCAAATTAGAGCACCTACACAGTACGTAGGAGTTATGCACTACACCCGATCTGCATATACCTCGTGGCTATTTTGTAGTTACCATCAGCAATATAACACATGACCCCTCCTTCACACATAGAGACCGGTGAAATGATCACACACCTCCTGATCACGAACCTTTATAGTTCAGCATCCCTCTGTACATCTCAGGTTGACACCATCCTTGAAGGTGCTACAGATAAGGCACAAAATTCCATTGGATAAACTGTGCCACCATGCTAACTGTAGTGGCAGAGCAAGGAGAGGTGCTCCCCACACCAAACCCTACAGAACCTGCTATCACAGTTCAGCGTTCGGTGTGGTAGATGTACATCTTCTCTAGGCCATCTCCCCATATGCTTTCTTGATCACATACATGACCTGGCACACTGCAAGTAGTTCACACTGATATCACAGTTGAGATGTCTACTTCACCTAGCCACACAGGCCTCTATAGCATCACAGTTGAGTGACTAACAACAGTCCATAATGAACACCCACCACTTTCAGGTCATGAGGTCAGCATTCCAACATGATCAACAATTGCATTATATAAGTGGTTGCTAAAACAACACTAGAGGTGTTCATAGAACACATACCCCGCGCTGGACGTCAGGATGCATGCAGTGCAGCTACAATCGACGTGACATCACTGCCGATGCGCATCGAACAGGGCGGCTATCGCGTGTTTGTGTATGGCCATATCCAAGGTGTGCAGTGACCGCTAATACCGTACATACAACATAATTATTATATTGTGAAGCTGGAGAGGTGGGGCCAAATGTTACGAATAATAGGAAATAGCTGGAAAAAACAGCCGAAACAATAGCCACGATGTCTGTGAAGTACATAGATCGTGAGAAAACACTGTTTCCTAGTGGTCATCTCGAAGCATGAAGTTTCCAAATGCACTGCGTGTCCTGTTCTTGATGGGACTCTGAGGTCACGAAGAGGTGGAGCCAATGTTATGAATAGTTATGAAAAGTAGGAATTAGCCGAAATACAGCGAAACGGAGCGCCTTGACTTCAGTCAGGTACATATAGAGCAGTTTTTTGCTATTTGCTATTGTTTGATTCCATTTCGATGGTTTATGAGGGTCATGTGGCGAGATTTCAATTTTTTTCGCCTGACAGACAGACGACAGACGACTGACTGACTGACTGACTGACTGACTGACGGACAAAAGCGATTGCTTAACCCCGCTTCGCGCATGCGCGCGCGGGGTAAAAAGGGACAAAAGTACACAATACATTTGCTCTCTGGCTGGACTCACATGTGCATAGCAAAGCCACATGTGTACGTGACTGGCCAGGCAGAGAGGAGCATCAGGTGTAGTGCTTACCCAGTGCTCTCTGCTTGGAACTACTCCTTAATTAGCAGAAAACTATAGCTGCTGTGGAAACCAGTGGATGCTAACCTGATCATGCACAAGTGCAGCAAAATGTGAGCATTTCCTCACAGATGAATGTGGAAACATGGCCACCCACACCTTGGTGTGCATCACCCATGGGTGTTCTTATGCGAGACTATGGATGGGGAGAATGGGTGGGGGGGATATGCATCAAGATGAGTGATGAACGATATCTGCATTGGCACTCAAAAGCTTGCCTCCGTATGGACAGAGCAGGGAGGGCACGGAAAAATGACTGTGCCTAGTGTACATAATATTAGCTCGCGCACCAACCAAATAAATATTTAAAGCAGACGTTTCAGCCACTATACAGTGGCCGTCATACTTCTTCGGTTGGTGCGCGAGCTAATACACTAAGCATGGATAAACCCAACCACAAGTACTCTAGACTGTCAACAGCTGTAGGCAAGCAGGTAGGAGACAGCCTGCTTCACGGTGCAGTGCAAGCAGGTACGTACACGTACAGAGTCACGCCGGTAGAGGCGCTGGGGAAAGTTAGCTTCCTGCACTGTCATTGCCCATAATTATGGCTCTGCCCAGTTCCAACACATCAGTATGCTTCCATGAGCGTACTGTCACGTATTGTCGGCCCAAACATAGCAGATGCACACAGTGCTATATATGGACAACTGTGGTACTCTGCAGGCTATGTTGAGTCCTATGGTAGTAGTAGTACTACTACCGTACACGTCCCAAAAAATGATGCCGAACTTCGGTCCAACATGTTTTTGCCACAAGACTCAGCTGGCATCTTCCAAGAATTGGAGTGTGTCTTCCAAAGAAGTGGAAGGCTTCTTGTGAAGAGTACTGGCTTTGTACGTACTTAAGTTTCCATAAAGTGGCGAAACTTCGCTATAGCTCTTCCAGTAATTCCCCGGACTTTGAGTGCTGGTTGGAGGTTAGTACTTATACTGTGTAGAGCTATATCGATATCACGATACATCGCGATATTAGGTCAAGCGATACAATAATTGTCAGCTAAATGTGGAATCGATATATCACGTGACTCTATGTGAAGGCACGTGCTGACCCTCGAGGTAAAATCTGTTACAGCTAGTTTGCGTGTTACAGCTAGTTTTTGCTGGTTACTATACTCTAGCGTGAAGTTATTGTAGCTAGCACATAGATCTGTGGTGAGAACGATGGCTAAATGTGAGAGTTGACAATAGACAAACAAAGAGTCAGGTGTGGCACGCTACTTTAGTTTCCTGGTGACTACTCGGGAGTGATAACCAAAATGAAGGTCGTCGTTTGTCACGTGTGCCTGGACTATTTGAAGGCCAGCTGGAAATCACCGAGTGAGTCGTCGAGTAGTAAGCAGATGACATTGGAAGCCGTGCTATGTTACGCACAACCACTGTCTGGCTGGCTCTCAATAGTATGTGGGTGCATTACATAAACAATATATCGCGATTAGAATTTGACCGATAATCGATACAGTACTGAAGGGTATCGTTGCAGCTCTAGTACTGCGCTTGCCCAAGGATCACTTCATTATCTCAAAAACATCAGAAGTTTGAAGGTTAGATCTGGACAGTATCCAGTCACATACTGGTGCATATATATCACTGACCAGGCAAACCACTAGCCTTGTTCCCAGGCCATGCCCAGCAATAAGCGACGAAGAGCTGGGTGTGGCCTGGGAATGAGGTTAGCCCACTACCTAGTCAGATATAGAGTTCCAACTAACCCTGGTCTGGATATCAAAGTACTGCTTTCAGAATGTCTGCCTCTGCTCAGCCAGCCATGTGCCATAATACACTGAAACGCTTCACTGATGATACTCCTTGGACTGCCACCTGCCAGGCGGGGGGAGGGACATTGGTGGGAAAAGGTGATACCTATGAGTCACCATGCAACACATTAATTGCTGGTAGAGAGCCTGAACTCCAAGCTGTATTACTGTCAACTTTTCATTTTGGCGAATATAACACATTTTCCCACTGCACATTACATCAAGGCCACAGTAGAATTAGTTGTTTGTTTCATATTTTGCCATCAAGATGAACTTTTGTCTTCACATTGGCCACCATTGCTTGTATTGATCACAGAACCACGACACGCACATAATAGGAGCTGGTAGTCTAGCAACTCAATAAAGTGTAGACAGTATAGCTAGCTAATCAGTTTCTGATAACAAACCGAAACGGATGCCTGCACCAACTCTAACTCTTACCTGAAACTATTAGAAACAACTTCCCGTTGGGAGAATTAAACGATCCCAGGCCTCCACGTCCAGCTTTTGTTGCTGGCAGTATGAACCTGCAAGTGAGGCTTGGAGGCCTGGGAACGAGGCTAGGAGCTTGTGTATGCAATGAGGGTGTCTATGCAGATACATGCAGTACAACCTTTTAGAGGTGCCTCATTAGGACTCTTGTTGGTACTCAAAAGAATACAAACCGTTTCTTAGCAGAACCCATACATAGCTAGCCTTCTGCCTCCAGAAGCTTTTGTTCTACGTATTTAGCCAGGCGACCTATCCTAAAGGCCGACACATCCATGCTTCAACCTAGAGGCTTTGCTTTACATATGTACGTAGCTACATGTAGTCAGACCTTCAAACACAGGCTTTGTCTTAAATAGGTAGCTTCCTTCCCGTGCTTCAACTTACAGGCTTTGTTCTACACAGATAGTCACGCTTCATTTTATGTAGCAAGCATCCTTCCCAGGCCTCCACCCACAGCCTTTGGTCTACATACCGTATAGCGGGAAAATTTGGCGGGGGGTTTAATTTGGCGATTTGGCGGTGCAGGAAAAAATCGCCAAATTAAATTCCGCCAATATTAAACCCCACCCCAGCCGGTCACTCGGGTATGCATGCGCACATTACATACGTATGTACGTATGGTATCTTCTATACGGTTATGGCGCTGGACCAGAAAAGACAGCTGTATACCCCCAAGAGAACGTGATATCGGGGATTCCTCTCTCTCCAGGAAGGAACTACAAGCCGCTAACGAGAGTGTGTCGGAGGGTCGTGGCCAACAATTGCGCTCGAGCGCGTCACTGCCACAGCGCAATCCAGTCGCCGCTCTCGGACGGTGGGGATCCAAACTGTATCGAAAACATGATAGCCTCTGACACATCTCTCTACTTCAGAAGGTCTCCATGGCTAGCTGGGTAACAAACTGGTCGCACTCGATCAATACATGTACAGTTCACACTGAGCGCCTAGCACCTAGGGCCTCGCGTTGAGGCTTACGTCATTGCTGTTACATCATCAATTTTGTGTCGAGCTTCGATCAAAATCGCCAAATTTAAAATACGGCGTTTTGGCTGAAATCGCCAAATTTAATGCCCGCCAAAGTTTCCCGCTATACGGTAGTTAGCCAGACCTCCATCCACAGCTAGGCCTTCCTTCTCCGGCCTCCACCCTCAGGCAAACTTCCTTTCCAGGCTCCTTCAGCACATGCTACACATAGCCTCGTTCCCAGGTTCTCTCCTCAAATAACGGAGGGAGGAGAGAGCCTGGTGACATTCGTGTGAAAAGCTGTCGACTTCCGGCGCCTGGATCTGGTGGAACCAATCAGATAGCAGAACGAAACCATGTGAACACGTGGTTATTTGGTAGGCATTTACCTTCACTGCCGTGCTAAGGCACGAGTTGTGTACTCAGAACTGAATGCTCCGGGAGAGTACCTCTCAGTGGTTGGCGAAAGGCAGCTGACAGAGCGTGCGAGAGGGCCACTGGTCTGATCTCACTGTTCACTGTGGGTTTTTTGCTCGTTCGTCCTTTGTCGCCACTTGGAGGATCGACGGTTCACAAGGTGAGCTATCTTGGTTAGTTGTAGAAATGTCTCGGACTTCGGTGAAGTTGAAGATGCCTTGAAAACGAACAGTGATATTTTCAATAGCGTGTGACTGATTGGTAAGTCACGTGACCTTTACCACAAAAGCAGGCATTTCCTTTGTTTATCACATGGATGATGATGCGCCGGAAGTCGACAGCTTTTCTCACGAATGTTACCAGGCTCTCTCCTCCACCTGGTTTTGAGGAGAGAGCCTGGGACCGAGGCTATGCTGCACACAGGTTCACACATTCATGTACACACACAACTCAATGTGGTTAAGGTTGCCTCAATAATTGTGAACGTAGTACAATGTTTTACGGAGATTTATAAGTATTTTACGGAGGTGTTGTCAGAGAGTTGCATGACTGTTTGGCCTCAGCTGGAGGGAGTCAGGAACAGATGTGTGTTGGGTACTTGTACGTTAACAGTAGTAGTTACCTGGCTCGTAGTTGCGAGATCTGGAGCAGTTTTCGCGCCTCTACACGGGACCCAGGTATGGCGACCGAGCGACTGTTTCGTCGAAGGCGGAGTATCTTCAACTACGCTTCTGACTGTTGCCGTGTGTGCTGCAGCGAGTGTACAAGGCAGTTACGCCTGGGGAAAAGTCGAATCGCCAACATTAGGTCAGTTAAAGAGCCGTTTCTGATTAGCATAAAAGAAATTTCTACCGCAAAAGCCTACGAAAGCACTCTGTAACGCTCAACAATCGCATTTCCATACTTCCCCCAGGCAGAACGAGTATCCACTTAGCCCTTTCTATCCATACACTAAAAACTCACCTTCAAACCCAGCTAGTTTTCCGCCTTGACCGTTTTATTCTACATTTTCACTTTTTAATTGATTTTCGCGGTGACGTCACCATTGATGTTGCCATGACAACCCAAAACCACATTTTCAGGATAGTGCTGGGACTGTACAATCTTCCTGCCAAGTTTCAGTTGGAGACATCTATTATTGTTGCCACAGCATCCTGAAACACATACACTGTTCGGTCCTCCTTGGTTCCAATTGTGAGGCAGCCTTAACCACGTTGAGAAACACAGCGGATAGAGTCACTGGTCATGTCCTCTCGACTGTGCATGACCACCTCTCTCGAGTTTTGTGACTGAAAGCACAAAGCACCCCGAGCCTTTACCTTACACCCAACAAACTAGAGATGCTCAGCAGAGCACGTACCCCGTGCGCAACTTTGACTTGACAGCTACCACCGATTATTCATACAGCATGCACGATGAGGAAAATACTAGCGTCTACATAACTCACAGACCAGAGATCTACTCGAGAGGCTGAGAAAAGCTGCGTGAAAGTCGTGCTTCTAATTTATGCAACTTGACCACTCCCTATTTCTAACATAACTGCCACAACTTACGGTATCTCATTCTGCATGCTGACATCGCTGTAAATCATGGCCTAGCTAGCTAGCTCATCGTGCATGCTGTATGAATAATCGGTGCTAGGCCTATAGGTGTCAAGTCAAAGTTGCACACATTTGCAATTGAACAACCAATGGCAGATTGCCCACCACCATGTTATTGAGCAACTGCATGTTGTTGAACAATTGCAGACCGCCATGTTATTGTAAGTACTACAACTGCCTACCTGGTATGTGTGCAGTTGGGGGGTGTCATGGAAACCTGCATGAAGATATTATAAAGGTCACAGTAAACTATAATTGGCACAGTTACATACAAGCACACGTTCACCATTTACGAATGCAGTAGTGGAGAGAATGTTGTCCACAGTTATGAACACATTTGTGCTGTAGATTCAAAGATGCCACATTTCCACAGGCTTGTAAAATCGCTCACTGTGGGGTTGAGGCCAATTAAAGTATACATGCCACTATATATCTGAGTGGTACAAGTAGAAAACATTGAATTTCCTTTGTCCTTCGAGCCAGAACCTGACTCAAATGCTTGCTGAGAAGGTGCTACCTTTTGCCAAGCCCAGCACCGCTGATTATATATACAGAGATCACCGATATGTAATTCAGCCCTCTTCAGGAGCGCAGAGTAGTCAGTACCAGGGGCCGAGGTGAAAACGCGGACTGGACCGGACCGGACTGCACGACCTCCACACTGTACGATTAGTTGCTTCGCTTCCTACTCGGCAAATATACAGTGTGTACAGGAAAATATCACGTGTGCCACAGGCACGAGTGACAATACGGCTACAGACGAGTGATGTTTCCCAGTACACACTGTATGATACATTTATCATGTTTCCAGACCCAGTGGCTATGGGAACGAGTCGACGCGACATCGATACGCGATATCGCAGCACTGCTTGATAACGGTTGCGGCTTGGGTTTCACAATCAGCGTACCATAGTACTACATTCGCGTACTAACAGTACGGCTTCATTCCCAGGCCGTTTGGGACTTACCATGTAAGCTGAAATGGCCGACCATGACTTGGTTTGCAGCGGGCCTCTTGTCGGCGTTCTTGATAGTTCGAATACGCGAGCACGAGTAAGAGTTATGCATCTATCATTAATGCATTGGCGCCATGGCAATAACATTCACACCCTAGGGCCCTAGGGGGACGCGATAACCAACTTCCTACATGGGCGATATGGGAAAATATCACCCTAGTTGCTCTGGCTAGGCTTTGCCATACATTCTAACATGTTAGCAGCAATGCACGTGTCCTGCATATCCCGATACCACATGATAACATGTTATCAGTACCTGTTTCACCGACCACTCATCCCAATATTGAGGCCCATATGGACTAGGATAGTCTCGGTACCAGACTATTCACACACGGCGGAATAGTCTGCCGAGTGGTTCTGACACCGTGCGCTAATAGTCTGGTAGTACCATAGATAGGGACGATATTATCTATGCTAGTACTGGGATCGCACAATGTCATAATCAGATTTGGTTGTATGATTACGATACAGATATCAACGTTTGACTTACCATCCGCCATGATTCGCAGCTACCCTGGGTCGATCATGTATAGTCGTTCATGCTGCAGCGCTGTTCGCTCCGTTACGTCACGCGTCATGTTATGATCATGTGGTTTGGGCACGAGACTATTAAAAACAATGCAGAATGCAGACCTCGCATGGGACAGCCAGCTTGCAGAGGCTCCAAGATTGTACGGCTTATTCCTATCACCCCCACCAAAACTCTGAGCTGAGACTGAGGTTTGTCTGCATTAATGTCTAGTTCCCAGAGCCATAGATTCCGTGTCTTATATCTATGGCATGCCGGACCCTTCTACATTTCGCCCAAGAAGGGTCTGGGGATCCAACTATCCGTCTACTGTGTTAGCGGGCTATTCCATTATATAAGCATTGACGGGTAACTACACGGATTCCCCGGAGTTTTTCCGTGTTCTGTTGTAAATCTCCGTAAATGTCTTGTGAATTCCCGCATATTTCCGTATTCTGACGTCTGTCGCATGGATTAGAGGCATAATTTGGTTGTGACTTGGTGTTGCAAGCACCAATAGTAATCAAACGTGTGGGTGTAATACTGGTAATACGGTTAGTCCTTCATATAAGAGTCACGAAATTGTAATAACTAGTACTAGTGGTTATTGCATGTTATTGGTTCGGCAGGAAGTAGGGCGATGGGTACGAGATTATACCATACGGCTTCACAAGTTTAGAGATTGGACGTGTAAATTAGCTAATCAATGTTGGTTCACTAGCCCTCACAGTTGAAATCGTAACTTGGTCGGTAGTTCCAACAGATGTGACAAGAGAATTTTGTGGAGACACAGTTATCACTACCTCTTTCAGTTGAATGTTCTCAATTGTCCCCCTCTAGACCCACTGCACTGACATCACGTTCTCTGAGGCATTCCCGTATACTATGCAGAAGCCGGAATGTAACACATAGACAGTATCGGTCAAAATGTGTCCTGCATCAATGGTAAGCATTTATAATATTATAGCCTGCATGTCAATCACATCTTGTTCAACAATTACTAGAAGCATTGTTGGTGCATGATTGCGTTTGCCGAGATCACCCTGCTGTCTCCAAAAGTGCAAAATGCTGCCTTCTCAATGTGATGATGTCAGTTGCAACGGGTCTATAAAGCATGACGTTACTAATCGTGGAACAGGAAGAATTCATAACTGGCTATAGCCTCGTTCCGAGGCCGTTCCCACCGACAATATTTCATCGCTTCCAGTATCAAATATTGCTTTCATACTGGAAGCGATGAAATACCGGTGGTGGGAACGGCCTGGGAACGAGACTAAACTGGCCATCTGTTCTTCATCTTCAGCTAGACTAATCTTGCTGCTGTGTTTCCACCCTCCTCATCATCTCCACTGTCCAGTGGATGTTTGCAGCACTGGCATATCTCCCTCGGGCACTGGAGTTTACACTTGCTACCTGGTAAATTGGAATGTGTGTGCAGCTATTGTGGGGGATAAGATGATATGACATATTGTAGCTGGTGTGGTTATTAAACTCTGGGTCAACCTCGATGTCAACCACACGTTGCATCGCCATTCAGTTTCAGCAGTAAGGAACGGGGAAAGGACGCTTCGGCAGCCCCTCCCACCTATAAATGCAAGAGCTCTAAATACTCGAACAGAATTGCTTATAGAAATTCAGTCTGCAAACTAGCCAGGCCATGCAGATGACGTTCCAGCAAGTCACAGTGCAGTGGCAATTTTTGGGCTGTCACCATACATTGCAGGTGATGGGCCTACTGGAGTAGTATGTAACCTTCCCCCTTCCCCTCCCCCCCCCCCCCCCCCCCCCCCCCCCCCCCCCCCCCCTCCCTCCCTCCCCCCTCCCCCTCCCTCCCTCCCTCCCTCCTTCCCTCCCTCCCCCCTCCCTAGGGGCTAGAATAGAGACTAGGCTGCTTGCCACGGAGTAGCTGTAGCGTGATCAAGCCATTCGACATATTTGTGGTGCTGGCTGCCGATGGTCCAGGACTGGTCTGTACACAGCTATTTTGTTTATTGATGAACCGAAGGAGTCATAACAGAACTGAATGCCGACCATGAGGTCAAGGAAGGAGCTGGAGGGGAGGAGTGTGGGCGTGGGCCCGAGAGTATGATTACATCACGGCGTACCCTATACTCGACTCCGGGTATGGAAGAATTGAGAAAAGCCCTTCATGAACGGCAAGCCTATTTGGATTTGGAAGTTGCCAGGTTGAAAGAACAATTGGGAAATGACAGAGGTACAAGAAGCTGTGGAGCCTTAACTGTAGCCAATTGGCTGAGTTTGGTGGTGCTCTATTGGCCAAAGACGCTGAGATTGTGGAGTTGAAGTCACGGCTTTCCCATACCGGCCGGTTGACGCCCAGCGACCTGCCTCCTAGGATGAAGATGCAGGGGAAGTGCCGAGGGGAGGATCCTATCAACGGAGAGGGAGAGCCCCACCTGTAGAGATGTTCAGTGGAGAGAAGGCAGTGAGAACAGCCTCGATGATTGGCTTCCTGCTTTTGTACAAGCAGCGGAATGGACTAAGGATGAGTTGCTGATCCAACTGGCTGGACACCTGAATGGTCGAGCCCGTCAAGAGTGGAGTCTTTTGTCAGAGGCCAACTACAACAAGAGTGTTGAAGCTCTGCGTGCCAGGTTGGACCCAGGAAGCAAAGCGATGGCCAGCCAAGACAGTGAGTGACTTCGTCCGTCGCCTTGAGAAGACGTTCCACCGAGCTTACAGACATGATGCCATGCTGCCCGAGACCAGAAATGCATTGCCCTATGCCCAACTACAGGAAGGTTTGAAATATGATCTCATGGAGGCTCCTGCAGTCTGGAGCGTTGGACTATATGTGGCTGCCAAGAGTGAGGAGAGGAGGCTAGCTGGCCATGGGCTTCAGAAGCAGAAGCAGTATCAGTTGTCCCAGCAGCGAGGGTTTAAGAAGGCGTCTCCTGCCACAAGGCCCTGTGGGGGCCAGCCAACCCAAGCAGTGGGCAGGCCGTAGGAGCAACCCTGATGTGAAACCGAAGAAGTGCTGGAATTGTGACCAGACTGGACACATGGCCTATGATTATCCCTAACCCAAGAAGGAGAGCACGGAAAATCCAACCTGAAGTCAAGTGCAAGGATGATGATCAGACTGAACCTGCTGAGTCTGAATGCCTGAGTGAGGACGAAGTAAAGACAAAATGTAATGAAGAACCAGCTGCATCACTACCCTCCCGAGTGAGTGAGCGGTATAACCTGAGACGGAGTATCAATCCTCCAGCAAGACGGATTGAGCGAGTTGATGTTCGGGACGAACACACTCTCCAATGGGGGAGTGATGTAACAATGCAAAACTATTGTGAGCTGTTATGTAACTGGACAAATGATTTATGTAGTTTTTGATGATGTCATTGATATTGTACTCAGCATGTGTATTGGCTCTTAACCCTTTAACCACCGAATTCTTCCCACCAAGACAACACATTTTCATGCATTCAGTGCACACCACTTTTGTTGGTACTTCTCTCCCACAGCATTCGCTCCTCAGCGGCCAAACTTGGTGGGGCCCACACACATGGAGAGACCCCTCTGGCAATATTGTTAATGATATTCATGACCCCACAAACCCAGCAATCGGAGGTCAAAGGTGGATGTCAGCCGGATTTTCGTCCAGCATTTCCCTAAACTTCATAGGTATGCTGTGCAGCCTGGGTCCTTGATGGTTGGGTCAGAGGGTGAGGTTGAAACAGTGGACGGAACACTGTTAGAAAATGCTCGGGGGCTGCTCCCTGGTTGGAGGGGGTTACAATGCTGTCCTAGTCGTGTTGATGTTCTTTGCGGGTCTGAGAAACATAGTACATGGCCTCATTCGAATTCTTAGGCCTGGGAATGAGGCTGGTGTACACATGAACAGTTGATTCCCGCTTCCACAGATGTGAATGCGAAATGCCCCAGCCCCTTCATTCTAGAGAGTTTCAGCCTACTCAAGATGTTTATAAGCTCTCCCAGTGTGTAGTGAGCCCTTGGGTGTCGGTGAAACCAGCAACATCCTTGTGAGGGTGATTTAGGTAAAAGGTAAGTTGTTTAATTTTCACCTCCAAGCCCTTTCAGCCAATGGCTGATCTCCCAAGGGGAGGAGGGGTAAATAAAGCACTTCACCAGTGAAGGAACATGCGGGATTCGAACCAGTGACTTTTGGTCCACAGTCAAATGCTTTAACCACTTGGCCACAAGTCACTCACAAGGGTGATACTAATACAACGCATACCTAGTGTTGTTTTAGTATTGCTATCCGAGTATTAGTTTAGTTATAGTTAGTTTTTGGATTCTGTGGACAGATTTAGTTAGTTACAGTTATTGTTGTGCTCCTTCAGAAGCTTTTAGTTATAGTTTTAGTTAGTTAACTAAAATGGAAAAAGGCTAACTAAAAGGGTTTTAGTTTTAGTTAACTAAAAGAAAACTAGTGAAATTCACTGTTTTCATTTTAGTTTTAGTTGTTTGAGCCAACCAAACATTATAGTTAGTTATAGTTTAGTTTTGGATTTTCAGTATTGATTTAGTTAGTTATAGTTTTGATTAACTAGAAGTCAAAAACCCATACTAAAAGGGCATTTAGTTATTGTTATAGTTAACTAAAACAACACTCATACAGTCATGTACATAGACAGTATAGCATACTAGCATCTCACAATAATAGTTTGTGCTATGGTTAACACCTAGCCAGAGGTGGTAGTTGTCTCACGCGAGTCACGACTCAGACATTCAGTCACAGGCATCTAAAATGGAGACAGTACTGGTGAGTCACAGCTACATGTAACCGGCAATGTACTGTGCCAGTGGGTATAAGGCTTTATAATGCAGCCTATAATCAGACAGAACATCCATAATTATTATACTCCACGTACGTCCTCGCTGTTTTCAAAGTATAAACTTAATAACGGATATGGAATATTCCGTTCAATACACATTTCAGTGAATGGTTGTCAGCACACAAAGTTCAGAGTGGGTATACATGGAAAGCCACAGTTCAAGTACACTGTATCCATATATGGTGAATCCAAATAAGGAGTGTCTGTATACAGGATGTCACTACCAGGGCTAATTGCATCCTGAATTGGTTTCACTGACTTAATAATAGAATGGACTTCCTTAATAACTCAGGGAGATAATGTCATCATGACACGTGCCTATGAGAATCAGCTGTACTCTTGGCAGATTCACCTTCCCATTGTGAAGCAAATACCTCTAAGAGATGGAGGAGAGAGAGGGAGGCAGGGAGGGAGGGAGGAGGGAGGGAGGGAGGGAGGGAGGGAGGGAGGGAGGGAGGGAGGGAGGGAAGGAGGGAGGAAGGGAGGGAGGAGGGAGGGAGGGAGGTAGAGAGAGGGAGGGGGGGAGGTCAGATGGGGGATATTGAGGGTAGGATGAGAGGAGGAAAAAGAGGCAAGTAATCATCCCAGTGTGTAGTAAACATGGATAACTCTACCAACAGTGATATAGCTATATACCGGGCAAACTCGCGGTCCATACATACCTTGTGACCTGCAGCGCTAGCTCCTGCCATCTTGCCTCTCCTGTTCCAGGACACCCTGCTCCATGAGGTTCTCCCGGTACCGGCTGTGTTGCCTAACAGCTCTCTTGTGTCTTCTTTACACGAGATAAGCGTCTGGAGGGTGGGAGTGGGAAGATAGGGAGAATGGGGAGGAGGACGAGGAGAAGATACATCTCCTGCACAATACTAAATGCGTACCACACAATATGCCCATTGCAGTCCTGCCAACTCTCACGGAAAATCCATGAGTCTCAGTGTTGATCTCACACTCTCACGGTTAACCAGCTCAAACTCACGGAAATGCGGAGAGACTTATTACATTTGAATGGAAAAGTAAACAGCTCTACATAGCTACATGAATTGTGCAATGCAAAGTGGAAACTGACTCACCCTCCTTGCAAAGCTCTCACAGAAGTCATGGAATGGAAAGCTCCTCCAACTAACGTCGAACTGTCCTTGCCTCTTCACTGAGCGGCAGAGAGTTAGTTTGACTCGCACTGCCTGTGACTTCAAGCGGCTGAAGGGTTTGAAATATTTTTGGCGGGAAGTCAAGATCAGGTGCAAGCGCATGCGCAACAGGATACATCCGGTTTGGGCTTAAATAAGGAATTTGCACCAAGTTTTGGCGGGAAGTCAGGATGGCACACTCGCTAAGCACTTGCTTTGCAGCCTGGGGGTTGAGTGTTCGCCTCCCCAATAACCGAGTACGAGTCTGGGCCACTCCGTACACACCGGTTCCTGACTTCCCCGCCTAGCAGTCGGAGTACGCCGGTTCCCTAAAGGTGTCTGGTTGAAAGGGTTAGCCTCCTGTGATTCCAGTCACGCCTATCCAGCGCTCCTGAGGCTGCACACTTCGGTGTCTGTCCTGTCACGGAGGGATGGGTGTGTTGCTAGGTTTGTTTTTTTTTTCCTTTTTTTTTTGGTTAACTCTTTTTTTCTTGTCTTTCTTGAGTCTTGGACCTAGGGCTGCTATGCTTGCTATTTTTTCCTTCTTGGAGATCGAGACTTTGTTTTTTCATGCATGCTGTCTGTTGGTAAACCAACAGCTATAGACGGACCTCGTGGCAGTCACAATCTGCATGTACTGTCTTCATGCAATACATTCCTGCTTGACTACACCGGTTTTTGATTCATCCTAAATTAAAGTTGCTTGCATAGCAAGGAACTTTCTCACCATACCATTGCAAAAGGCATCACTCACAAGCATGTATTTGCCTGTAACGATTACTACATTGTGCTCCAACTGTCTAAATATAATAGTACTAGCAGGGCTTCAGAAATGTCCAATCTTGGTCTGTCATCGTTGACCTCGGTACATTGGCTCATCGAGTATGCTGAAAGTATGCTCTGTGGTGTGGGTGTGTGTATGTGTGTGGGTGGGTGTGTGCATAATGTTTGTGGGTGGGTGGATGGTGTGTATGTGGACAAAAATGTGGCAGCAAGAAGGCCATAAATTATGGATAGAGTACTGCAGAATGCAGTGGTGCAGTAAACAATTCTCTAATGTCCATGGACTATATCGGGTTTTACCTAGGCTGACCCCAATATAGGAATCCGTTTGGCACTGGCCTCATTCCCAGGCCGGACAAAGTAGCATGGCCTGGGAAGGAGGCTGGTCTGGCACCTGCCTCCTATCACAGACACATTACACATTGGTAACAGTCTCACACAACTGCTGGTTGCTGTTTTCATTACCTTCATCTTCTTCATCAGATAAGAGGTGCTAATGTTCGCCTTCCATGAGCGCAATCCCTGGTCCGGGTTGATGCGTACGCCGCCCACAGTATAGCCTGTAGGGTGTGTGTGTGGTCTGGCTGTCCACAGATGTGAACCTAACAGATGTTACAATATCCAAGTCTGCAGTACCTCCCACAATGACGACAACCCCCCCACAACAATCAAACGATATCTCCCACAATGACAACGAAAAAGATCTCCCAAAGGAAAAAGCAAAAGTCCCCCACAATGACCAAAAAAATCCCCCACAATAATCTCCCACAATGACGAAAAGATGTCCCCCACAACAGCCACAATGAAAACATTGCCCCCCAAGCATGTCCTCCACCACAAGTAAAGCCATGACTGCAGCGTCCTCCACCACGACTGCGGCATCATCCACCATGACTGCACCATCATCCGCCATGACTGTGGCGATCACTACAGAAACCACAGAATATCTCACTTGGTGCTACAACTGAGGAAACACCAGCATCACAGCCAAGAGCAGATTTGTCTTAACGATACAACTACTTCACTGTTTTGATTTCACCAAACATTAATGCTTGCTACAGGAACGAAGCGTGTCAGGCGCTGTGGTGAGTGTTTAGGATGTACAGCCACAGACTGTGGAGCCTGCAGGTGCTGGCTATAGCAGCAATTTTTCAAGTTCCTGTGTACTTCTGCACAGACCCCCCTCAACCAAACACTGGAGGTACATACCGCTGGGAGTGCTTCAACCCCATTGCCTCGAGGGAACTATTGCGGTACCCCATCCTGACAGAGCCCCTCTTTGAAGGTGCTAACTCGATTAGACACCTTGAACTGGTGTATTATAGGAACTGCCACTATAACAGTATTGTGTCCATTCACACTAGAGTCCTTCATGTGTCTCCCCCTCAGTTAACTGGCAACATCATTTACCACAGCCAAGTTATTGAGTAGCTGCATTTTTATACAAGCATAGTAAGTCTATAGTCTTCTTCTCCATATACACTTACCTCGCTGTATGGCCACTGAATTCCGGTATGATTGATTCACACTGCAGTCTCATCGTACTATGTTGGGTCAAAGTACAAACTCAAACTATATGACGTCATCGGGCAACGCGGTGAACAAAGTGGATCCCCGTGGTCAAAGGTCACGGCCTGTGTCAACTTAAAGTGAACGAGCGTGTGCGAGACTCCGGTAACGGACTTCTTATTGGATGACAGGGCCTGGGGGAGGCATGGGAGGAGATTCTGTGGAAGTGGACATGCTCCTGCGTGAGCTTTGGAAGGGGGTGAGGTCAGTATTCTGCCATTGCATAAATTAGAGCTTTATACAGGACCAACAAAGCATGGTCCTGTTTCAGTGAGGAGTAGGCAGTGTGCATCCTGCATATAGCGACACACTGTTACAAGTGACATACCGGCGTGCCCTGGTGTGGGCTGGTGAGGGGGTGTGGTCACTTGTGAGGTGGGAAGTATCACAGCAGGAGGGATGCCAGTGTCACTGGTGATGGGGGATGGGGGAGGGGATGTGGTCACTGCGGAGGTCAAAGGTGACTCACCAATTGGTACTGCAGGAGACAGAGGAGTGCGTGGTCACAGAACATGTATGCATGCAGGTTTGCCAGTACAATGACTCCCTAAACATCCCACACAGTACACTCACAGATCACTACTACCGACTGCCATCACTTGTCAGTGTGTGACAGTACCACACAGTACACTCACAGATCACTACTACTGACTGCCATCATTTGTCAGTGTGTGACAGTACCACACAGTACACTCACAGATCACTACTACCGACTGCCATCAATTATTCAGTGTGTGACAGTACCACAGAGTACTACTACTACCGACTGCCATCATTAGATTTTGTCAGTGTGTGACAGTACTAGAACACTCTGAGGTGACTAACTACCTTGTGAGGTGGAGGGAGCACCGGGGGGTGATGGTCCTGGGGTGGAGTAGACGTGGGGTATCGTTTCCTCCCTTCCTGGGCAGTACTTGTCCCTCAGCTGCTGGGCCAGGTGTCCCTCCCCCACAGGAGGACTCTTCAGAGCTTTAGTCAGAGCTTCCCAGGAGGGACGGGGGTCGATACGTCTCAACCAGTGACTGCACATCTCAGTGTTGCAGTCGTTCATGTCAGGAAACTCTGATCTGATGGCACTCAGTGTTCCTACCAAAAGCTTCAGCTCAACTCCGATATGGTGCCACTTGGCACAGGCCTCATACAAGGCTCCCCTCACTTCACTCAGGTCATCCAGTGTAAGTTGCCCTGAGGGGATGAAAGTAACCTGTTTAGCATCGAGGGGCAACCGCACTCCTGGTAGGCGAGGTTAAACGGTAGCACAAGCTAAGTGTGACAGTTCGTTCCAATCATCACACATCACTGAGTACCATGATAGCTATAGTCTATAGGGAAGATCAGAAATTATTTAGAGTACTCTCAAGTACCGAATAAAACCATTCATAGCCGCGTTGCAACCCTGGTTGCGACTCGCCGTAGCGCAAGCTAAGTATTGCAATTCGTTCCAATTAACGCACATGCCACGTCGCAATCATGCAGTCGATCGCGAGCAAAGTCGACCAAAAGGAAGACGACATTATTACAGCACTCACAACTTAGCAAGCACGGCGAGTTTCGGCATGTAAGCGTCAGTGAACTACAGCGATCACGGCTGTGTGGTCAGAATGTTCGTGTGCCTTTCCTAAGAACGGTACTGCCACCGGAAGTCGATGGAGCGCTCGAGCAATGGCGGCCAACGGTGAGACAAAAGCGCTCATATCTCCACCACCAAGGTGAGTTTCAGCACCAAAATTGTACGGGGAGGACAGTGCATGATAGCGATCACAACGGTGTAGTCAGAATCTTTGCAGGCCATTCGTAAGTAGTCAAACGTTAATTATTTATTTATTTACGCGGCACAATTTTTCCCCTACCAGGAGTGTAATTAGGTTTACTAGCTGATTGCCATGACTGGGTAGCAGAGTGCTATCAGGAGGCAACCTGACACTCCATGAATACAATCCAGGAACAGGAAACAACACAAGCTTAGTACATAATGGGATTAGAGGTAGGGCCTGAACAATTAATTCAATTAGTTGGCTAGCTGACTGAACTAAGGTTGTTGACTACATTTCTTGCATGTCAACTAGTCGAGAGGGCCACCTTACCCCATAGCCAACCTTACCCCATAGTGTGTAGAGATTCTTGTGTTTGAACAAAAATATTTCAATGATGCCCTCTTCAGGAATGTAAGGGTAGTCAGTACCCGTAGTACTAACTACACCTGGTAATTATATAATACAAGTAGCTTCGCTCGCTCAGCTACTTCCCCCTCGTTCGCCTACCGTGAGTAATCCGGCGCCGGACAGCTGTCTGTGCAGAGCTGCTGCTCCCCGATTGCGTCCGCTTGCCCCCCGATTACGTCCGGTTCAGCTGCTGCTCCCTGTTTGCGTCTGCTGCTCCCCGATTGCGTCCGCTTCAACTGCTGCTCGCTTCGACTGCTGCTCCCGATTGCATGCATCCGCTTGCAGCCCCAACCGGATTCTAGCCAAATCTTCTTGAACATTTTTCGAGGTTCAGTAAACAAATTGAAGTACAAAGTACGAAGGTCGTGCGTCACTATAGTCCAATCCCGCCCCACGAGCAACCCACTTCCGTCAAGCACAGACAGACAGACACACACACGTTAAAATGTTAATGTATTGATACAGTGTGTACAGGGAAATATCACGTGTGCCGCAGGCACGAGTGACAATACGGCTACAGACGAGTGGTGTTTCCCAGTACACGATACATTTATCATGTTTCCAGACCCTGCGGCTATAGGAACGAGTCGATGCGACATCGATATGCGATATTGCAGCACTGCTTGGTAACGGTTGCGGCTTGGGTTTCACAATCAGCGTACCATTAGGCATGGAACTACATTTGCGTACTAACAGTACGGCTTCGTTCCCAGGCCGTGTGGGACTTACTGTGTAACCTGAAATGGCTGATCATGACTTGGTTTGCAGTTGGAGAAGCGGGCCTCTTGTCGGCGTTCTTGATAGGCGAGCATGAGTAAGAGTTATGCATCTATCATTAATGCATTGGCGCCATGGCAATAACTTTCACGCCCTAGGGCCCTAGGGGGATGCGATAACCCATTTCCTACATGGGCGATATGGGAAAATATCATCCTAGTTGCTCTGGCTAGGCTTTGCCATACATTCTCTATGGGAACAGCCATGTCAGACTGTTGGAAACACGATAACACACAATAACATGTTAGCTGCAATACACATGTCCTGCACATCCCGATAACACATGATAACATGTTATCAGTACCTGTTTCACCGACCACTCATCCCAATATTGAGGCCCATATGGACTAGGATAGTCTCGGTACCAGACTATTCACACACGGCGGAATAGTCTGCCGAGTGGTTCTGACACCGTGCGCTAATAGTCTGGTAGTACCATAGATAATATGTGACCGGATTTGCGAAAACCCGACACTTCCCGGATTTTGAAAAAATTGAGTTAACACCGGAATGGTAACCGCTACCTTCCATCTTGCTGTAGAGCAAATTTCAAAGCGATCGGTCATCCAGTTGCCGAGATACAGCTCGAAACGCGCACGGAATACGCAAAACTGCTTTCCGTGGAAATGCAATTTTTGACGTTGCTATGGTATGTGATTATTTTCCGTATACTATCCGTGTTACGTGTCGTCCATTGTTAAGTAGCTGGACGCTTTTAGTTCGTGCTGAAGCTAGCTAGCCGTGTTTTTCGCGACTCATCCGATAGATAGGTAGGTCAGACGGAGTGAAAATGGACAGAATAAACCAGAGGACAGCGTGAAATGACACCGTTTGTGGTAAGTAGTTCGTTCTGTGTGCGTAGCAACGACTTCCGTATACTAATTTATGCACGACGATAATAGCTTGAGTTCGGGCTTATAACGCCGGAATGGAAGTAGATCCAGGCTTTATACTTCGATATCTTGTAGTCCATGGGTCTGCTGACCCGTTGCTGTAATAACCGCGTTTTCGCCGAAATGTTGCTTTGTGACTATAATTGGGTTACTCTAAAAGTAGGAACGAGGAAATGAGAAATGGGAAATGGGGAAATGAGGAAATGGGGAAATGAGGAAATGAGGAAATGGAAGCACATGGGAACACGTGAACACGCATGTGCAGAAAACTTCGGCGGGCAAATTCAGGCGGCACACGATTTCGTTTTTCGTCCTAGCCTGACAGTTCTCAGTTGACAGACTCGATACTAGCCTGACGTGATATGGCGAATGTCATAGACCTTACAGTCTCTAGCGACTCAGACTCGGAGGTGGAAGACCACGATCTGACCGGCGACTTGGACGTTGAACTTGGCCACAGCGACTCGGACGTTGAAGGTCACGACTCGGATGTTGAAGGTCACGACTCGGACGTTGAAGGCCACGACTCGGACGTTGAAGACCACGACTCAACCGGCGAATCGGAGATTGAAGACCACGAGTTGATCGGCGACTCAGAGGTTGAAGCCGGCAGCTACAGGTACATGGCGCCTAACCTTAAAACATGCAGTGTGTATTGACACCATCGTCGGTGTCGCCATGTAAAGCTATTGACACCGATGGTGGAAATACTTTTATGCTTCATTTAGGTTAGAGTTGTTTGAGCGAGGTCGGTGTCAATAGCCACTTTGTGGCAGTTGTTGACACCCGCGATCCTGGCAGTATAGCTTATTATTTGAGACGCCTTAACTACCTCAGTGTATGAAATGGAACCAGCTTCAGTTTCTAGTAGATGCAACAGATCCTAGAGCATTTGATCATCCAGTTATTATTTCATTGTCTATTTCATTGTTGATAGTGCCTTGGAATCTGCAGCTGGACCTGGTTGTGAGTTTTATGATGGAGATTCCTCCCTACCCGTGTACAAGTGGACCAAGCGTAGTCAGCACTTTTCAGTGGAAGAACTCGCCAAGATCCTGATTGCCAATCCTGTGCCAAAAGAGAAAGTGTGTTCAAAGCAGCCTGTGCGAGTCTGTCGAAATGTTGCATTTGTCGTCGATTTGCATTCTTTGGATGATCCTCTTGATATTCGTGCAGATGAAAACGGAGTCTGGAAGCGTAAGGGATCTCCCGTGACATATGTTAGCATCCATTCAACTTCTGAAAAGACGAGAGTCTTCAAACGCTCACGGATGAGAAACCACCCAAATCATTACAAGGTGATACGTACCTACTATCGGCACAACAGCTCACCTGACTTCACTCGCATCATTACTGTGGTGCACGGTAAGTGCTTCAAACTGTACCTGCATGATTCAGATAACGTATGGGTACTCCGAAGTTTGAGTAAGGTCAGTTTATCAGTGCAACACCAGGAACATCTGTATTTTCTGGATCGGTTTGTAATCTCTGGGATCCCAATCGATTTTTAGTTACTGCTCCAGCTTTCCCAATATTTGCGATGGCATGCATACTTCTCTTCAATGTCAGTGGTGGATGTGGGTGTGGCCATAAAATGATGTAAATGTTCTTGAAGTCTGAGGTCCATGGTGTACAGCTAGCATGATATACAGAGGTTTTATGACTCCTTGCAAAGTCAAAAGCCTGAACAGTAATTAAAGGGTGAACTGTTGCTAAATGAGATGTTGAAGTGCTAGCTGAATAGATAATTGCAATGTTCACACCTGCAATTATCTATTCAGCTAGCACTTCACATCTCATTTAGCCACAGTTCACGCTTTACAGTTCAGGCTTTTGACTTTGCAAGGAGTCATAAAACCTCTGTAATATGTCACCTCAACATGCAAAGTGATCACGCCTTAATGCACCCGAGTCCCTCCTGTGTTGTTGAAGCAGCAACTTACTGCTGCTGCTTGTAAATGAGCAGTCCTAGCTATAAATTGAGCATTTTCCATAATAAGATTAATGAGATAAACATGATTATAATGATATGCTATTGAATTCCATTACAGACTACCAAGGGCAGTGCCAGCAAATGGCATTCGTCCAGTATGGATTTGATCGCAATGAGCATCCTATTGACGTCAAACCACATGGCAATTCGAAGGGAAAGAAGCCATTTAGCCGCTGCAAAGCGAGCACACTTAAAATGTTGAAGCGATCTGCTGAAGCCAAACCACCTTTGCAAGCGTTAAGACAAGTCGAAAATATAAGGGGGGGGGGGGTGGTCAACGCAAAGTCTGGTTGCGACCTTCCTCGTAACCGAAAGCAGGTATACAATTTAAACTACAACCGTCCTCAAACTACATTGCCAAAGAGTATACCTCGTACTGATGTACTGGCGCAAGTCATGCTAATGTGCAAGGAGACTTCAGGCTCACAAGCATATGTTCGGTCAGTGGAGGCTGCTCCTGAGCCAATGTGCATCCTAGCAACTGACCAGCAACTAGCTGATCTGGTGAGGTTCTCTACGAGTGATCCATTCTGTGTTCTAAATGTTGATCCTACCTTTAACCTTGGCCCCTTCTATGTCACCCCTATTACCTACCAGAATCTCCTTGTCGAAACAAACAAAGGCAACCATGCAATTGTGCTTGGTCCTGTTCTTATTCACAAAACGAAAACCTTCCGTCCATTTCACTACTTTGCGTCAACACTAATCCAACTCAATCCACAAGTAGCGAAACTGAAAGCCTTTGGGACAGATGGAGAGCCAGAGTTAATCAAGGCATTCAGTGTTGCCTTTCCAGGAGCAGTCCATTTGAGGTGTGTCAATCACATGCGTCAAAATGTGAAAGACAAACTTCATGCACTAAACATTCCCAGAAGTATTTGGAAGGATTTCCTTGATGACATATTTGGGTCTCAGATTGGAAGTCATTTTGAAATGGGCTTGATTGATGCAGAGTCTGACACATCGTTTTGGAAAGCTTTGGAGCAGCTTCGAACACGATGGAACAACTTGGAGAGAGGTTGCATTCAACCTGGGTCATTGCCTCAGTTTCATGGGTGGTTTTGCCAATACAAGGCAAATGACATAGTTGATAGTGTCTTGCCCACAGTGAGAGCCAAAGCAGGTATCAGGGATCCCAGTCACCACTTCACGACCAATGCAAGTGAATCACTGAACCACGTCATTAAGCAGGAAGTCAACTGGAAGGAGAACAAGCTGCCTGTACTGATCGAGCACCTGAGGTCCATTGCTGATCGAAACACTGCTGAACTGGAGAAAGCTGTGATTGGGCGAGGTGAATGGCATTTCACCTCACAGTACAGTTACTTGCAAGTACCGGAAGCCACCTGGTTTTCTGGAATGAGTTCGGTGTCAAGGGAAAGGCACATAAAGAAGGTACTCAATTGTGAGATGGCCGGCAAAATGTCTCATGACAAACCTGCTGCTCTTTCCATGGTTTCTGCTACCACATCTTCACACAGTGAGGCTGAAAACCATCCCCCCACTCCCAGTACAGTACTTGAAGTTGCTGCTAAAGATTGTGGAGTAACCACCGTGTCAATGTCCATCCTAGATAATATGTGGAAGAAGGCTGAACGCTTGGTGCAGTCAGATGGTGGAATCCTAAAGGTTCCATGGAGCCGTGATAAGAAGGCACGACTAGTTATGAGTTCCTCATCAGAGCACCCCCACCTTGTCAAGACGAATGGCAAAAACCTCCAGTACTCATGTGATGAAAAGTGTCCAATGTTCAAAGGATTTTCTCTGTGTTCACACATCATCGCTGCTTGCCACGACAATGGTGATTTGCGTTCCTTTCTGGAAAACTACAAACGTGGACCAAATCTGACAGCTATAGCTAACCATGGAATGCCCAGTGGCTCTGGGAGAAAGGGTGGAATTCCTAAGCGTAAACGGAGATGTGTGACTCCCATTCAAACGCGATCAGTTCGACAGTGCCTCCAGCATGTGCAGTCAACTGGCAAGGATAGTTCCCCCTTCTCTGCTGCCAGTCCAGATAGCTTGAGTCCCTCTACCACTGCCGGCTACAACACCACACCCTGTGAGCCAACTCATTCCCTGAACTGTACTCCAGTTACTGAGACAGCCAACCCCAATTTCACACCTACTTCTGGCTCACAGCTAATTGTATCCAATAGTAGTCTTGTGGTTGGTGGAAGTGTTGCCCTCACTACCAATCCTCTTACCCGTACTCAACCTACTCCTGCACTTCTTTCACGTCCTTCCTGTTATTTGGGTCCATCTGTATCTGGCAGTAATCCATTCGTATTGAAGTTTAAAACCAAGCAAATAAAAGTATGCCAGGCATGCCGCAAGAACTATGATGGTACAAATGATACGCTTGGACTTGTTGTAGCGCGTATGGAAAGACGAATGGTGTCGAATCTAATAACAGGAGCGAATTTCATAGGTAGAGAAAGTAACTCACATTATCACGCTCATATGCATTGTTTGAGGCAGGCAAGTCCTTCATTCAGTGGAGGAGATCTGGTTGTCCCAGAAGATGTGAAGAAAGTACTCTCACCTGTTCAGAAGTTCTACCTCATCACGTGCCTTCAGGCAGTTCTGTAACACTCTTTGAACTCATGACACCATAATATAACCTTACCTTTGTGACACATATCCTGCTTACTGTATTATTTTTGACAGCCAGCCTGTGAAGTGCTATTATAGTGCAGCACTTGTGTATGTCTGCATGTCATGTCTTGATGAAGGGTTGAGAGTTCACTTTCTACCCTTAGGGCTAGGGTGCTATGAGTGTGCATGTGGTTGTGGCAAGTTTTACTAGTGCTTATCGAGACTTGCCAGTTCTGTTGAGGTGGGTAGTGTGCATAAGCTCGAACTAATTATTTCCTTGTTAATTTACTCCATTTCCTCATTTCTCCATTTCCTCATTTCTCCATTTCCTCATTTCTCCATTTCCTCATTTCCCCATTTCCTCATTTCCCATTTCCCATTTCCCATTCCTACTTTTAGAGTAACCCACTATAATTGCCTCTAACACAAAATCAATAAATCCGGGAAGTGTCGGGTTTTCGCAAATCCGGTCACATATAGGGACGATATTATCTATGCTAGTACTGGGATCGCACAATGTCATAATCAGATTTGGTTGTATGATTACGATACAGATATCAACGTTTGACTTACCATCCGCCATGATTCGCAGCTACCCTGGGTCGATCATGTATAGTCGTTCATGCTGCAGCGCTGTTCGCTCCGTTACGTCACGCGTCATGATTATGATCATGTGGTTTGGGCACGAGACTATTAAAAACAGTGCAGACCTCGCACGCGCATGGGACAGCCAGCTTGCAGAGGCTCCAAGATTGGACGGCTTATTCCTATCACCCCACCAAAACTCTGAGGTTTGTCTGCATTAATTAATGTCTAGTTCCCAGACCCATAGATTCCGTGTCTTATATCTATGGCATGCCCGACCCTTCTACATTTCGCCCAAGAAGGGTCTGGGAATCCAACTATCCGTCTACCGTGTTAATGGGCTATTCCATTATATAAGGCTACACCCCCATTGACGGGTAACTACAAGGATTCGCGGAGTTTTTCCGTGTTCTGTTGTAAATCTCCGTAAATGTCCTGTGATTTCCCGCATATTTCCGTATTCTGACGTCTGCTTAGAGGCATAATTTCTGTCCCAGGTACGCAAATAGCTAACTCGTCAATAGGGTGTGTACCCTGTTTTAATGGAATAGCCCAATGGGTCTTTCCCTTTGCTTCCTTTGGAGTCCGTGTCTTCATTTACGAAGTACTAGTGGTTATTGCATGTTATTGGTCCGGCAGGAAGTAGGGCGATGGGTACCTGGAGATTATACCTTTCGGCTTCACAGGTTTAGAGATTGGACGTGTAAATTAGCTAATCAATGTTGGTTCACTAGCCCTCACAGTTGATATCGTAACTTGGTCTGTAGTTCCAACAGATGTGACAAGAGAATTTTGTGGAGACACAGTTATCACTACCTCTTTCAGTTGAATGTTCTCAATTTTCCCCCTCTAGACCCACTGCACTGACATCACGTTCTCTGAGGCATTCCCGTATACTATGCAGAAGCCGGAATGTAACACATAGACAGTATCGGTCAAAATGTGTCCTGCATCAGTGGTAAGCATTTATAATATTATAGCCTGCATGTCAATCACATCTTGTTCAACAATTACTAGAAGCATTGTTGGTGCATGATTGCGTTTGCCGAGATCACCACAGAAGGTACTATCTCCAAAAGTGCAAAATGCCGCCATGTCAATGTGATGATGTCAGTTGCAACGGGTCTATAAAACATGACGTTACTGAACAGGAAGAATTCATAGCCTTGTTCCCAGGCCGTTCCCACCGACAATATTTCATCGCTCCAGTATCAAATATTGCTTTCATACTGGAAGCGATGAAATATCAGCGGTGGGAACGGCCTGGGAACGAGACTAAACTGGCCATCTGTTCTTCATCTCCAGCTAGATTAATCTTGCTGCTGTGTTTCCACCCTCCTCATCATCTCCACTGTGCAGTGGATGTTTGCAGCACTGGCATATCTCCCTCGGGCACTGGAGTTTACACTTGCTACCTGGTAAATTGGAATGTGTGTGCAGCTATTGTGGGGGATAAGATGATATGACATATTGTAGCTGGTGTGGTTATTAAACTCTCGATGTCAACCACACGTTGCATCGCCATTCAGTTTCAGCTGTAAGGAACGGGGTAGGACGCTTCGGCAGCCCCTCCCACTTAAAAATGCAAGAGCTCTAAATACTCGAACAGAATTGCTTATAGAAATTCAGTCTGCAAACTAGCCAGGCCATGCAGATGACGTTCCAGCAAGTCACAGTGCAGTGGCAATTTTAGGGCTGTCACCATACTTTGCCGGTGATGGGCCTACCGGGATAATAATTATGTAACAGTCAGTCAGTCCTACCGGGATAATATGTAACAGTCAGTCAGCCCTCCCTCCCTCCCTTCCCCCCTCCCTCCCCTCCCCCCTCCCTCCCTCCCTCCCTCCCTCCCTCCCTCCCTCCCTCCCTCCCCCCTCCCTCCCTCCCTCCCTCCCTCCCTCCCTCCCTCCCTCCCTCCCTCCCTCCCTCCCTCCCTCCCTCCCTCCCAGTCCACCCAACTGAAACCAGCACTCCAACTGGCTCAAGACCACCTACACGGGTGAGAGTAATTGAATGTTATCGTAGAGAAAGTCATAGGTAAATGATCATCATCATGGTGTCATCATTAGCATACTTGCTGACCTAAGAAAGGATATGTTGAAGAGCTGTGGTGATTGTGAAAATTGAAGGAAGAAGGGTAAAAGGGAGATTACGTAGTTCTCTCCAGGCTTTCAGACATGCCATGTACCTGCGAGTGTTTGAAGTTGAGGGGGGCAACGAGCAGGTTGACTGTGATTGTACGTGTGGTATCACAGTTGATCGCTAATTACCACACATTCCGTCAGTATAACTGGAATGTAGGCACACGCCCACTCCTCCCTGTGCGAAGGGTCGGGCTCCGGGACTGATGTTTTCAAATTGGTGTGGGGTTGTTCTGTTTTACCCCACCGAAGCTCAGTATATATAGGGCCATTTCTCACCTCGATCCATTAGGTCAGTGTTTCTGTTGCTAAATTGAATTTAAATTGTGTATATAGCTGGCTCCCTGTGAATAAACATTTTTGTGTTTTTTTAAGACTGTTTTTATTACCATAGTCTCTCGAAAATACGCCCATGGGCGATGAACTTAGTGGCTTACTGCTGCTCCAGAGAAATCTGTAGTGCGCTGCTAGTGCTACGCTAGGCGACTACACACACGGAGACACAAACACGCAATGCAACAGCGCGTGCACGGTCTCATGTCATGCATTCATGCACAGCTGATTATGGAATGGCATACAACATATTGAAATTTAGTACCGCGATTGCCAGCCGTTATTTCTTACTCCCACCTCTTTGACAGTACTTCTTCCGGAGCTATTCCTGTTCGAGCTAATAGGGTGGGCGTACTTTCGAGTAATAAATGACCCTTTGCAACAACTTATCACGAAAAGGGGGGTGGGCGTATTTTTGAGGGTGGGCGTATTTTCGAGAGATTAATTATAGAAACATGGATATGGGGGAAGGAGAAAGTTCCAGTTGGGAACTCACTGAATGTGCGTGCATATCTTCAACCCTTACAGCCGAGTCCTTTGCAGAGTTGGTGCGATATATATTCAAGCTGCCAGATGTCACCGCATTTCTGAGCAAGTGGCTATGCCAAGACCCAATTGAAGGGTGTCAGCATCAGAAGAGCAGCACACATGATCATCGTGACGTCGATAGGAGTTTCTGGAGTATGAGTCATCAACATTATGAACAATTGCAAAGGACTGCTCAGGGGGAACTGTCGGAACAACAAGCAGCTGATACATGGCATTGAAAATGAACTCCTTCCAAAAGGCCATAGCATGCCGTTAGGAAATGGGAAAGTGTCTCCTCCAGCCAGCCTCCATCCTGCTACGTATCCAGTCTCAGCTCTGCCACCTTAATACCTTCACCTCTCTGCGTACTTCATCCAACTTCTACCAGCTAGCCCACATTACTAGCTATGTATGACTTATTCATTTCATTATGTATGAAGATAGCAGGGTAGTTCGGCTGTGCAGTACCTTGCTACTCATGGCATTGCTATAATATAAGCCACACTTCGTACAATTTATTGACCTGCAATGCGGACTGTGGAGTGTCCGTGGACATGCTATTTAGGTGTCTCTCAGATTCATTCTTGGTTGTACCACTTCACCTACAAATGAGGTCATTTTGTAAGAATGCGAAACTATTGTGAGCTGTTATGTAGCTGGACAAAATATGTAATTATGCTGATGTCATTGATATTGTACTGAGCATGCGTATTGGCTCTTCAGGACTATTACTCTTTGCCTGGAGTGTCCACGAGATACATGTGATCGTCCCGCCGAGACCCTCGTGAATCGTCGGTCTTGGGATACAGTCTGGAGTGAAAAGTGCTTAGAAGTGTAGGTAGACTGTTTCGTGTTAGGCTAGAGCTAGAACAGAGACTAGGTTGCTTGCCACGGAGTAGCTGTAGCGTGATGAAGCCGTCCGAAATATTTGTGGTGCTGGCTGCCCGCCGAAACAGCCCGATGGTCCAGGATTGGTCTGTACACAACTATTTTGTGAACCGAAGGAGTCATAACAGAACAATGCCTATCGTGAGGTCAAGGAACATGAAGGAAGGAACTGGATCCGGATATGGAGGGGAGGAGCGTGGGCGTGGGCCCGAGAGTATGATTACGTCACGGCGTACCCTTGGTACATGGTATAGAGAAGCCCTCCATGAACGGCAAGCTCATTTGGATTTGGAGTTGCCAGGTTGAAGGAACAAATTAAATTGGGAAATGACAGAGGTACAAGAAGTTGTGGAGCCTTAACTGTAGCCAATTGGCTGAGTTTGATGGTGCTCTATTAGCCAAAGTCGCTGAGATTGTGGAGTTGAAGTCACGGCTTTCCCATACCGGCCGGTTGACGCCCAGCGACCTGCCTCCTATGATGAAGATGCAGGGGAAGTGCCGAGGGGAGGATCCTATCAACGGAGAGGGAGAGTCCCACCTGTAGAGATTTTCAGTGGAGAGAAGACAGTGAGAACAGCCTCGATTATTGGCTTCCTGATTTGATACAAGCATTGGAGAGGACTAAGCATGTGTTGCTGATCCAACTGGCTGTACACCTGAATGGTCGAGCACGTCAAGAGTGGAGTCTGTTGGCAGAGAGTGATAAGGCCAACTACAACAAGATTGTTGAAGCTCTGTGTGCCAGGTTGGACCCGGGAAGCAAAGCAATGGCCGGCCAAGACAGTGAGTGACTTTGTCCATCGCCTTCAGAAGACGTTCCCCCGTGCTTACGGACATGATGCCATGCTGCCTGAGACCAGAGATGCATTGCCCTATGCCCAACTACAGGAAGGCTTGAAATATGATCTCATGGAGGCTCCTGCAGTCTGGAGCGTTGGACTATATGTGGCTGCCAAGAGTGAGGAGAGGAGGCTAGCTGGGCTTCAGAAGCAGAAGCAGTATCAGTCGTCCCAGCAGCGAGGGTTTAAGAAGGCGTCTCCTCTGCCACAAGGCCCTGTGGGGGCCAGCCAACCCAAGCAGTGGGCAGGCCGTAGGAGCAACCCTGATGTGAAACCGAAGAAGTGCTGGACTTGTGACCTGACTGGACACATGGCCTAACCCAAGAAGGAGAGCACGGGAAAATCCAACCCGAAGTCAAGTGAAATGATGATGGTCAGACTGAACCTGCTGAGTCTGAATGCCTGAGTGAGGACGAAGTAAAGACAAAATGTAATGAAGAACCAGCTGCATCACTACCCTCCCGAGTGAGTGGGCGGTATAACCTGAGACAGAGTATCAATCCTCCAGCAAGACGGATTGAGCGAGTCGATGTTGGGGACGAACACACTCTCCAATGGGGGAGTGATGTAACAATGCGAAACTATTTGTGAGCTGTTATGCAACTGGACAAGTAATTTATGTAGTTTTTGCTATTGATATTGTACTCAGCATGTGTATTGGCTCTTCAGGAATATTCTTTGCCTCGTGTGTCCACAAGATATAACAATTTGAATGGTGAAATCTTCCAACACTGGTTGAAGTTCAAACTGTGTATCGGTATGGGATTGAAGTCACTTCATACGGTCTCACGAGCCAGCACTGGTCCACAGGACTAGTGAGCGGTGCTGACATGCAGTCTTGTCCTCTAGACTAACAAGCTATATACCCTTTGATCACCTTCAATCGCTTCAATTGTTTCGTGCTGAGGACATTCGAGGGGCGAGCCTTCTTGATCTCATAGGAACAGATATCCTAACCTCATTCCCAGGCTCCTGCACTGTGTGCAGGGGGAGCCTAGGAATGAGGGTGATTTTTCAGGCCTCTGTGGACCAATGAGGCAACTGGTGTGGATGTTGGCAGAATGCTTATGTGGGAAGGCAGACCTGAAGGGAGCAGCTGCTGGTGCCTGGTGCTGGACTATGAACAGAGTGTTGTTACTTTGCTGAACAGCGGTGAGGATGGTGGGCTATAATTTTGTGGCACTGCTGCTGCAGTGCTGGAGGCACACTACCGCCCACAGACACTTGGGGACACACACGTAGGCATGCTGTGCAGCCTGGGTCCTTGCAGGTTGGGTCAGAGGGTGAGGTTGAAACAGTGGATGGAACACTGTCAGAATATGCTTGGGGGTAGTCTCGTTCCCAGACCCCGAACGTGCACTCGCGAAAAAGGGGTCTGGGGACATTGCTACATGCTGCCTGACCTTCGAGGGGCGTGACCACGATGACGTAATCAGTAGATTCCAGATGAAAATGGCAAATTCGACATGTTTGATGATGCCCAGTAAAGCGGTGAGAGATATTCTTTGTACTAACGAAGGCAGCACTCCTCTTCGCGTCGTTCTGGGCTGTATCTACCAAGTCTACTTAGCCGACACGGAAACTGCGAAGCAATTTATTGCTCTAGCTAAACTCTGATTGGCCATCCCACATTCCAGACATCAACGTCATAGGGTCGAGCTGACTGTAGCATTGTCCCCAGACCCTTTTCTCGCGGGTTGGGGTCTGGGAATGAGACTAGCTTTGCTCCCTGATGTGCATGGCTGGAGGGGGTTACAATGCTGTCCTAGTCGAGTTGATGTTCTTTTGCGGGTCTGAGAAACATAGTACATGGCCTCATTCAAATCCTTAGGCCTGGGAATGAGGCTGGTGTACACATGAACAATTGATTCCCACTTCCACAGATGTGAATGCGAAATGCCCCAGACCCTTCATTCATACTAGAGAGTTTCAGCCTATTGGGATGTTTATAAGCTCTCCCAGTGTGTAGTGAGCCCTTGGGTGTCGGGTTTATCGTGAAACCAGCAACATCCTCGTGAGGGTGATTTAGGTAAAAGGTAAGTTGTTTAATTTTCACCTCCAAGCCCTTTCAGCCAATGGCTGATCTCCCAAGGGGAGGAGGGGAAAATAAAGCACTTCACCAGTGAAGGAACATGCGGGATTCGAACCAGTGACTTTTGGTCCACAGTCAAATGCTTTAACCACTTGGCCACAAGTCACTCACAAGGGTGATACTAATACAACGCATACAGTCATGTACATACACAATAAATCAAGTAGCATCTCACAACAATAGTTTGTGCTATGGTTAACTCCTAGCCAGAGGTGGTAGTTGTCTCACGCGAGTCACGACTCAGACATTCAGTCACAGGCATCTAAAATGGAGACAGTACTGGTGAGTCACAGCTACACGTAACAGGCATTGTACTGTGCCCGTGGGTATAAGGCTCTATAATGCAGCCTATAATCAAACACTCATGACAGAACATCCATAATTATTATACTGTACGTCCTCGCTGTTTTCAAAGTATAACTCCTTAATAATGGATATGGAATATTCTGTTCAATACACATTTCAGTGAATGTCACACATTTTGTGGGTTGTCAGCACACAAAGTTCAGAGTGGGGTATACATGGAAAGCCACAGTTCAAGTACATTGTATCCATATATGGTGCATCCAAATAAGGAGTGTCTGTATACAGGATGTCACTACCAGGGCTAATTGCATCCTGAATTGGTTTCCCTGACTTAATAATAGAATAGACTTCCTTAATTGACACCCTATGATGTCATAGTGAAGTCACTTGTAGTGCTATAACCCAGGGAGATTATGTCATCATGACACGTGCCTGTGAGAATCAGCTGTACTCTTGGCAGATTCACCTTCCCATTGTGAGTCAAATACCCTAAGAAATGGAGGAGGAGAGAGGGAGGCAGGCAGGGCGGGAGGGAGGGAGGGAGGGAGGGAGGGAGGGAGGGGGAGGGAGGGAGGGGGAGGGAGGGAGGCAGGCAGGGCGGGAGGGAGGGAGGGAGGGAGGGAGGGAGGGGGGGAGGGAGGGAGGGAGAGAGGGAGGGAGGAGGGACGGAGGGAGGTAGAGAGAGGGAGGGGGGGGGGGGGGGGGGGAGGTCAGATCGGGGATATTGAGGGTAGGATGAGAGGAGGAAAAAGAGGCAGGCAATCAACCCAATGTGTAGTAAACAGGGATAACTCTACCAACAGTGATACAGCTATATACCGAGCCAACACACGGGCCATACATACCTTGTGACCTGCAGCGCTAGCTCCTGCCATCTTGCCTCTCCTGTTCCAGGACACCCTGCTCCATGAGGTTCTCCCGGTACCGGCTGTGTTGCCTAACAGCTCTCTCTTGTCTTCTTTACACGAGATAGGTGTCTGGAGGGTGGGAGTGGGAAGATAGGGAGAATGGGGAGGAGGACGAGGAGAAGATACATCACCTGCACAATACTAAATGCGTACCACACAATATGCCCATTGCAGTCCTGCCAACTCTCACGGAAAATCCGTGAGTCTCAGTGTTGATCTCATGCTCTCACGGTTAACCAGCTCAAACTCATGGAAATGCTGAGAGACTAGAGCTTGGACACTTATACCCGCAGACTACCGATTGAGCCTCGTTCACATGCAAGATTATGCATGCGCAATTATGCAATCATGCATGTGCAATCATGCAATTATGGACTACAGAAAGAGTACAGCATTTTTCACAGTCCTTGCAATCTTAGGGTCGAACCACAGCACATGCACATAGTACATACTGCTGCTGAGCTCCCGGCTTGCATCCGCTTCAGCTGCTGCTCGCCGCTTGCATCCGCTTCAGCTGCTGCTCGCCGCTTGCGTCCGCTTCAGCTGCTGCTCCCGATTGCGTCCGCTTCGTCTGCTGCTCCCTGATTGCGTCCGCTTCAACTCTGCTCCCCGATGGCGTCCGCTTCGTCTGCTGCTCCCCGATTGGTCCGCTTCAACTGCTGCTCCCGATACTAGTGTCCAAGTCTGCCATCAAGGAGGTTGGGTTTAGGGGAGCCATAATGAAAGGACAATGGGTCAGGGCTGGATTGCGTCTGCTTTGGCTGCTGCTCCACGCCAGCTGTCCTGGAAGATTCCGGCCATGTCCACTATTCTCGAACATTCTTCGTGGAGTTAGAGGTTCAAAGTACGAAGGTCGCACGTCACTATAGTCTAGTCCAGCCCCACGAACATCCCACTTCCATTGCACACAGACAGACAGACACATGGTTAAAATCTTAATGTATTGATGCATGCATGTACAACTCAGAGCTGAATGTAATCCCTACACATAGGATAGACTACCAACTGCCCAAGTACACACACAAACAGAGAGACAGAGCCATTGGCAGTGGCAGCGTGTGGCTGACGGATATGTATAAAGGGGGTCCGCACAACATTCACTCTCCTGAATGGTCTCACACACGCACACACGCACACACACACCACACACACACACACACACACACATACCACGCACGCACGCACGCACACACACACACACACACACACACACTCACACACACACACACACACACACACACTCACACACACACACACACACACACACACACACACACACACACACACACACACACACACACACACACACACACACACACACACTGTCAGCAGTGCCACTGTAAGCCATAGTCATAACAGACAACAGCCTTAATGGCTCTTGGACGCTCACACAGCATGTCATCTCACACACACACGACAGGGGGATGCCCCATTACCACAGCCACTGACAGCCTGCAGCCAATACCACAGTGCACCAACAAAATTCCGGCTATCGGAAATGTGGTACATTGCACGAATAGAGAAATGTAGTTCTGCATGTTGTGCAGCAAATGACTCCACTCCTCCCTCTCTCCCCTCACATCCCCTCCCTTGTCACACCATCTCCTCCCTCCCCCTCACCTGTGAGTATCGTTTTGGGTTGAAAATGGTATTTCATGTTCTCAGGCAGGGCCCTTGCCCCCTCCTCCCTTCCATTGGTGGAGGTGAGGGGAGAGGGGGCTACAGCAGGGATAAGATTTCACTGGGACGGCTCACGCGCTTTAGCATCTGTGGTTTCCTTTGCTCTCTCTCTCTCTTTGCTCTCTGTGTGTGTGTGTGTGTGTGTTTGTGTGTGTGTGTGTTTGTGTGTGTGTGTTTGTGTGTGTGTGTTTGTGTGTGTTTGTTTGTGTGTGTTTGTGTTTGTTTGTGTGTGTGTGTGTGTGTGTGTGTGTGTGTGTGAGAGAGAGAGAGAGAGTTTAAAAGAGAAAGTTCATTATACTCATTTCATTATACGTATTTCACTACAACTAAATACTACAGCATTGACCCCATCAGACCATCACTCCATAACACTTATAAGCGCTCAGATTCAAGTCTCACACCAAGCGACTGTGGTACCAAACTCCCCCACATACATACATGACTTTGGAGAACCTCAGGGGTTGGAGGTTTAAAACCCTTGGGGTGGGTCTTGGGACTGCTGTCCTGAGATTCATCAGAGCTCCTCCCTCCTATGCCCCCTAACCCTCCCACCATCATGCACATCATAATTATAGCTGTACATATATTTGATCACAGCTGGTACCTCTAGCATCTAGCCTCGTTCCCAGACCCGAGAGAGGGAGGAAAAAAGGGCCTGGTTTCCACTGTTTGCGCATGCGCTTAATTATCTGCAACCATAACACGTATTCATAAGGGGGAGGGTGCAAATGACGTCTTCGTAGTCACATGGTCGAGGGTGTGACGCTAACTATTAAATATTTGCTACACTGGTCCTCGTTCTGCGAAATGAGGGACGACACAATCACAATTGCACCGCCACCAGCAACAGACATTCTTTATTCAAAACAAACGGAAGATACTGACTCCACCCGGTCGGTGCGACGATAGCCACACGAAAACATCCCATCTTTCAATCGCAGGTCGCTGTTCTAGCTCAATTCAGGAGCGCCTTGCCGCCTGAGGACATAGGAGAGCACGATCGAGAGCTGTTGTAACGCACGCCACTACTATAAGTACTCGCTAGCTAGTTAACTGCACGGATCACATTATTCACTTCGACGTCACAAGTGTACAAACATAATCGAACGTCCACGGTGCCGGTGGAATTCCACCGCTAGTTAGCGCATGCACAAACAGTGGAAACCAGGCCCTTTTCTCCTCGCCGTCTCGCCCCCTACCCCCTTCCCATCAACCGGACTAGCCTCGTTCACAGTGCAGGGGGAGCGTGCATGGGAATGAGGCTAGGTACAAACCAGCCTCGTACCCAGGTCCACACGCGGAACACAGAAGAGGGCCTGGTGACACTTGGCAAAATTCTTGTATGCATAATATTGTGTTACATTTCCTACTAGAATTCACGCGGCAGGTACATGTAGCTGTTGGTGATGGCTAAGCACTGTAGAAAGTCCCTGCCAAGGAGTGACCAGAGGTGTGTCTTGAAGGCTAGAACAGCGGTTTTATCAAACAGCTACACTTTTCACGAAGTAAAGAATGTAATTTCTATGCAGTATTTGGCTAGCCTCGTTCCCAGGCTTACCCCGTTTTTTTCTGTTGTTTGGTTTCAGTTGACAATAATTCACGGATGCGGAAGGGCGGGGAAAAACGCAGAAGGCCTGGTATCATTCATCATGTGCTTTATGTCAAGTGGACGTGGGGGGGGGGGGGGGGGGGGGGGGGGGGGGGTGGCCCAACCACAAATATGTTTAAAAACCGCCGATAAAGTTGTGTGGATCATCTGAGAGTCTGTGGAGCGTTCGAACTGAGCTGACTGGATGATGAACAGCCTTCAGGACCTGCTGAAATGACTACGGTACGGACCTCACCCACCCTACAACCACCCTTGCGTCCACCTGACGTCACTCACGTGATGAATGATACCAGACCTTCCGCGTTTTTTGCCAACCTTCTGCATCCGTGTATTATTGTCAACGGAACAGAAAAATGGGGAAGGCCTGGGAACGAGGCTAGTATTTGGCATAGGACGAAACGTGATTTGCCAACTGAAATCAAGACTGCTGACCTCAGCACATACAGGAATTTTACCAACTGTCACCAGGCCCATTTCCGTGTTACGTGTGTGGGCCTGGGTACGAGGCTAGGTACAAACAACCTCGCTCAATTAAGGCACTCCAAAGTGAGCTGTTATGGCGGCCCTAGTCTGGTTCCCAGACCCACCGAGAGGAAGGGTCTGGGCAAATGACTTGCACTTCCGCGTAGCCGAGAACTGCATTCCAGCGAAAGTGTTGATTCGATTAGGGAAAACCGCACGTACGTTATTTAGTACGGGTGACTGATGAATAGCGTTGTATGCGCGCACCCATACATAATGTTATTCATCAGTCGCGAGTCCCGCATCTGCGGCTTCTCACCTACTCACAGCAACTAATCATGCACACTGAATGAAATTCCTCGGCTATGCGGAAGCGCGGTTCATTTGCCCAGACCCTCTCGGTGGGTCTGGGAACCAGACTATGGCGGCCCTGAACAGGTCGAACACGAATGGGAAACTGATTGGATCATGTGTCATATGCCTAGTCTGCAGTAGTATGGATGCCAGCTGTGACTAGTATGGAATAACGGAGGGAACGCGAGGGGCATGAATGACGTGTCCGGAATTAAAACACTGTCCGGAAAACCTCTTACCTTATGTGAACAGAATTTTCAGGAAATTGACATACAATACAGTGACCCTATAATACTCACATCCGTGTCATCAAGATCGATCCCTAGGACGTGAACAGATGAACAACACTAGCCAGTAGGTTCCAGATACCGGGTAATGCGCTCTTCATAAAAGTTCAAAGTTCACCAAAATTATTCGGTGCTTTGGAAAATTAGAGGGGCTAGCCCGCAAGACTAGTCTCGTTCCCAGACCACAAATGCGCACGCGTTCCGGGTCTGCAGGGGAACGAGCATAAATTCTGTCCAGCCCCACCCCCTATCAAGAATTGCAGTGCTGTGTTGTGTCTGCTGTAGCACCAGACCTCTCAACTTCAACTATAGAGTTTCTTTTTGAAGTTGAGAGGCCTGATAATCCCAAGCGGAGTTGAACTTGGTTCTGTGCATAAGTAGCTGCTCCTGTGAGTTTCTTTGGCCTGGGAGAGGAACCGCTGCTGGTGTTCACTACTGTCATCAGAGTTCAGCACACACCCTGAGCCAATGCTCTCCCTTTCAGAGTCACTCATTCCAACTACTGACTACCATCATGTATACCAAACATACTCATGTCATGATATTATGAGCTGACATGACATACTCCCTCAGAGACCGTGAAAACAGAGTGAGTGTCACGGTGGGGTCGTGAGAGTTGAGAGTTCTGCCAGCGGGTGGCGGCCCGGGGCTCTGGACCAGGCTTAGCAGGAAGTTATTGAAACAGTTGTGTGTGGGAGGAAGCTAGCCTCTTTCCCAGGCCTTCAGTTTTGTCGGCCAGCTATATACTGCCAAAACATTCCCAATTAAAGCCTGATGACGGGCGAGGTCTTCCTCAACTCATTAATATTTCATGATAATAATTATTTGTGTCATAAAAATTAATACCATGATGTATATTGAATACACGTGATTATGATCTCTTGGTTGTACACACTACACATGGCATAGTTACTGCAAAAGAAAGATGATAATTATTGCAATGACACATTGAGTCCTCCATGGGGATGTTCCAGAAGAGGTGGCACATGGACTCGCCGTGGTAGATTCTTCTGATTGCTTCAGCCAGCATGAGACTGATGTCGACGGTTTTGATTTTGGAACAGCGCTCCTCGTTAACATCATGGAGGATTGTGTTGGTTACCAGCACCTGTATGTGTGTGTGTGTGTGTGTGTGTGTGTGTGTGTGTGTGAAAGTAAGGGGGATGTGTATTCATTCACGCTCCGTTTCCTCTAATGACATTCTGACAACACACACACACACCTCATCTATTGGAGAGGATTCCAGCTGCTCTGGTGCATTGTCAGAAAAATTGCCGTGTGTTGCTACAGCATAAACCTTGTATGCTTTGCTGCAGCTATCAGTCGATCCACTTCATGTATGATGTCATCCTGAGGGGAAGGGATAGTCACATGAAGATCACATGTTCACTTACACAGAGGAGCAAGAATGGTTTTTGTTAAAGGGGGGGGGGGGGGGGGGGGGGGGGGTGATAGGTAGAAGAGGCAGAGAAGTTGCCAATCAGGGCATTAGGCTATCTATCACCTTCAGATTCGCTACTCACAACCACAGGCAGAGGAAAGTTACAACTGTCAACTCAACAGACACAATTCTCTGCACATACCAAATTCGGGGTCAACATCATTTTAGGGGGAGCCATGCCCCCTCTGCCCCCAACCCCTGTGTCGAATGTCCTTTGCATAAGTACATGTAGGTCACATGACCATCTATATAAGTCATGTGTCAGTATAAACCTAGGTCCCAGAGCCAACCAACCCCAGCACGGATCGCTTTTAGTATCGCTCATTATACTGGAAGCAATACACACACTGGATAAACGGTCTGTGAACGAGACTAAAACTTACAATGATAATGGCAACTATTCCGTGGGAATCACCTACAACGTTCAGTGGAGGCTTCTCCTTCATCAACAGCAGATCTGTGTAATAGAGACAGAACCAAATGTCATAGCTGTGTCATCCGAAATGCAAGACCCTGTGGTGCACTAACTATCGCCAAAATACTGGTCAGCAGTGGTTGGGTTAGCCAAGGTACGTTTTTTGTGCCCAAAAGTTGCCATTTTCGGCACATCTTTGACACGCCAATTTTGGAACTAGAATTGTCAGAAACAGTGCGACTGATGTGGCATTTCTGCCAAACAAACCAAGGAACCAAAATCAGTATTGGGAATAGACTTGGAAGAGAACATTGCACTAGGTGTGGGTACGTATGTGAATGAGATAGGAATCACAGTAGGCCAAAGGTTATACATGATTTTGGATCAAAATTCAACCAACGGCAAATGGACGCCATTGGAATGCTCTATTCATGCTAATCGCAATGGTACAAATCCTAGTTTCGTATCTCATTCCTAGCCCAAGATACCTACCATAGTACTTAATAGTACAGGTAATTCCTACTCTGTATATCGATTGTCAGACCTGTTGTAATCCATGCATTAGAATGAGATATGAAGTTTGGTAGTGTGCCATTGCGGTTAGCATGAAAATAGTATTCAAATGACGTTTAATGTTGGTCACATAAATTTTAATGTTGGTCACATACACCTGACCAAAGGCTATTAAAATCCATGATTTTGGGTTAACATTCAAGCAACAGCAAAATGGACATCATTGGAATGCTCAATTCACGGTGATCACAATGGTGCAAATCCCAGCCTCATATCTCAATCCTAACACAAGATGCATGTACCTCTATATATTAGTCTGCATGCATAGCCTCATTCCCAGGCATTCTACACCACCCGATTTTAGTGATTTTTGCATACTGTAAAATTTAATGATCAAAACCTGGAGGTGTACAAGGCCTGGGAATAAGACTATACGTATATGCATGCAGTATGCCCTCCACATCCTAGTGTACATGTAGCAGACAAGACAAGACCTGTACCCTTGGTGTGCTGTAGTGGGAAATTTTCCAGTGGCCACGTATTGTAGGTGCCGATTTGCAACAGATATTCGCCACCATCCAGTTATATATTTCAACCACCACTTACAGTATTGCTAATAGCCATTTCTAGTGTGTACTTTTTGCTCCTCGCTCAAAGCGACTTGGTAGAACTACTATCTGCTGTTAAGTTGCTCTTATGAGGTGCCATCAAGAATCTGCTGTCTTTTGCAAATGTGGGATACCTTCTGAGTTCAAATTTCAAATCCTTCTGTCCCACCTGACTTTGATGGTGTACCGCTGATGTCCTTTGCTTCCTTGTCCGGCGGTGGGGGGGGGGGGGGGGGGGGGGGGGGGGGGGGGGGGGTCCTCCCATCGTCGTCCTCGGTATCCACCATGTCTTTGGGCTCCACGTGGATCACAGCAAGGCCAAGCCCAAGATGCTCAGCAAAGGAAGCCGCCCTGGGAGAGAATGAAGTGAAGAATGATGTTAGCAATAGTTGGCCATGTAGCATGGAAACCAAATATTTGTGCTCACGCAGTGGAATCCCTCTCCGTCCGGTTAAAGTGGGTCAATTTGACCAAAAATCTCAGGATTATTAGGACCCCAAGTCCACTATTGTTTTTCCCATGAAACAGATATTTCTGATCAAGACACATTCTTGGGGACCACATTAGAGGATTCCACTGTAGACCATAGTACAGTCAGTGGGTTGACAGTAATTAGCTAAGTCTGTGAATCATAAACATTCACATCCTCTCTGGCAGTGAAATGCTACCTTCTGATTGGTTATTACAGTAGTGTACAGAGCTGATTGAGGTAGCCTCATTCCCAGGCCACTGCCTGGCATGGGAACGAGGCTGAAGCTGAGGTGGAGGATGGAATGGGACTAACAAGCATTGACCAACTTTGGCAGTAAAGGGTGAGGTACAGTCTACCTTCCTGTGACTCCAGGGTACTGGGCAACAGCGACACCATTACGATAGTCAGCTAGGTATCTGCAAGGCAAGTGAGAAGCTGCAGTAATCACATCAGTAGTGTCATTGTGTGTACAGTATGCAGAATAGACACGTTGCATTTTTCCATGGCACTTCCGTATACTATACTAGTGCTGCCATCTTGGTGTACCATAATACATTGGCCTCATATGAAGTTCGAACCTAACATACCCCTTTAATAGCCTACAAATCATTCACATTTCGTTTGATTCAACACACACTCGAAGCACTGCTGGTGCCTGGTTGCATTTGCGGAGATCACCGTTGAAGCTAGTGATGGCTAGTCTGATCATCCAGAAGCTCTACCTCCGACAGAAACTGAGATTGTTCCAGCTTCTATTCTGTTACGGTATATATGCAATGCTTGGAACAATAACTAACTACGTGATTTTACCAGCCTGTGACGTTCTCTGCCTACTATGATCTATGTAGGCCTTCAGATGCTGTGAAACATATTCATCCTTCATGTGGTACACACTAGCCTTGTTCCCAAGTGCTTGAGAATGCATGGGAACGAGGCACAGTATCAGAGCTAATGACAGGCACATACGTATCACATTTGCCATACTAACTGCAGTAAATATATTCCTTGCTACAAAACCCATACTCAAAACGCTACCGTAGTTGTAATTGTATAAATATGAGCAGCAGCATTATAGAAAGGAGATTTCAAAAACCTTTTAGAGGAAGGGCGTGCCCTGCAAAACAGACCACCTAAGTCACACACCACACGCAGAAACAAGCAAGAGGCCAACATGGCCCGCACCTTCTCTAAATTGATGTTTCAGGGCAAGATAAACGGAGCTGCTCTCACGGCATGTCAAGGACGGGATTCTTCATGCTGACGAAATGGTTGACCTTGGAGATAAAGGTAAGAAGTCTGTCCTGGACATCCTATACTCAAAACACCCACACCCAGAGCCTGTCTCAATGGATGCCCTGCCTGAGGGCTACAATGATCCTCCAGTGGTACATCCTGTCATATTTGATAAAATCACTGCTAGCAGCATTCACTGTGCCACCTTACGCACCAAGGGTGCCGCTGGACCCTCAGGCATGGATGCCCACTGCTGGAGAAGACTCTGCACCTCGTTCAAATCCGCCTCTCAAGATTTGTGCCATGCTTTAGCCACCCTGGCTAAGGGGCTCTGTACCACCTTCGTTGACCCAAAAGGTATTTCAGCCCTGCTGGCATGCCGTCTGATTGCACTGGACAAATGCCCAGTCTTCAGAGCAATTGGGATATGTGAAACATTAGGAGCATCATCGCAAAAGCTGTCTTAGAGGAGACATACAGGATGCCGCTGCCTCAACGCAACTGTGCACTGGACAAATCTCTGGGATTGAAGCTGCCATTCACGCAATCAGGTCCATCTACTCAAACAAAGATACAGAGGCTGTTCTCCTAGTACATAGATGCGAGTAATGCCTTCAATTCGCTCAATTGACAGCTAAGCCCTACGCAATGCTCGTCATCTCTGCCCATCCATCGCCACAAATCTGATCAACTCCTATCAAGCGCCCTCTGAGCTATTTATCAATGGCCAGGTTCTCTGGTCTGAGGAGGGCACCACACAAGGTGACCCCCTAGCAATGCCCCTGTATGCCCTTGCAACCATTCCCCTCATCAACAATCTCAGCAGCATTCCAGAGACCAAAAAGGTGTGGTATGTTGATGACGCGTCTGCCTCAGGAAGTGTGTCAGCACTCCGGAGCTGGTGGGATAAGCTCACTTCCTGTGGTCCTGCCTTTAGTTACCACCCAAATGCCAGCAAGACATGGCTGATAGCGAAGGACCACCATCTTCCCAAGGCAACAGAGATTTTTCAGGACTCCGGTTTGAAAATCACGTCACAAGGTTGGCCTTATCTAGGTGCAGCCCAGGCTCTGAAGAATACAGCAACCAGTTTGTAACCAAGAAAGTCTTGGAGTGGAAGGAGGAACTCCTTCGGTTGGCAAACGTAGCTCTCACCCAACCACATACGGCTTTTGCAGCCTTTACACATGGTTTTGTTCACAAGTTCACCTACCTGTCAAGAACAACCCCAAACAGTGAAATCTGCTACAACCCCTGGAGGATATCATCTACTCTAAGCTCATTCCTGCCTGGACAGAGTTCCACCAAATGACTTAGAACGTGAGCTCTTTGCCCTGCCGTCCCGTAGTGGAGGGCTTGATTGTCAAACCTGCCAGTTCTTCCAGAGAATTTGATGCTTCTGTTTCCATCTCGGTACCTGAGTACTCTGGGGATACCCTTGAATGTGTGCCAATCAAGAAGTCCGCAAGCAGAGGCAGGAAATCTTGAAGTCCTCTCCTGCCACTCTCAAGGTCTCCCTGAAGGAGCATGCCATGGAACTTGCACAGGAGAAGGGTGGTCAACCTGGCTAATCTCTCTCCCCCTGGAAGATTATGGATTCTCACTCCATAAGGGTGCATTCAGGGATGCTATGGCCCTGAGGTGTGGCTGGCTTCCCTCAAACGCCCCCACCAGCTGTGCCTGTGGGACACACTTCACCGTTGAACATGCACTCTCTTGCCCGAAGGGAGGTTTCCCCTCAATCACAACGAGGTCCATGACACTGTAGGTGGCTGGCTGTCGGAAGTCTTTAATGATGTCTGCACTCAGCCGACGTTACAGCCCATCACAGGTGAAACCCTCACTGGTGCCTCTGCAATAACTGAAGATGGCGCCTGTAATTATTTCCGTTTCCGTTAAGTAGTGTATATATTGCGTGTATCTGTTCAACAATTCAGTCTGGTCCATTGTACAGTTCATGTTATGCCAAGAACGTTTGTTACATTTACTTCTGAAGTCACGACAGCGCCAGACTGGACATTGCAGCAAACGGTTTCTGGGGGGGGGGGGGGGGGGGGGGATCGCTTTGAACGGGCGTATTTTGACGTGAGAATATTCAACCTTCATGCCCCCTCAAATTGCCAAATAGCCTTGCCTCCACCTACAAGAAACACGAGAGAGCAAAGATCAGAGCCTACGAACAAGGAGTTCGAGAGGTAGAACATGGTTCGTTTACCCTACATGTCATGTCCCTTTCAGGTGGATGCAGCGAACTTTAGCCTCGTTCCCAGGCTCCTCCCCAGCTTTTTGTCGCGACAAAAAGCTGGAGAGGAGCCTGGGAATGAGGCTAGCGAACATCACATACAAGCGTCAGGCCACAATGCTAGCTGAGAAGTGGGAACAACCTTACTGCAGCACACCAGCGTAAGTTAAGTTACAAGAAACAAGGCAACCACTTATGTAGCTTATGTCAAACTTTCTGTGTGGGTAAGACGGCTGTGCATAGACTAGCTCCCAAAGACATTGACAAAGGTACAATTACTAGACCATTTTCTTTGAGGAGACAAGGGCAGCTGCTTGCCAACAACAACTATGCCTTCTGCATAATATGTGCAAGTGAGCATTGCCCACCACCGCTCTCAAGAGTAGCTCGCTTTGCTTGATCGAGGCTGGGGGGAAAGGCTGGAGGGAGGCTGGGAATTCACAAGGTGCAGTATCTCACAAATGTCGCTGGACTATGATATGCCATCCGTGACCAGTTCAGACATGATCACCACCAACCAGTTCACCTTGATTGTGATCCAGGGATGGATTGGCCAGTGTAGTGATATAACCAGGTGGAGGTTTGTGGTTCTGGCCCACAACTAATGCCTCTGGAGAAGGATCTAGATGAGTTAGCCAAAGAAATATGGGAGGCAGCTGTCGGTGACAAAGCTTTGTACTGGTGCTCACTTCTTGTATTGGCCACGTTTCTTGCCACTGTCTTGGGTTGCCTTCATGACCTCACTGTTGGCAAGAGCGATTGCTTGTGAGGGGAAGGTCAGGGACAAAGGGCCCTTGGGATCGAGCAGGCCATTTCTGGGCTTCAAATAGCTCCGAATCGACATCGCTTGACAGCAACAGCACCTTCTCCGTGGCCTTGTGTACTGGTGTGATATGTCATAGCCAAACATATCTACCCGTAATTGTTCCGTATTCTCATTTCATTAGTTGCAAAAGACAGCACATCTATGGTGGTTTCAGAAATGCGAGCAGCTGCAAAGCTGTCTTCCAAGCATGTTAGCATTCACCTTTAAGTAGTTAGCATACCTGCTAAGTTCAGACTGATCCCTGCTCAGGTTGTGAGAAGCAGACAAAACACTGATACACTAGCAATATTATTTGCTACTCAAACGGTTGCCTCTATCACATGCACTTTCTTTCATGATGTAATTGCAAAAGGTCTAAGTGCTTGTTAATGAAATCTTTAGGGCCAATTTTTTTCTTAAGGTCATTTTCATTCTCAAGCACACCCTAATTCTGCTCCCTGGCATTGCTGGGCTCGAAACTACCCTCACATGCAGGTAACTAAGTGACTCAACCACACCCACAGATTAACAAACTTGCAAGTCTCCCGAGGAATGGCGACCTGCTGTAGCTGAAAAATGGGGTAGGAATGCTGGAAATGGAAGCCCTACAAGGCAAGACGGCTACTTCTGTCACGCCCTTTCTGCTCATGCAGAACCTAAATCCCAAGGATGATGTGACATCATGAAGCGGCATTGCAGATATGCAACGTTACGTATTAAAGGGTTAGCTAAGCTGTGCATGGCTTACATTTTGTGTTCACTGTGTGTTATGCTGCGATTAGTTTTGCAGAAGACCAACCCACTTGCCTGACGAGTGAATACTGCCTGTGTTGATGCGTTTGTGGAGAGTGGGAGACCAGAGGGAGGAAGGGAAGGAGGCGAGGAAGGGAAGGAGGGGAGGGAGGGAGGGAGGTGAGAGGGAGGGACGGGGAGGAGGAGGGAGGGAAGGAGGGAGGGAAGGAGGGAGGGAAGGTGAGAGGGAGGAAGGGAGGAAGGGTGGGGAGGGAAGGAGGGAGGGAGGGAGGGAGGAAGGGAGGGAGGGAGGGAGGGAGGGAGGGAGGGAGGGGAGGAGGGAGGGAAGGAGGGAGGGAAGGAGGGAGGGAAGAAGGTGGGAGGGACGGAGGGAGGGAGGAAAGAGGAAGGAGGGAAGGAGGGAGGGAGGGAGGGAAGGGGAGGAGGGAGGGAATGAGGGAGGGAAGAAGGGGGAGGGGAGGGGGAGGATCGATGGAGGGAGAGGGGATGGAAGGAGGGAGAGGGGAGGGGAGGGAGGGAAGGAGGGAGAGGGGAAGGGAGGAAGCAATTAAGGAAAGGGAGAGGAAACACACAACTGTATGTGGTAATGTACTAGAAGAGTACATGTACAGACCGAGTGTCAAATTATTACCTTTCCAGTAGGCAGGGTGGAGAGCTCAGCATCAATCACAGTATACTCACTGATCTGTGAAAAGAGTTCACAGTACGCATCATTTTTGTGAACTATGCTGACCTATGCAACAAAAATCTAGGTTGATCTAGCTGAGATTATTTAACTGAAGACCTGAGAGCAACTACATATAAGTCATTAGGCCCACAGGAGAAAAGCAAAACAGCAAATTGTGCATCACCCGGCCTGTGCATCATGTGCATGTTGCAGCTCTAGAGGCTGCAGCACCTGATAGATAAGGTTACAGCTGCCCATGCAGTTCTAACCTGTCTCTCCAATTGGCTGCTAGCTTCTCTTGCAGAAGTCGAAGCTGACTTTCAATGACGTCATTCTCAATCTGCAAATTTCACAATCCACCATATTTTAATCCACCAAACGCAATTCACTGCTTTTTAGAGTCAATCCGCCAAATTTAATTTCCACCAAATTTTCTGGCCATACGGTATACAGCACACACATACACCCCACAGACACAGACACACGTACATGCACACCCCCCACACAGACACGCAAGCACACTCCCACACACAGACACACATGCATAGTTGCATACACACATGACCCCTCCTTCACACAGAGACTGATCTCACACCTCCTGATCACGAACCTTTATAGCTCAGCATCTCGCTGTACGTCTCAGGCTGACACCATTCTTGAATGTGCTGTAGATAAGGCACAAAATTCCATTGGATAAACTGTGCCACCATGCTAACTGTAGTGGCAGAGCAAGGAGAGGTGCTCCCCACACCAAACCCTACAGAACCTGCTATCACAGTTCAGTGTTCGGTGTGGTAGATGTACCTCTGCTCTAGGCCATCTCCCCATATGCTTTCTTGATCGCACACTTGACCTGGAACCACACTGCAAGTAGTTCACACTGATATCACAGTTGAGTGACTAACCATAGTCCATAATGAACACCCACCACTTTCAGGTCATGAGGTCAGCATTCCAACATGATCAACAATTGCATTATATAGTGGTTGTTAAAACAACAAAAGGGACAAAAGTACACAGTACATTTGCTCTCTGGCTGGACCCACATGTGCATGGCAAGAGCCACATGTGTACGTGACTGGCCAGGCGGCATCAGGTGTAGTGCTTACCCAGTGCTCTGTGCTTGGAACTACTCCTTAATCAGCAGAAAACTATAGCTGCTGTGGAGAGCGGTGGATGCTAACCTGATCGTGCATGAGTGCAGCAAAATGTGAGCATTTCCTCACAGATGAATGTGGAAACATTCCCACCCACACCTTGGTGTGCATGTGCACCACCCATGGGTGTTCTTATGCGAGACTATGGATGGGGAGAATGGGTGGGGGGGATATGCATCAAGATGAGTGATGAAAGATATCTGCATTGGCACTCAAAAGCTTGCCTCCGTATGGACAGAGCAGGGAGGGCACGGAAAAATGACTGTGCCTAGTGTACATATTAGCTCGCGCACCAACCAAATAAATATTTAAAGCAGACGTTTCAGCCACTATACAGTGGCCGTCATACTTCTTCGGTTGGTGCGCGAGCTAATACACTAGGCATGGATAAACCCAACCACAAGTACTCTAGACTGTCAACAGCTGTAGGCAAGCAGGTAGGAGACAGCCTGCTTCACGGTGCAGTGCAAGCAGGTACGTACACTGTACAGAGTCATGCCGGTAGAGGCGCTGGGGAAAGTTAGCTTCCTGCACTGTCATTGCCCATAATTATGGCTCTGCCCAGTTCCAACACATCAGTATGCTTCCATGAGCGTACTGTCACGTATTGTCGGCCCAAACATAGCAGATGCACACAGTGCTATATATGGACAACTGTGGTACTCTGCAGGCTATGTTGAGTCCTATGGTAGTAGTAGTACTACTACCGTACACCTCCCCAAAAAATGATGCCGAACTTCGGTTCAACAATCATGTTTTTGCCACAAGACTCAGCTGGCTTCTTCCAAGAATTGGAAATTGTCTTCCAAAGAAGTGGAAGGCTTCTTGTGAAGAGTACTGGCTTTGTACGTACTTAAGTTTCCATAAAGTGGCGAAACTTCGCTATAGCTCTTCCAGTAATTCCCCGGACTTTGAGTGCTGGTTGGAGGTTAGTACTTATACTGTGTAGAGCTATATCGATATCACGATACATCGCGATATTAGGTCAAGCGATACAATAATTGTCAGCTAAATGTGGAATCGATATATCACGTGACTCTATGTGAAGGCACGTGCTGACCCTCGAGGTAAAATCTGTTACAGCTAGTTTGCGTGTTACAGCTAGTTTTTGCTGGTTACTATACTCTAGCGTGAAGTTATTGTAGCTAGCACATAGATCTGTGGTGAGAACGATGGCTAAATGTGAGAGTTGACAATAGACAAACAAAGAGTCAGGTGTGGCACGCTACTTTAGTTTCCTGGTGACTACTCGGGAGTGATAACCAAAATGAAGGTCGTCGTTTGTCACGTGTGCCTGGACTATTTGAAGGCCAGCTGGAAATCACCGAGTGAGTCGTCGAGTAGTAAGCAGATGACATTGGAAGCCGTGCTATGTTACGCACAACCACTGTCTGGCTGGCTCTCAATAGTATGTGGGTGCATTACATAAACAATATATCGCGATTAGAATTTGACCGATAATCGATACAGTACTGAAGGGTATCGTTGCAGCTCTAGTACTGCGCTTGCCCAAGGATCACTTCATTATCTCAAAAACATCAGAAGTTTGAAGGTTAGATCTGGACAGTATCCAGTCACATACTGGTGCATATATATCACTGACCAGGCAAACCACTAGCCTTGTTCCCAGGCCATGCCCAGCAATAAGCGACGAAGAGCTGGGTGTGGCCTGGGAATGAGGTTAGCCCACTACCTAGTCAGATATAGAGTTCCAACTAACCCTGGTCTGGATATCAAAGTACTGCTTTCAGAATGTCTGCCTCTGCTCAGCCAGCCATGTGCCATAATACACTGAAACGCTTCACTGATGATACTCCTTGGACTGCCACCTGCCAGGCGGGGGGAGGGACATTGGTGGGAAAAGGTGATACCTATGAGTCACCATGCAACACATTAATTGCTGGTAGAGAGCCTGAACTCCAAGCTGTATTACTGTCAACTTTTCATTTTGGCGAATATAACACATTTTCCCACTGCACATTACATCAAGGCCACAGTAGAATTAGTTGTTTGTTTCATATTTTGCCATCAAGATGAACTTTTGTCTTCACATTGGCCACCATTGCTTGTATTGATCACAGAACCACGACACGCACATAATAGGAGCTGGTAGTCTAGCAACTCAATAAAGTGTAGACAGTATAGCTAGCTAATCAGTTTCTGATAACAAACCGAAACGGATGCCTGCACCAACTCTAACTCTTACCTGAAACTATTAGAAACAACTTCCCGTTGGGAGAATTAAACGATCCCAGGCCTCCACGCCCAGCTTTTGTTGCTGGCAGTATGAACCTGCAAGTGAGGCTTGGAGGCCTGGGAACGAGGCTAGGAGCTTGTGTATGCAATGAGGGTGTCTATGCAGATACATGCAGTACAACCTTTTAGAGGTGCCTCATTAGGACTCTTGTTGGTACTCAAAAGAATACAAACCGTTTCTTAGCAGAACCCATACATAGCTAGCCTTCTGCCTCCAGAAGCTTTTGTTCTACGTATTTAGCCAGGCGACCTATCCTAAAGGCCGACACATCCATGCTTCAACCTAGAGGCTTTGCTTTACATATGTACGTAGCTACATGTAGTCAGACCTTCAAACACAGGCTTTGTCTTAAATAGGTAGCTTCCTTCCCGTGCTTCAACTTACAGGCTTTGTTCTACACAGATAGTCACGCTTCATTTTATGTAGCAAGCATCCTTCCCAGGCCTCCACCCACAGCCTTTGGTCTACATACCGTATAGCGAAAAAATTTGGCGGGGGGTTTAATTTGGCGATTTGGTGGTGCAGGAAAAAATCGCCAAATTAAATTCCGCCAATATTAAACCCCACCCCAGCCGGTCACTCGGGTATGCATGCGCACATTACATACGTATGTACGTATGGTATCTTCTATACGGTTATGGCGCTGGACCAGAAAAGACAGCTGCATACCCCCAAGAGAACGTGATATCGGGGATTCCTCTCTCTCCAGGAAGGAACTACAAGCCGCTAACGAGAGTGTGTCGGAGGGTCGTGGCCAACAATTGCGCTCGAGCGCGTCACTGCCACAGCGCAATCCAGTCGCCGCTCTCGGACGGTGGGGATCCAAACTGTATGGAAAACATGATAGCCTCTGACACATCTCTCTACTTCAGAAGGTCTCCATGGCTAGCTGGGTAACAAACTGGTCGCACTCGATCAATACATGTACAGTTCACACTGAGCGCCTAGCACCTAGGGCCTCGCGTTGAGGCTTACGTCATTGCTGTTACATCATCAATTTTGTGTCGAGCTTCGATCAAAATCGCCAAATTTAAAATTTGCCAAATTTAAAATACGGCGTTTTGGCTGAAATCGCCAAATTTAATGCCCGCCAAAGTTTCCCGCTATACGGTAGTTAGCCAGACCTCCATCCACAGCTAGGCCTTCCTTCTCCGGCCTCCACCCTCAGGCAAACTTCCTTTCCAGGCTCCTTCAGCACATGCTACACATAGCCTCGTTCCCAGGTTCTCTCCTCAAAAAACGGAGAGAGGAGAGAGCCTGGTGACATTCGTGTGAAAAGCTGTTGACTTCCGGCGCCTGGATCTGGTGGAACCAATCAGATAGCAGAACGAAACCATGTGAACACGTGGTTATTTGGTAGGCATTTACCTTCACTGCCGTGCTAAGGCACGAGTTGTGTACTCAGAACTGAATGCTCCGGGAGAGTACCTCTCAGTGGTTGGCGAAAGGCAGCTGACAGAGCGTGCGAGAGGGCCACTGGTCTGATCTCACTGTTCACTGTGGGTTTTTTGCTCGTTCGTCCTTTGTCGCCACTTGGAGGATCGACGGTTCACAAGGTGAGCTATCTTGGTTAGTTGTAGAAATGTCTCGGACTTCGGTGAAGTTGAAGATGCCTTGAAAACGAACAGTGATATTTTCAATAGCGTGTGACTGATTGGTAAGTCACGTGACCTTTACCACAAAAGCAGGCATTTCCTTTGTTTATCACATGGATGATGATGCGCCGGAAGTCGACAGCTTTTCTCACGAATGTTACCAGGCTCTTTCCTCCACCTGGTTTTGAGGAGAGAGCCTGGGACCGAGGCTATGCTGCACACAGGTTCACACATTCATGTACACACACAACTCAATGTGGTTAAGGTTGCCTCAATAATTGTGAACGTAGTACAATGTTTTACGGAGATTTATAAGTATTTTACGGAGGTGTTGTCAGAGAGTTGCATGACTGTTTGGCCTCAGCTGGAGGGAGTCAGGAACAGATGTGTGTTGGGTACTTGTACGTTAACAGTAGTAGTTACCTGGCTCGTAGTTGCGAGATCTGGAGCAGTTTTCGCGCCTCTACACGGGACCCAGGTATGGCGACCGAGCGACTGTTTCGTCGAAGGCGGAGTACCTTCAACTACGCTTCTGACTGTTGCCGTGTGTGCTGCAGCGAGTGTACAAGGCAGTTACGCCTGGGGAAAAGTCGAATCGCCAACATTAGGTCAGTTAAAGAGCCGTTTCTGATTAGCATAAAAGAAATTTCTACCTCAAAAGCCTACGAAAGCGCTCTGTAACGCTCAACAATCGCATTTCCATACTTCCCCCAGGCAGAACGAGTATCCACTTAGCCCTTTCTATCCATACACTAAAAACTCACCTTCAAACCCAGCTAGTTTTCCGCCTTGACCGTTTTATTCTACATTTTCACTTTTTAATTGATTTTCGCGGTGACGTCACCATTGATGTTGCCATGACAACCCAAAACCACATTTTCAGGATAGTGCTGGGACTGTACAATCTTCCTGCCAAGTTTCAGTTGGAGACATCTATTATTGTTGCCACAGCATCATGAAACACATACACTGTTCGGTCCTCCTTGGTTCCAATTGTGAGGCAGCCTTAACCACGTTGAGAAACACAGCGGATAGAGTCACTGGTCATGTCCTCTCGACTGTGCATGACCACCTCTCTCGAGTTTTGTGACTGAAAGCACAAAGCACCCCGAGCCTTTACCTTACACCCAACAAACTAGAGATGCTCAGCAGAGCACGTAACCCGTGCGCAACTTTGACTTGACAGCTACCACCGATTATTCATACAGCATGCACGATGAGGAAAATACTAGCGTCTACATAACTCACAGACCAGAGATCTACTCGAGAGGCTGAGAAAAGCTGCGTGAAAGTCGTGCTTCTAATTTATGCAACTTGACCACACCCTATTTCTAACATAACTGCCACAACTTACGGTATCTCATTCTGCATGCTGACATCGCTGTAAATCATGGCCTAGCTAGCTAGCTCATCGTGCATGCTGTATGAATAATCGGTGCTAGGCCTATAGGTGTCAAGTCAAAGTTGCACACATTTGCAATTGAACAACCAATGGCAGATTGCCCACCACCATGTTATTGAACAACTGCATGTTGTTGAACAATTGCAGACCGCCATGTTATTGTAAGTACTACAACTGCCTACCTGGTATGTGTGCAGTTGGGGGGTGTCATGGAAACCTGCCTGAAGATATTATAAAGGTCACAGTAAACTATAATTGGCACAGTTACATACAAGCACACGTTCACCATTTACGAATGCAGTAGTGGAGAGAATGTTGTCCACAGTTATGAACACATTTGTGCTGTAGGAATAGTCTGCCGAGTGGTTCTGACACCGTGCGCTAATAGTCTGGTAGTACGATAGATAATATAGGGACGATATTATCTATGCTAGTACTGGGATCGCACAATGTCATAATCAGATTTGGTTGTATGATTACGATACAGATATCAACGTTTGACTTACCATCCGCCATGATTCGCAGCTACCCCGCTGGGTCGATCATGTATAGTCGTTCATGCAGCGCTGTTCGCTCCGTTACGTCACGCGTCATGTTATGATCATGTGGTTTGGGCACGAGACTATTAAAAACAATGCAGAATGCAGACCTCGCATGGGACAGCCAGCTTGCAGAGGCTCCAAGATTGTACGGCTTATTCCTATCACCCCCACCAAAACTCTGAGCTGAGACTGAGGTTTGTCTGCATTAATGTCTAGTTCCCAGAGCCATAGATTCCGTGTCTTATATCTATGGCATGCCGGACCCTTCTACATTTCGCCCAAGAAGGGTCTGGGGATCCAACTATCCGTCTACTGTGTTAGCGGGCTATTCCATTATATAAGCATTGACGGGTAACTACACGGATTCCCCGGAGTTTTCCGTGTTCTGTTGTAAATCTCCGTAAATGTCTTGTGAATTTCCGCATATTTCCGTATTCTGACGTCTGTCGCATGGATTAGAGGCATAATTTGGTTGTGACTTGGTGTTGCAAGCACCAATAGTAATCAAACGTGTGGGTGTAATACTGGTAATACGGTTAGTCCTTCATATAAGAGTCACGAAATTGTAATAACTAGTACTAGTGGTTATTGCATGTTATTGGTTCGGCAGGAAGTAGGCCGATGGGTACGAGATTATACCATACGGCTTCACAAGTTTAGAGATTGGACGTGTAAATTAGCTAATCAATGTTGGTTCACTAGCCCTCACAAGTTGAAATCGTAACTTGGTCGGTAGTTCCAACAGATGTGACAAGAGAATTTTGTGGAGACACAGTTATCACTACCTCTTTCAGTTGAATGTTCTCAATTGTCCCCCTCTAGACCCACTGCACTGACATCACGTTCTCTGAGGCATTCCCGTATACTATGCAGAAGCCGGAATGTAACACATAGACAGTATCGGTCAAAATGTGTCCTGCATCAATGGTAAGCATTTATAATATTATAGCCTGCATGTCAATCACATCTTGTTCAACAATTACTAGAAGCATTGTTGGTGCATGATTGCGTTTGCCGAGATCACCCTGCTGTCTCCAAAAGTGCAAAATGCTGCCATCTCAATGTGATGATGTCAGTTGCAACGGGTCTATAAAGCATGACGTTACTAATCGTGGAACAGGAAGAATTCATAACTGGCTATAGCCTCGTTCCCAGGCCGTTCCCACCGACAATATTTCATCGCTTCCAGTATCAAATATTGCTTTCATACTGGAAGCGATGAAATACCGGTGGTGGGAACGGCCTGGGAACGAGACTAAACTGGCCATCTGTTCTTCATCTTCAGCTAGACTAATCTTGCTGCTGTGTTTCCACCCTCCTCATCATCTCCACTGTCCAGTGGATGTTTGCAGCACTGGCATATCTCCCTCGGGCACTGGAGTTTACACTTGCTACCTGGTAAATTGGAATGTGTGTGCAGCTATTGTGGGGGATAAGATGATATGACATATTGTAGCTGGTGTGGTTATTAAACTCTGGGTCAACCTCGATGTCAACCACACGTTGCATCGCCATTCAGTTTCAGCAGTAAGGAACGGGGAAAGGACGCTTCGGCAGCCCCTCCCACCTATAAATGCAAGAGCTCTAAATACTCGAACAGAATTGCTTATAGAAATTCAGTCTGCAAACTAGCCAGGCCATGCAGATGACGTTCCAGCAAGTCACAGTGCAGTGGCAATTTTTGGGCTGTCACCATACATTGCAGGTGATGGGCCTACTGGAGTAGTATGTAACCTTCCCCCCTCGCCCCCCCCCCCCCCCCCCCCCCCCCTCCCTCCCTCCCCCCTCCCCCTCCCTCCCTCCCTCCCTCCTTCCCTCCCTCCCCCCTCCCTAGGGGCTAGAATAGAGACTAGGCTGCTTGCCACGGAGTAGCTGTAGCGTTATCAAGCCATTCGACATATTTGTGGTGCTGGCTGCCGATGGTCCAGGACTGGTCTGTACACAGCTATTTTGTTTATTGATGAACCGAAGGAGTCATAACAGAACTGAATGCCGACCATGAGGTCAAGGAAGGAGCTGGAGGGGAGGAGTGTGGGCGTGGGCCCGAGAGTATGATTACATCACGGCGTACCCTATACTCGACTCCGGGTATGGAAGAATTGAGAAAAGCCCTTCATGAACGGCAAGCCTATTTGGATTTGGAAGTTGCCAGGTTGAAAGAACAATTGGGAAATGACAGAGGTACAAGAAGCTGTGGAGCCTTAACTGTAGCCAATTGGCTGAGTTTGGTGGTGCTCTATTGGCCAAAGACGCTGAGATTGTGGAGTTGAAGTCACGGCTTTCCCATACCGGCCGGTTGACGCCCAGCGACCTGCCTCCTAGGATGAAGATGCAGGGGAAGTGCCGAGGGGAGGATCCTATCAACGGAGAGGGAGAGCCCCACCTGTAGAGATGTTCAGTGGAGAGAAGGCAGTGAGAACAGCCTCGATGATTGGCTTCCTGCTTTTGTACAAGCAGCGGAATGGACTAAGGATGAGTTGCTGATCCAACTGGCTGGACACCTGAATGGTCGAGCCCGTCAAGAGTGGAGTCTTTTGTCAGAGGCCAACTACAACAAGAGTGTTGAAGCTCTGCGTGCCAGGTTGGACCCAGGAAGCAAAGCGATGGCCAGCCAAGACAGTGAGTGACTTCGTCCGTCGCCTTGAGAAGACGTTCCACCGAGCTTACAGACATGATGCCATGCTGCCCGAGACCAGAAATGCATTGCCCTATGCCCAACTACAGGAAGGTTTGAAATATGATCTCATGGAGGCTCCTGCAGTCTGGAGCGTTGGACTATATGTGGCTGCCAAGAGTGAGGAGAGGAGGCTAGCTGGCCATGGGCTTCAGAAGCAGAAGCAGTATCAGTTGTCCCAGCAGCGAGGGTTTAAGAAGGCGTCTCCTGCCACAAGGCCCTGTGGGGGCCAGCCAACCCAAGCAGTGGGCAGGCCGTAGGAGCAACCCTGATGTGAAACCGAAGAAGTGCTGGAATTGTGACCAGACTGGACACATGGCCTATGATTATCCCTAACCCAAGAAGAAGAGCACGGAAAATCCAACCCGAAGTCAAGTGCAAGGATGATGATCAGACTGAACCTGCTGAGTCTGAATGCCTGAGTGAGGACAAAGTAAAGACAAAATGTAATGAAGAACCAGCTGCATTACTACCCTCCCGAGTGAGTGAGCGGTATAACCTGAGACGGAGTATCAATCCTCCAGCAAGACGGATTGAGCGAGTTGATGTTCGGGACGAACACACTCTCCAATGGGGGAGTGATGTAACAATGCAAAACTATTGTGAGCTGTTATGTAACTGGACAAATGATTTATGTAGTTTTTGATGATGTCATTGATATTGTACTCAGCATGTGTATTGGCTCTTAACCCTTTAACCACCGAATTCTTCCCACCAAGACAACACATTTTCATGCATTCAGTGCACACCACTTTTGTAGGTACTTCTCTCCCACAGCATTCGCTCCTCAGCGGCCAAACTTGGTGGGGCCCACACACATGGAGAGACCCCTCTGGCAATATTGTTAATGATATTCATGACCCCACAAACCCAGCAATCGGAGGTCAAAGGTGGATGTCAGCCGGATTTTCGTCCAGCATTTCCCTAAACTTCATAGGCATGCTGTGCAGCCTGGGTCCTTGATGGTTGGGTCAGAGGGTGAGGTTGAAACAGTGGACGGAACACTGTTGGAAAATGCTCGGGGGCTGCTCCCTGGTTGGAGGGGGTTACAATGCTGTCCTAGTCGTGTTGATGTTCTTTGCGGGTCTGAGAAACATAGTACATGGCCTCATTCGAATTCTTAGGCCTGGGAATGAGGCTGGTGTACACATGAACAGTTGATTCCCGCTTCCACAGATGTGAATGCGAAATGCCCCAGCCCCTTCATTCTAGAGAGTTTCAGCCTACTTGAGATGTTTATAAGCTCTCCCAGTGTGTAGTGAGCCCTTGGGTGTCGGTGAAACCAGCAACATCCTGTGATTTAGGTAAAAGGTAAGTTGTTTAATTTTCACCTCCAAGCCCTTTCAGCCAATGGCTGATCTCCCAAGGGGAGGAGGGGTAAATAAAGCACTTCACCAGTGAAGGAACAGGCGGGATTCGAACCAGTGACTTTTGGTCCACAGTCAAATGCTTTAACCACTTGGCCACAAGTCACTCACAAGGGTGATACTAATACAACGCATACAGTCATGTACATAGACAGTATAGCATACTAGCATCTCACAATAATAGTTTGTGCTATGGTTAACACCTAGCCAGAGGTGGTAGTTGTCTCACGCGAGTCACAACTCAGACATTCAGTCACAGGCATCTAAAATGGAGACAGTACTGGTGAGTCACAGCTACATGTAACCGGCAATGTACTGTGCCAGTGGGTATAAGGCTTTATAATGCAGCCTATAATCAGACAGAACATCCATAATTATTATACTCCACGTACGTCCTCGCTGTTTTCAAAGTATAAACTTAATAACGGATATGGAATATTCCGTTCAATACACATTTCAGTGAATGGTTGTCAGCACACAAAGTTCAGAGTGGGTATACATGGAAAGCCACAGTTCAAGTACACTGTATCCATATATGGTGAATCCAAATAAGGAGTGTCTGTATACAGGATGTCACTACCAGGGCTAATTGCATCCTGAATTGGTTTAACTGACTTAATAATAGAATGGACTTCCTTAATAACTCAGGGAGATAATGTCATCATGACACGTGCCTGTGAGAATCAGCTGTACTCTTGGCAGATTCACCTTCCCATTGTGAAGCAAATACCTCTAAGAGATGGAGGAGAGAGAGGGAGGCAGGGAGGGAGGGAGGAGGGAGGGAGGGAGGGAGGGAGGGAGGGAGGAGGGAGGGAGGGAGGGAGGGAGGGAGGGAGGGAGGGAGGGAAGGAGGGAGGAAGGGAGGGAGGAGGGAGGCACGGAGGTAGAGAGAGGGAGGGGGGGAGGTCAGATGGGGGATATTGAGGGTAGGATGAGAGGAGGAACAAGTAATCATCCCAGTGTGTAGTAAACAGGGATAACTCTACCAACAGTGATATAGCTATATACCGGGCCAACTCGCGGTCCATACATACCTTGTGACCTGCAGCGCTAGCTCCTGCCATCTTGCCTCTCCTGTTCCAGGACACCCTGCTCCATGAGGTTCTCCCGGTACCGGCTGTGTTGCCTAACAGCTCTCTTGTGTCTTCTTTACACGAGATAAGCGTCTGGAGGGTGGGAGTGGGAAGATAGGGAGAATGGGGAGGAGGACGAGGAGAAGATACATCTCCTGCACAATACTAAATGCGTACCACGCAATATGCCCATTGCAGTCCTGCCAACTCTCACGGAAAATCCATGAGTCTCAGTGTTGATCTCACACTCTCACGGTTAACCAGCTCAAACTCACGGAAATGCGGAGAGACTTATTACATTTGAATGGAAAAGTAAGCAGCTCTACATAGCTACATGAATTGTGCAATGCAAAGTGGAAACTGACTCACCCTCCTTGCAAAGCTCTCACAGAAGTCATGGAATGGAAAGCTCCTCCAACTAACGTCGAACTGTCCTTGCCTCTTCACTGAGCGGCAGAGAGTTAGTTTGACTCGCACTGCCCGTGGCTTCAAGCGGCTGAAGGGTTTGAAATATTTTTGGCGGGAAGTCAAGATCAGGTGCAAGCGCATGCGCAACAGGATACATCCGGTTTGGGCTTAAATAAGGAATTTGCACCAAGTTTTGGCGGGAAGTCAGGATGGCACACTCGCTAAGCACTTGCTTTGCAGCCTGGGGGTTGAGTGTTCGCCTCCCCAATAACCGAGTACGAGTCTGGGCCACTCCGTACACACCGGTTCCTGACTTCCCCGCCTAGCAGCCGGAGTACGCCGGTTCCCCACGACCACCGAAGCTAAAGGTGTCTGGTTGAAAGGGTTAGCCTCCTGTGATTCCAGTCACGCCTATCCAGCGCTCCTGAGGCTGCACACTTCGGTGTCTGTCCTGTCACGGAGGGATGGGTGTGTTGCTAGGTTTGTTTTTGTTTTCCTTTTTTTTTTGGTTAACTCTTTTTTTCTTGTCTTTCTTGAGTCTTGGACCTAGGGCTGCTATGCTTGCTATTTTTTTCTTCTTGGAGATCGAGACTTTGTTTTTTCATGCATGCTGTCTGTTGGTAAACCAACAGCTATAGACGGACCTCGTGGCAGTCACAATCTGCATGTACTGTCTTCATGCAATACATTCCTGCTTGACTACACCGGTTTTTGATTCATCCTAGTTGCTTGCATAGCAAGGAACTTTCTCACCATACCATTGCAAAAGGCATCACTCACAAGCATGTATTTGCCTGTAACGATTACTACATTGTGCTCCAACTGTCTAAATATAATAGTACTAGCAGGGCTTCAGAAATGTCCAATCTTGGTCTGTCATCGTTGACCTCGGTACATTGGCTCATCGAGTATGCTGAAAGTATGCTCTGTGGTGTGGGTGTGTGTATGTGTGTGGGTGGGTGTGTGCATAATGTTTGTGGGTGGGTGGATGGTGTGTATGTGGACAGAAATGTGGCAGCAAGAAGGCCATAGGCAGCAAGAAGGCCATAAATTATGGATAGAGTACTGCAGAATGCAGTGGTGCAGTAAACAATTCTCTAATGTCCATGGACTATATCGGGTTTTACCTAGGCTGACCCCAATATAGGAATCCGTTTGGCACTGGCCTCATTCCCAGGCCGGACAAAGTAGCATGGCCTGGGAAGGAGGCTGGTCTGGCACCTGCCTCCTATCACAGACACATTACACATTGGTAACAGTCTCACACAACTGCTGGTTGCTGTTTTCATTACCTTCATCTTCTTCATCAGATAAGAGGTGCAAATGTTCGCCTTCCATGAGCGCAATCCCTGGTCCGGGTTGATGCGTACGCCGCCCACAGTATAGCCTGTAGGGTGTGTGTGTGGTCTGGCTGTCCACAGATGTGAACCTAACAGATGTTACAATATCCAAGTCTGCAGTACCTCCCACAATGACGACAACCCCCCCCCCCCCCCCCACAACAATCAAACGATATCTCCCACAATGACAACGAAAAAGATCTCCCAAAGGAAAAAGCAAAAGTCCCCCACAATGACAAAAAAAATCCCCCACAATAATCTCCCACAATGACGAAAAGAATGTCCCCCACAACAGCCACGATGAAAACATTGCCCCCCAAGCATGTCCTCCACCACAAGTAAAGCCATGACTGCAGCGTCCTCCACCACGACTGCGGCATCATCCACCATGACTGCACCATCATCCGCCATGACTGTGGCAATCACTACAGAAACCACAGAATATCTCACTTGGTGCTACAACTGAGGAAACACCAGCATCACAGCCAAGAGCAGGTTTGTCTTAACCATACAACTACTTCACTGTTTTGATTTCATCAAACATTAATGCTTGCTACAGGAACGAAGCGTGTCAGGCACTGTGGTGAGTGTTTAGGATGTACAGCCACAGACTGTGGAGCCTGCAGGTGCTGGCTATAGCAGCAATTTTTCAAGTTCCTGTGTACTTCTGCACAGACCCCCCTCAACCAAACACTGGAGGTACATACCGCTGGGAGTGCTTCAACCCCATTGCCTCGAGGGAACTATTGCGGTACCCCATCCTGACAGAGCCCCTCTTTGAAGGTGCTAACTCGATTAGACACCTTGAACTGGTGTATTATAGGAACTGCCACTATAACAGTATTGTGTCCATTCACACTGGAGTCCTTCATGTGTCTCCCCCTCAGTTAACTGGCAACATCATTTACCACAGCCAAGTTATTGAGTAGCTGCATTTTTATACAAGCATAGTAAGTCTATAGTCTTCTTCTCCATATACACTTACCTCGCTGTATGGCCACTGAATTCCGGTATGATTGATTCACACTGCAGTCTCATCGTACTATGTTGGGTCAAAGTACAAACTCAAACTATATGACGTCATCGGGCAACGCGGTGAACAAAGTGGATCCCCGTGGTCAAAGGTCACGGCCTGTGTCAACTTAAAGTGAACGAGCGTGTGCGAGACTCCGGTAACGGACTTCTTATTGGATGACAGGGCCTGGGGGAGGCATGGGAGGAGATTCTGTGGAAGTGGAAATGCTCCTGCGTGAGCTTTGGAAGGGGGTGAGGTCAGTATTCTGCCATTGCATAAATTAGAGCTTTATACAGGACCAACAAAGCATGGTCCTGTTTCAGTGAGGAGTAGGCAGTGTGCATCCTGCATATAGCGACACACTGTTACAAGTGACATACCGGCGTGCCCTGGTGTGGGCTGGTGAGGGGGTGTGGTCACTTGTGAGGTGGGAAGTATCACAGCAGGAGGGATGCCAGTGTCATTGGTGATGGGGGATGGGGGAGGGGATGTGGTCACTGCGGAGGTCAAAGGTGACTCACCAATTGGTACTGCAGGAGACAGAGGAGTGCGTGGTCACAGAACATGTATGCATGCAGGTTTGCCAGTACTCTGGGGTATTAAGGCCAGGCAGAAATTATTTTGTGTACATTTTGTCTGAAACATATTGTACTACAACTCTGATAAGAATGAATAAAACTGCACTTTTGTACAATTGTTCAATGTGTTGGACTTTTAGCTCACAATTGCTAATTGAATTAGTCACGTGCCAAAGCACGTGCTCTTAGACACGCTCACTGAAGATGGACTGTCCAGACAGCTGTTGAGAGAACTGGACAGTGCAGCAGGATAGCAGGCAGGACAGCTATAGCCTCAAAAGAATGCTTACTCAGGATACTCAAGTTCTACCGAGTAGGGTTATTCAATTCCACGAGTAAACAGAGATACAGCGAAAAATTCGTTTTTGTGTGTATTCTGTGCCGATACAATGCCGTCCTTAACACAAACTACACGGATAATCGACATCCTACTCGGTGAAATACAATAAATCATCAAGACACCTCATTTCATACCGAAAGCAGTGCCCAAGCTAGCCGCTGCGCTCCTCCAGAATCGTCGCCACATAGGTCCTTACCCGCGGCCATGATTGACTGATGTACTGCCGTTTGAACTCAACGCAGGAGCGACGGCACGGATTCACACAAGGAACTACCAAAGGTAATGACTACAACTAGCACAAAGCGAAGCTACAGCTATCGCTGAGAGAGACAAACTAGCAGACTTTACTTCGCTCAGTATTAAACACCGCCATTAGCTTTCTCCGTGCACTATTACGTAATTCCGTGTACTTTCCGTATAACGTTAATCGAATAATCCAGGCGCGCGCCTGGCCTTAGTGCCGCAGAGGTACAATGACTCCCTAAACATCCCACACAGTACACTCACAGATCACTACTACCGACTGCCATCACTTGTCAGTGTGTGACAGTACCACACAGTACACTCACAGATCACTACTACTGACTGCCATCATTTGTCAGTGTGTGACAGTACCACACAGTACACTCACAGATCACTACTACCGACTGCCATCAATTATTCAGTGTGTGACAGTACCACAGAGTACTACTACTACCGACTGCCATCATTAGATTTTGTCAGTGTGTGACAGTACTAGAACACTCTGAGGTGACTAACTACCTTGTGAGGTGGAGGGAGCACCAGGGGGTGATGGTCCTGGGGTGGAGTAGACGTGGGGTATCGTTTCCTCCCTTCCTGGGCAGTACTTGTCCCTCAGCTGCTGGGCCAGGTGTCCCTCCCCCACAGGAGGACTCTTCAGAGCTTTAGTCAGAGCTTCCCAGGAGGGACGGGGGTCGATACGTCTCAACCAGTGACTGCACATCTCAGTGTTGCAGTCGTTCATGTCAGGAAACTCTGATCTGATGGCACTCAGTGTTCCTACCGAAAGCTTCAGCTCAACTCCGATATTGTGCCACTTGGCACAGGCCTCATACAAGGCTCCCCTCACTTCACTCAGGTCATCCAGTGTAAGTTGCCCTGAGGGGATGAAAGTAACCTGTTTAGCATCGAGGGGCAACCGCACTCCTGGTAGGCGAGGTTAAACGGTAGCACAAGCTAAGTGTGACAGTTCGTTCCAATCATCACACATCACTGAGTACCATGATAGCTATAGTCTATAGGGAAGATCAGAAATTATTTAGAGTACTCTCAAGTACCGAATAAAACCATTCATAGCCGCGTTGCAACCCTGGTTGCGACTCGCCGTAGCGCAAGCTAAGTATTGCAATTCGTTCCAATTAACGCACATGCCACGTCGCAATCATGCAGTCGATCGCGAGCAAAGTCGACCAAAAGGAAGACGACATTATTACAGCACTCACAACTTAGCCAGCACGGCGAGTTTCGGCATGTAAGCGTCAGTGAACTACAGCGATCACGGCTGTGTGGTCAGAATGTTCGTGTGCCTTTCCTAAGAACGGTACTGCCACCGGAAGTCGATGGAGCGCTCGAGCAATGGCGGCCAACGGTGAGACAAAAGCGCTCATATCTCCACCACCAAGGTGAGTTTCAGCACCAAAATTGTACGGGGAGGACAGTGCATGATAGCGATCACAACGGTGTAGTCAGAATCTTTGCAGGCCATTCGTAAGTAGTCAAACGTTAATTAATTTATTTATTTACGCGGCACAATTTTTCCCCTACCAGGAGTGTAATTAGGTTTACTAGCTGATTGCCATGACTGGGTAGCAGAGTGTTATCAGGAGGCAACCTGACACTCCATGAATACAATCCAGGAACAGGAAACAACACACGCTTAGTACATAATGGGATTAGAGGTAGGGCCTGAACAATTAATTCAATTAGTTGGCTAGCTGACTGAACTAAGGTTGTTGACTACATTTCTTGCATGTCAACTAGTCGAGAGGGCCACCTTACCCCATAGCCAACCTTACCCCATAGTGTGTAGAGATTCTTGTGTTTGAACAAAAATATTTCAATGATGCCCTCTTCAGGAATGTAAGGGTAGTCAGTACCCGTAGTACTAACTACACCTGGTAATTATATAATACAAGTAGCTTCGCTCGCTCAGCTACTTCCCCCTCGTTCGCCTACCGTGAGTAATCCGGCGCCGGACAGCTGTCTGTGCAGAGCTGCTGCTCCCCGATTGCGTCCGCTTGCCCCCCGATTACGTCCGCTTCAGCTGCTGCTCCCTGTTTGTGTCTGCTGCTCCTCTGCTTCAGCTGCTGATCCCAATCGCGTCCGCTTCGGCTGCTGCTCCCCGATTGCGTCCGCTTCAACTGCTGCTCGCTTCGACTGCTGCTCCCGATTGCATGCATCCGCTTGCAGCCCCAACCGGATTCTAGCCAAATCTTCTTGAACATTCTTCGAGGTTCAGTAAACAAATTGAAGTACAAAGTACGAAGGTCGTGCGTCACTATAGTCCAATCCCGCCCCACGAGCAACCCACTTCCGTCAAGCACAGACAGACAGACACACACACGTTAAAATGTTAATGTATTGATACAGTGTGTACAGGGAAATATCACGTGTGCCGCAGGCACGAGTGACAATATGGCTACAGACGAGTGGTGTTTCCCAGTACACGATACATTTATCATGTTTCCAGACCCTGCGGCTATAGGAACGAGTCGATGCGACATCGATATGCGATATTGCAGCACTGCTTGGTAACGGTTGCGGCTTGGGTTTCACAATCAGCGTACCATTAGGCATGGAACTACATTTGCGTACTAACAGTACGGCTTCGTTCCCAGGCCGTGTGGGACTTACCGTGTAACCTGAAATGGCTGATCATGACTTGGTTTGCAGTTGGAGAAGCGGGCCTCTTGTCGGCGTTCTTGATAGGCGAGCATGAGTAAGAGTTATGCATCTATCATTAATGCATTGGCGCCATGGCAATAACTTTCACGCCCTAGGGCCCTAGGGGGATGCGATAACCCATTTCCTACATGGGCGATATGGGAAAATATCATCCTAGTTGCTCTGGCTAGGCTTTGCCATACATTCTCTATGGGAACAGCCATGTCAGACTGTTGGAAACACGATAACACACAATAACATGTTAGCTGCAATACACGTGTCCTGCACATCCCGATAACACATGATAACATGTTATCAGTACCTGTTTCACCGACCACTCATCCCAATATTGAGGCCCATATGGACTAGGATAGTCTCGGTACCAGACTATTCACACACGGCGGAATAGTCTGCCGAGTGGTTCTGACACCTTGCGCTAATAGTCTGGTAGTACCATAGATAATATAGGGACGATATTATCTATGCTAGTACTGGGAATGCACAATGTCATAATCAGATTTGGTTGTATGATTACGATACAGATATCAACGTTTGACTTACCATCCGCCATGATTCGCAGCTACCCCGCTGGGTCGATCATGTATAGTCGTTCATGCTGCAGCGCTGTTCGCTCCGTTACGTCACGCGTCATGATTATGATCATGTGGTTTGGGCACGAGACTATTAAAAACAGTGCAGACCTCGCATGGGACAGCCAGCTTGCAGAGGCTCCAAGATTGGACGGCTTATTCCTATCACCCCACCAAAACTCTGAGGTTTGTCTGCATTAATGTCTAGTTCCCAGACCCATAGATTCCGTGTCTTATATCTATGGCATGCCGGACCCTTCTACATTTCGCCCAAGAAGGGTCTGGGAATCCAACTATCCGTCTACTGTGTTAATGGGCTATTCCATTATATAAGGCTACACCCCCATTGACGGGTAACTACAGGGATTCGCGGAGTTTTTCCGTGTTCTGTTGTAAATCTCCGTAAATGTCCTGTGATTTCCCGCATATTTCCGTATTCTGACGTCTGCTTAGAGGCATAATTTCTGTCCCAGGTACGCAAATAGCTAACTCGTCAATAGGGTGTGTACCCTGTTTTAATGGAATAGCCCAATGGGTCTTTCCCTTTGCTTCCTTTGGAGTCCGTGTCTTCATTTACGAAGTACTAGTGGTTATTGCATGTTATTGGTCCGGCAGGAAGTAGGGCGATGGGTACCTGGAGATTATACCTTTCGGCTTCACAGGTTTAGAGATTGGACGTGTAAATTAGCTAATCAATGTTGGTTCACTAGCCCTCACAGTTGATATCGTAACTTGGTCTGTAGTTCCAACAGATGTGACAAGAGAATTTTGTGGAGACACAGTTATCACTACCTCTTTCAGTTGAATGTTCTCAATTTTCCCCCTCTAGACCCACTGCACTGACATCACGTTCTCTGAGGCATTCCCGTATACTATGCAGAAGCCGGAATGTAACACATAGACAGTATCGGTCAAAATGTGTCCTACATCAATGGTAAGCATTTATAATATTATAGCCTGCATGTCAATCACATCTTGTTCAATAATTACTAGAAGCATTGTTGGTGCATGATTGCGTTTGCCGAGATCACCCTGCTATTTCCAAAAGTGCAAAATGCTGCCATCTCAATGTGATGATGTCAGTTGCAACGGGTCTATAAAACATGACGTTACTAATCGTGGAACAGGAAGAATTCATAACTGGCTATAGCCTCATTCCCAGGCCGTTCCCACCGACAATATTTCATCGCTTCCAGTATCAAATATTGCTTTCATACTGGAAGCAATGAAATACCGGTGGTGGGAACGGCCTGGGAACGAGACCATCTGTTCTTCATCTTCAGCTAGATTAATCTTGCTGCTGTGTTTCCACCCTCCTCATCATCTCCACTGTCCAGTGGGTGTTTGCATAGTCTAGCCACTAGCCCCTCTCCGCCCGGCCGGTCAAGCGGGCGCGCGGCGAAGCCGCGCGCGGAGGGCGGAGAGGGTCTAGCAAACAATGCACTTGGTTGCGTTTCAACTGACCAATCAGATCTCACTGAAGCGATTCGTTCCAATTTTATTCATGACTCTCGTGGTTGTAAACCGAGCCGTTCGCGTGCGATCAGCCCGGTGGAGAGCGTCTAATAGCCTACACTCGAGCTAAACTAGTCCAACCTGGATGCCTCCAAGGGTACAGAAGTCGTCCTCAACTCTAGCTGGCAATTCACCGGTTCACAGGTACATGTAATTGGCATTCCAGAGAAACGTGATCAAGTGCAATGTTTGCTAGACCCTCTCCGCCCTCCACGCGCGGCTTCGCCGTGCGCCCGCTTGACCGGCCTGGCGGAGAGGGGCTAGCGGCTAGACTAGTGTTTGCAGCACTGGCATATCTCCCTCGGGCACTGGAGTTTACACTTGCTACCAGAATGTGTGTGCAGCTATTGTGGGGGATATGACCTATTGTAGCTGGTATGGTTATTAAACTCTGGGTCAACCTCGATATCAACCACATGTTGCATCGCCATTCAGTTTCAGCAGTAAGGAACGGGGAAAGGACGCTTCGGCAGCCCCTCCCACCTGTCTGCAAACTAGCCAGGCCATGCAGATGATGTTGCAGCAAGTCACAGTGCAGTGGCAATTTTTGGGCTGTCACCATACTTTGCTAGTGATGGGCCTACCGGGATAATATGTAACCCTCCAACCCTCCTCCCTCCCTCCCTTGCTAGTGATGGGCCTACCGGGATAATATGTAACCCTCCTCCCTCCCCCCTCCCTCCCTCCCTCCCTCCCTCCCTCCCTCCCTCCCTCCCCCCCTCCCCCCTCCCTCCCTCCCTCCCTCCCTCCCTCCCTCCCTCCCTCCCCCCCCTCCCCCCTCCCTCCCTCCCTCCCTCCCTCCAGCCCTGTCCACCCAACTGAAACCAGCCCTCCAACTGGCTCAAGACCACATCCACAGGTGAGAGTAATTGAATGTTATCATAGAGAAGGTCGTAGGTAAATGATCATCATCATGGTGTCATCATTAGCTTATTTGCCGTTCTCAAAAAGGACATGTTGAAGAGCACATGTTTCATCTGCGGTGATTGCGAGAATTGGAGGGAGGAGGGTAAAAGGGAGAGTACCGTAGTTCTCTCCAGGCTTTCAGTGGTGCGCACAACTAGACATGCCATGTACCTGCGAGTGTTTGACAAAGGGGGGCAACGAGCAGGTCAACTGTGATTGTATGTGTGGTATCACAGTTGATCGCTAATTACCACGCATAATATTGCATTCCGTCAGTATAACTTGAACGTAGGCACACACCCACTCCTCCCAGTGTGAAGGGTTGGGCTCCGGGACTGATGTTTTCAACATGGTTGTTCTGTTGTTTAGTGATTACCCCACCGAAGCTCAGTATATATAGGGCCATTTCTGACTTCCATTAGGTCAGTGTTTTTCTGTTGCTAAATTGAACAGAAATTATGTCGCTGGCTCCCTGTGAATAAACTTTTTTGTGTGTGTTCAAGGACGGTTTTTGAATTATTACATAATTATAGAAACACGGATATGGGGGGGAAAAGTTCCAGTTGGGAACTCACTGAATGTGTGCATGCATATCTTCAATTGACCCTTACAGCCAAGTCCTTTGCAGAGTTGGTGCGATAAAATATTATATTCAAGCTGCCAGATGTAACCGCATTTCTGAGCTAGCGGCTATGCCAAGACCCAATTGAAGGGTGTCAACATCAGAAGAGCAGCACACGATCATCCTGACGTCTACAGGAGTTCCTGGAGTATGAGTCATGTGAACAATTGCAAAGTCTTTTTGTCAGAGAGTGATAAGGCCAATCACAACAAGAGTCTGCGTGCCAGGTTGGACCCGGGAAGCAGAGCGATGGCTGGCCAAGACAGTGAGTGACTTCGTCCGTCGCCTTCAGAAGATGTTCCACCGAGCTTACGGACATGCCATGCTGCCCGAGACCAGAGATGCATTGCCCTATGCCCAACTACAGGAAGGCTTGAAATATGATCTCATGGAGGCTCCTGCAAGTCTCTGGAGCGTTGGACTATATGTGGCTGCCAAGAGTGAGGAGAGGAGGCTAGCTGGCCATGGGCTTCAGAAACAAAAGCAGTATCAGTTGTCCCAGCAGCGAAGGTTTAAGAAGGCGTCTCCTCTGCCATAAGGCCCTGTGGGGGGCAGCCAACCCAAGCAGTGGGCAGACCGTAGGAGCAACCCTGCGAAGAAGTGCTGGAATTGGAGACTGGACACATGGCCTATGATTATCCCTAACCCAAGAAGGAGAGCATGGGAAAATCCAACCCGAAGTCAAGTGCAAGGATGATGATCAGACTGAACCTGCTGAGTCTGAATGCCTGAGTGAGGACGAAGTAAAGACAAAATGTAATGAAGAACCAGCTGCATCACTTCCCTCCCGAGTGAGTGAGCGGTATAACCTGAGACGGAGTATCAATCCTCCAGCAAGACAGATTGAGCGAGTTGATGTTTGGGACGAACACTCTCCAATGGGGGAGTGATGTAACAATGCGAAACTATTGTGAGCTGTTATGTAACTGGACAAATGATTTATGTAGTTTTTGCTGATGTCATTGATATTGTACTCAGCATGTGTATTGGCTCTTAACCCTTTAACCACCGAATTCTTCCCACCAAGACGACACATTTTCATGCACACCACTTTCGTAGGTACTTCTCTCCCACAGCATTCGCTCCTCAGCGGCCAAACTTGGTGGGGCTCACACACATGGAGAGACCCCTTTGGCAATATTGTTAATGATATTCATGACCCCCACAAATCCAGCAATGGGAGGTCAAAGGTGGATGTCAGCTGGATTTTCGCCCAGCATTTCCCTAAACTTCGTAGGCATGCTGTGCAGCCTGGGTCCTTGATGGTTGGGTCAGAGGGTGAGGTTGAAACAGTGGACGGAACACTGTCAGAATATGCTCGCGGGGGCTGCTCCCTGATGTCCATGGCTGGAGGGGGTTACAATGCTGTCCTAGTCGAGTTGATGTTCTTTTGCAGGTCTGAGAAACATACTACATGGCCTCATTCGAATTCTTAGGCCTGGGAATGAGGCTGGTGTACACATGAACAATTGATTCCCGCTTCCACAGATGTAAATACCCCAGACCCTTCATTCATACTAGAAAGTTTCAGCCTACTTGGGATGTTTATAAGCTCTCCCAGTGTGTAGTGAGCCCTTGGGTGTCGGGTTTATCTTGAAACCTAGCCTCGTTCCCAGTCCCACGCCCAGCTTTCCGTCACTGCTTAGTACTAAGCAGCGACAGAAAGCTGGGTGTGGGACTGGGAACGAGGCTACTTGAAACCAGCAACATCCTTGTGAGGGTGATTTAGTTTAATTTCACCTCCAAGCCCTTTCAGCCAATGGCTGATCTCCCAAAGGGAGGAGGGGTAAATAAAGCACTTCACCAGTGAAGGAACAGGCGGGATTCGAACCAGTGATTTTTGGTCCACAGTCAAATGCTTTAACCACTTGGCCACAAGTCACTAATACAACGCATACAGTCATGTACATAGACAGTATAGCAAACTAGCATCTCACAATAATAGTTTGTGCTATGGTTAACACCTAGCCAGAGGTGGTAGTTGTCTCACGCGAGTCACGACTCAGACATTCAGTCACAGGCATCTAAAATGGAGACAGTACTGGTGAGTCACAGCTACATGTAACCGGCAATGTACTGTGCCAGTGGGTATAAGGCTTTATAATGCAGCCTATAATCAAACACTCATGACAGAACATCCATAATTATTATACTCCACGTACATCCTCGCTAGTAAACAGGGATAACTGTAGATATAGCTATATACCGGGCCAACTCGCGGTCCATACATACCTTGTGACCTGCAGCGCTAGCTCCTGCTCTCCTGTTCCAGGACACCCTGCTCCATGAGGTTCTCCCAGTACTGGCTGTGTTGCCTAACAGCTCTCTCATGTCTTCTTTACACGAGATATGCGTCTGGAGGGTGGGAGTGGGAAGATAGGGAGAATGGGGAGGAGGACGAGGAGAAGATACATCACCTGCACAATACTAAATGCGTACCACACAATATGCCCATTGCAGTCCTGCCAACTCTCACGGAAAACCCGTGAGTCTCAGTGTTGATCTCATGCTCTCACGGTTAACCAGCAATTATGGACTACAGAAAGAGTACAGCGTTTTTCACAGTCCTTGCAATCTTAGGGTCGAATCACAGCGCATGCGCATAGTACATACTGCTGCTGAGCTCCCGGCTCGCATCCGCTTCAGCTGCTGCTCGCCGCTTGCGTCCGCTTCAGCTGCTGCTCTCGATTGCGTCCGTTTCAACTGCTTCCCGATTGCGTCCGCTTCGGCTGCTGCTCCCCGATTGCGTCCGCTTCAACTGTGCTCCCCGATGGCATCCTCTTCGTCTGCTGCTCCCGGATTGGTCCACTTCAACTGCTGCTCCCTGATTGCATCCGCTTCGGCTGCTGCTCCATACCAGCTGTTCTGGAAGATTCCGGCCATGTCCACTATTCTCAAACATTCTTCGTGGAGTTCGAGGTTCAAAGTACGAAGGTCGCACGTCACTATAGTCTAGTCCCGCCCCATGAACATCCCACTTCCGTTGCACACAGACAGACAGACAAACGGTTAAAATCTTAATGTATTGATGCATGCATGTACCGTAATTTGGGAAAGTTTCGTTGTTAAAATATTTTCGTAGACGGAGACGGCTACGAAAATTAAACGCACGAAAATATTTCGACAGCTAATTATTAAAACAACGATAATTTTACGGTACGAACTCTGATTGCGAAACAGTTCAACGATGTCAATTCGAAGCTACTTCAAGCCGAAGGACGGTCTTCCCGATCCCAGGGTGTCGTTATCTTCTTGTCTGCCCTCGCAGGCAATCGCTCTTGCGAACAATGAAGTGGAGAAGGTGACGAGCGATACAGGCAAGCAGCGTGGTCAATACAGGAGGTGAGACGAACTACTTTTGAGCGTTGCGTGGCTCCCTCTCACATATCAGCATTTCTCCAGCTGCTGCCTCCCATATTTCTTTGTACACACGGTAGCCTCGAATACAACAGACTGTTTCGAACTCCTCCATGCCAGATCGCTCGAATTTCTTGGCGTCGCAAATGTACACGTGTTAAAAATGTTTCGTGTTAATTTTTTCGTTGCCCGGATGGGCTACGAAAATATTTTAACACGAAAATATTTCACATGAAATATTTTCAACTCGAATAATTCTCAATTTACGGTACAACTCAGAGCTGAATGTAATCCCTACACATAGGATAGACTACCAACTGCCCATGTACACACACAAACGGAGAGACAGAGCCATTGGCAGTGGCAGTGTGTGGCTGACGGATATGTATAAAGGAGGTCCGCACAACATTCACTCTCCTGAAAGGTCTCACACACGCACACGCACGCACGCACGCACGCGCACACACACACACACACACACACACACACACACACACACTGTCAGCAGTGCCACTGTGAGCCATAGTCATAACAGACAACAGCCTTAATGGCTCTCGGACGCTCACACAGCATGTCATCTCACACACACACGACAGGGGGATGCCCCATTACCACAGCCACTGACAGCCTGCAGCCAATACCACAGTGCACAAACAGAATTCCGGCTATCGGAAACGTGGCACATTGCATGAATAGAGACATGTAGTTCTGCATGTTGTGCAACGGATACCATCACTAGCAAATGACTCCACTCCTCCCTCTCCCCCCTCACATCCCCTCCCTTGTCACACCATCTCCTCCCTCCCCCTCACCTGTGAGTAGCGTTTTGGGTTGAAAATGGTATTTCATGTTCTCAGGCAGGGCCCTCCTCCTCCCTTCCATTGGTGGAGGTGAGGGGAAAGGGGGCTACAGCAGGGATAAGATTTCACTGGGACGGTTCACGCGCTTTAGATCTGTGGTTTCCTTTGCTCTCTCTCTCTCTTTGCTCTCTTTCTGTGTGTGTGTGTTTGTGTGTGTGTGTGTGTGTTTGTGTGTGTGTATGTGTTTGTGTGTGTGTGTGTTTGTGTTTGTGTGTGTGTTTGTGTGTGTGTGTGTGTGTGTGTGTGTGTGTGTGTGTGTGTGTGTGTGTGTGTGTGTGTGTGTGTGTGAGTTAAAAAGAGAAAGTTCATTATACTCATTTCATTATACGTATTTCACTACAATCGGATACTACAGCATTGACCCCATCAGACCATCACTCCACAACACCTATAAGCGCTCAGATTCAAGTCTCACACCAAACTCCCCCACATACACACGACTTTGGAGAACCTCAGGGGTTGGAGGTTTAAAACCCTTGGGGTGGGTCTTGGGACTGCTGTCCTGAGATTCATCAGAGCTCCTCCCTCCTATGCACCCTAACCTTCCCACCATCATGCACATCATAATTATAGCTGTACAGTCATATATTTGATCACAGCTGGTACCTCTAGCATCTAGCCTCGTTCCCAGGCCCGAGAGAGGGAGGAAAAAAGGGCCTGGTTTCCACTGTCTGCGCACGTGCTTAATTATCTGTAACCATAACACGTATTCATAAGGGGGAGGGTGCAAAGGACGTCTTCGTAGTCACATGGTCGAGGGTGTGACGCTAACTATTTTGCTACACTGGTCATCGTTCCCCGAGATGAGGGACGACACAATCACAATTGCACTGTCACCAGCAACAGACATACCGGACATTACGGAAGAGTCTGGTAGCATACTGACTCCACCCGGTCGGTGCGACGATAGCCACACGAAAACATCCCATCTTTCAATCGCAGGTCGCTGTTCTAGCTCAATTCAGGAGCGCCTTGCCGCCTGAGGACATAGGAGAGCACGATCGAGAGCTGTTGTAACGCACGCCACTACTAAGTACTCGCTAGCTAGTTAACTGCACGGATCACATTATTCACTTCGACGTCACAAGTGTACAAACATAATCGAACGTCCACGATGCCGGTGGAATTCCACCACTAGTTAGCGCATGCGCAAACAGTGGAAACCAGGCCCTTTTCTCCTCGCCGTCTCGGGCCTGGGAACGAGGCTACTCTAGCATCATACTATCTCGGTAGCTCCTGGCTACGCATGTGGAAAGAATGTGCATTCCATGCTGTGTGTAAGTACAACATACGCAGGAAAATCAATTCCTCTGCAAATTATAACGGTCACACAAACACTTGTGGTCACCCTGCACTCTATTAAATGCCCACTGAATTTATCTGCATCTACAAGAGACACCCAGCGCCACCAGTAACAGCTCAGAGCCCAAGAAGCACATCAATACAACTTCATTCAATCTTTTACACTCACATTTTTCAGGCGCCAGCAATTCCCAATTTTCATCTTAGTGCTAGAGCTCTCCACCAAGTCTTGGTCTCCACACAGCAATCTGATTCACGTCTACGTTCAATAGTTCACGGCTTTCAGGATCGGTAAACTCTGCACAGCGAGAACTAAGGCCAACATTTGCTGAATACTAGTTTCTCATCAACCGCCCGCTTGGTTTTTCTTGAAGTTTGAATTTTTTTCATTATTCATTATTTTCTACTGCGCATGCTCAGATCTGGATGCCATGTGCTCATCCTTCTATATAGTGCACATTCTCAGATCCAGAAACGATCATGTTGCGGCTGTCTCTATTTTTGGCGAGTGAGAAATTTAGTGGGTGAAATCCCGGAGAAATCAGAGCCCAACTTGCTCCTGAAAGAAGGCAAGATGCTTAACTACTATGTATGTTGTCAGACAAGAAAGAAAACACTTGTGCCATAGACGATTGAAGCCTTGGAGCCACCAAACGTGACATTTCGAGAGTTTCTTTCCCAAAAAGGTGACCTTGATGGTCTACAGCTTGGCAAGACCTTTGTTGGAAAGTCCAAGGACAACTTTGACTTTGTGACTCCTGACCTAGTGGCAGCTGATGTGATACGTTCCTTTGGGTCGTTTGTGAAATATTTGTCGAGCAGATGACTCCAGCTAGACTTGTGATCCAAGGTAGGCCTATATGTTCATAGCCTGACTGCTTGATTGTGATTATTGTCTGTGATCGCTTCATCCGTCAAGTATCATATCACTATTTTGCTATTCCCCAGGTACCAATGCATTCGACGTACTGATGATGAATGCCAGATTGATGGGGCAGCGTAGCCTCCCTTCACTCATGGTTCAATGCGAGGAGTGTGAGATGTGGCGTCTGCTATACTCGCCACGAAAACTATCACCTGGCTTGCGAAAGCAACTGAGCACACTCCCAGAAGACTACACATACACATGTGGTGCGACACTCTCGGACTTAGAGCTACCAGACTCTCTGAGCATTGTATACGTGTTCGAGTGCAACGACCCTCTTGAGAAACTGTACTTCTTAATGAAGTATGATCCGGTCTGTATCTACTGCTGTGGAGATAAGAATCTCAAAAGCACAGAAGGTTACTACCCCCAGTGTGAACTTTGTGCAGACAAGACACCAGAGAGTCTGAACAGTCAGTTCCACCCGTACGTTTCTTTGTACATGTATGTTTTGTGCATCCATCAACTATTTCTCTGCATGTTTTGTGTGTCAAATAGTCAGTTCTGACCATTCAAGTTATTTGTGTTTTTATGCATTAAAAAGTCAGTTCCAACTGGTTTCACTTTGTGTGTGTCGTGAGTGCTCGTGAGAATAATGAATAATGATAATGAGCCTCCCTCCCTCATGCTATTTTCAAGAAAAACTGATGAGAAACTAGTATTCAACAAATGTTGGCCTAAGCTAACAATTTGGATCGATCACCGTAGTGCATAGTGACCGTACAGCCGGGCACGTGCGAGACGTTTTGCACTTATGGTGTCGTCGTGACGTCAGTGGCAGACATGACGTGAAAAAATTTCTGCAGGCCTTCTCCCGATTTTTCTCCACCGCTACGAGATACAATGTGGACAGAGGTCTGGGAACGACGCTACATCCCCCATGCTCCCAGCCCCACCATCATTCCCATGCTCCCACCCCATTCCCATGCGCCCACCCCACTCCCATGCTTCCCTTGTCCCATTCCCATGCTCCCACCCAACTCCCATTCCCATGCTCCCATCCCACCCCACTCCCATGCTCCCCCCCCCCCCCCCCCCCCCCCCGAACTTACCCTTGCGGGTGAAAGTTAGGCTAGGCTAAAGTTATGGTGAGGGCTCACCTCACCTTAACCTCACCGGAGCTAAACTGAGCCCGAATGGCACGTTCGCAACTGAAGTCTGTTTAAATACTCACAGAAGCAGGACGGCCACGCCCCGCCGGTGGTGCTCTAATTTGATTGGTTGGCAATAAGCGCGCCGGTCGCGCACGGGTATTACTCTAATCTGATTGGTTGGAATCGGTAGCCGTCAACTTTTGGTGCCAAAACGCCTTGTGCACGCGTAAACTTTGGACAATGGTGAGCGTATCTCCTTCTCTGTCGTTTTGTTCAGCCTCGATAGCCATTGACCTTCTCCACTAGGCTCTCTGCCATTGTCATGGCACTCCCTCTGTTCTTTAATAATTATCCTTGTAGTAGATTCCAATATGTTCCGTAGGCTCACGCCGTTTGGGAATAAGGCTTGGCATCTGGGAACGAGGCCGAGGTCAGTAACTGTTGTTTCAGCTGGGCTTGACTTCAATCTGTTAGTAGTTCGTCTGTTCGAAGAGACAGAAAGCAGGGTCAAGGGAAGCATACTTAGGCAGTTCATTATCACCGACAACTACCATGGTGATGCTGGTCGAAGACACAGAAAGCAGGGTCAAGGGAAGCATACTTAGGCAGTTCATAAACACCGACAACTACCATGGATCCAGTGCTGCTCCACCACTTTCTCGTAGTAAGAGATGAGGGTTTTGGCATGCAGATAGTATTGCCTCCTTGGATAAAGAAGGGGGTGAGTGGTGGGGAGGGGGGGAAACTATTATAGTGATCTAGACGTTGAAGAGTGTATGGATGAGGTTCCTATTCAGTATATTGTGCAGAGATCTGCATCTCAGCAAGGCCAGTGGAAGCACAGGAGCTCTATGCATCACAGTGACGATCATGCCATCATACTCTCTTGCCCTAGCCTCGTTCCCCGGCCTCAGCCCAGATTTTATCTTGCAGCCACGGGGAAGATTTTTCTCCATGGCTGCGAGATAAAATCTGGGCAGAGGCCTGGGGATGAGGCTACTCTTGCCTCCCTCATGAGCACTTTTGGGTGTACTTCCACTTCCGCCCACCTTTGCTTCCACCCTCACTTCCTTCCTGGCTTCTGCCACCCAATGTAGACCTGTACCATTGATAATACAGGGGCAGTTCTACTATCAGCTGCGCAAGACCCTACATGTAGCAAGTACAAGTTCAATGTTATTACGAACGTTGATTTGGAAACTCATGCATACATGACGGCCCCTTTAAGCCCCCATAATTATAGACATCATTTAGACCCTAGGAACTTGTAGGGCTTCTCGTCAGACCAAAAACAATGTCCTTGAAAGGCTTCAGAGGGCCGAGGGACAACTTTGTGGAGTTTGTCAGAGTGGGGGGGGGGGGGGTTGCAGCAACACCAGCCCCCAGGGGTGAAGGGGCAGCGAAGGTTTTTCATTTTAATGAGATTCATACACCCACCGAAGGTCTCAGATGGGTGCTCAAGAAAAGATAGAGTGATGGTATGTATACAATAATATTATTCCAGTACTTGTGGGTGGTCATGAATATCATTAATGGCATTGTCAGAGGCAGCTCTCTATGTGTGCAGGCCCTACCAAGTCTGACTACTGACGAGTAAATGCCGTGGGGGATCGCCACCTACGAAGGTGGTGTCCGCTGAATGCATGAAAATGTGTTGTCTTGGGTGAAGAATTCCATAGTTGCCTCATTCCCAGGCTTCTGCCAGTTGCTACATGAGAGTGGTCCTGGGATGAGGAAATAAGCTATTCTGTTCCCAAAATTTAATAATAGCAGTAGGAGTCTGCTGTTGAATTTGTGGTCTACCAGCCCCGATCACTACTAGGCTGTGTGGGACAATCTCCTCCTGCACAGCCTGGCACAAGGCCGAGTGGTCTACCAATAATAGTTTACCCTCCAGGGTCTCACTAACCTGCAATCCTTGTTGTTCACATAGGATACTCACTGCTGCATACCAGAACACTGCTCATGGCTCAGTGCATACCTCAAGATCAAAGGCATGCAGTGTGTAAACATCCACCATTGTACGCAAGATCAGTGTGTAAATTATTGAACGTGCACACAGGGATTGTGTACATCTAGGAATTGTCACTGTTGTAGATGTGAGATTTCTACATGGCCATTCCCACCTCTGCCTCCTTCATTTTTATATCAAAATACAATATGCACTATAATTATAGTAGAAATCAAAACATCAATTAATTTTATACAATCATGAGTCAGTGTTACAATTCACATTTGGTACAACATACATCCAGACAAGCACAACAGGAGTCCACACTCCCAGCGTCACTTCCCACATCCTCCGTGCTTCTCTCATGTGTAGCCATGCAGGCTGACAGGTTTAGGCCAGGAAGCTTGTTCACCAGGAACCCCCAGGACTCTAGGGACAGAGGGAGAGAGGAGGTCAGGGAAGGAAAGGAACGTAAAGGAGTGTCAACAGTTGTGTTGTGAGTGTGTGGGTGGTTAAACACTACGTACAAAACAGCTGTGAAACTAGTTCAAAACAAAACATGCACACGAGCAGTAGGTAGGTTTATGCTACTATATTATTATGGTGTGTGTGTGTGTATATACTTTCACTTCACACCATAAATTATGTGGCAATCCAATGCACGCTTTGTGCCCCATTCCCAGAATCAGTGTGCAACATTAGGACGCACCCACCTTAGGCAGTTGGCTTGGCTGTGTTCTCCTGCCATCCCTGACCCTCCCAAGGTAGTAATACTCTCTGTTGACCAGGAGAGTGGGCTGTCGGATCATGGAAGATTCAATGGATAATTATGATTGTCCTACCTCTTATTCTGAGAAGGGGAGGAAGAGGAGGAAGGGGGTGGGGGTGGGTGGGGGGGTGGGGGGGGGGGGGGGGGGGGGGGGGGGGGGAGAGTGAGGATGTCAGGGCAATACAACATGAGTAGAGAAGGTTATCAATTATCAGACACCATCCATATTCGGACGCGCTAGCGCGGATGTTGTACATTTGCGGAAGTGGGCGTAACCTTCCGTCACATCCACTTCTGCAGCGCCTGATTTTTGGTGTTGTAGCTGCCTCAGGCGCTGAGGTCTGTCATTGGAATGTTGACCAAGTCTCGCCCTCTGATCGGGCAGTGGATTTCGCCGTGTTTCAGTATGGATGCCGCCAACACCGCTTTGGGGCCACGATGCG
>OZ007512.1:8930795-9199459 GCA_963931865.1 Axinella damicornis
ACCAGTTTAATATTAAATTTATATTGTCTTCTGTTTTCTGGGGGGGGGGGATCCCAGGGCGCCCCCCCCCCCCCCCCCTGTATGAAACCCTGGGTGTGTATATATATGCATGTGTGAGGAGGGACGCGTGTATGTGTAGGGCATGCGTATGTGTGCATGTGTGAGGAGGTGTGTGTATACTTGTGGTGTGTGTGAACACGCATGTGTATGTGAGGGTGTGAATGCACTGGGGATCAAGGCAGAGATTCTATCAAGCAACCTGCCAACCTCAAGCAGGTTCCTCCGACTTCCTCTTTCAGCCTAGGCCGAAAGAGGAAGAGGAAGGGAGGGGAGAGAGAGGGAGGGAGGGGAGAGATAGGAAGGAAAGCGGAGGGGAGAGTGGAAGGGAGAGAGAGAAACGGGCAGGGAAGGGGATGGAGGGGAGAGAGAGGAAGAGGAGGCATGGATAAGATGGAGAGGTATGTCACATGATCAGAAGCTGTTTACCTCAAGGTTAAAAGGAAAAGGCAGTCCGTCAATTCTGAGCTCTCTCTCCAAGTACTGAAAGACAAACACAACCGTCACTGTGGTATACTGAACCATATAATAGGGATGACATCATTTAACTACAAGCATACACGTCCCATTATATACCTCTCTCAGAACGTTGAGCTGCAAGAAAATGAAGCTCTTCTCAGTAAAGCCAGTTGAAGTGGCAAACTGATCAAACTACATTGAGGAGAGCAGTGAAGTCGTCATGAACTGAGAACTGTGTGCTGTTCCTCCACCCTCTAGAGTACGGTGTGCATAATGTGCTTTGATGTTAACTTATGAAGTCTTAAGTAATATTTAGATACCACTTTGCAGTGCATTACGGGTTTTAGTGCACAAGGGCAATCTAGTTAACGGTCGAGGGCGAGATAATGCACGAGCCGAAGGCGAGTGCATTATCCGCCCGAGACCGTTAACTAGATTGCCCGAGTGCACTAAAGCCCGTAATGCACTGCAAACTGGTATCTAAACTGCTTAGTGCAACTCACTGACCCGAGAGAGCCTTTGATCTTTGAAAAGTGTGCACTATCTAGATAATGCACACTAAAGTGTGCAATAAGCGATTTAATGCTCCGTCATGTGATCGATTCTGAGGCGTCTGATTCGTTGAGGGTCACGTGAGTAGCACTAAAATCCAATAGACACCAAAGGTATAGCCCTTAGTCTGCCAGTTATTGCACTCAAGCAGGTCTCTTAGCTGTTTAGAGACTTTGGGATGCACCTATAATCACCTCGGGCTTCCCCCTTGGTGATTATAGGTACATGTATAGAGCATCCCTCCCGTCAGCAACAGCTGAGCAAAGAGACCTGCTTGAGTGCAATAACCAACTGTATACAAACTCAGGGCTGTGTTGTTTCTCTATCCTCATACCAGGCTTCAACCCTCCCGCAGGCACAGGTATTGTTACGCAGCTTTGGAGAAACTTCTTCAGGAAAGCCGGGAGGGATTTTGCATGTGACACAATGCCACTGTATCCTCAATCCCAGGCCATGGGCTGGGCCTGGGAACGAGGATAGTGCCACTGTGACATCTTGGGGAACCAGGAAGATGCAAGATGGAGACAGTTTGGCATCCAGCAGAGGACATGCATGCACACAGCAACCACAGCTTCCAGTGACATCACCGCACATGGCACCGTGTCACATGCACAATTCTTGCAGGCTTTCCTTCCCATTCTCTGATTCTGGGGCTACTGGGTCTATTCAGAGAAGGTCATGTGACTGCAAGTACTACACACATATACACACTAGACTACCAAGAGAAAATGCAGCTGTTAATGAATACCTCTCCCGCCTTTTCTCTGGGTGTGTCCATGCACTCCTTCATATTGTGACCTACAGTGGATCAGAACGCACAGAGATAAGCAATACAGAAAATTAATGCATCAGCCATGGGCTTCGTCCTGGTACCAGACTCCCAGTATGGTTCCGAGACTACCATGGGCCTAGTTTCGGTACCAGACTCCGCCTCCCCCATTGGGTTGGGAGTCTGGTTCCGAGACTACCATGGGCCTATTCCCACACGCAGTATGTGCCTTGTGGATACCTGGGCAGACTCAGGCTGCATCCACCAGCTCACGCTCATGCTATAGCTTTGCTGAAGCTAATACACGTAGGCAGGTGTAGAGTATACACATGTACTCAGTTAATCCCTTTCCAGAACAAATTTTGAAGGTTACCAGTGTAACTAGTCGGTTAATCGGTCAATGGGTTTAAGCAGGACTCACAGGAAACCAGCCAATGGCTGATGAGACATTCCCGTTGAAACGTGTCTATCTAAGTTCACCATTCCAGACGAGCTCAATCCAACAAACTTGGCTAAGTTAGCCAGCAAGCGCGATGACATCATCATTATCAATAACAACGATGTCATCACGCACTCTTGCATCACACAGGTGCAATACTACATGTAGTCCAGGTTCAGTGATCTGTCCTAACGAGCTTCATACGTACCATCTTGTCCACAGATCTCGCAGGGTTTTGGTTGGTTGGGTTTGAACTCCTCTCTCAAGATTGTGAAGTGGGGTTCATGGGTGGCAAGTCCGAGCATGATGAGGTCAGCGTCGGCACCGTAGAGGCAGTGGTGTGTGTTAGCGTCGTGGTCTGGGGTGCCACGCTGCAGGCAAATGTAGTCCATTACCTTCAGGAGGATGAGGGAGGTGAGGAGGTGTAGGGTGCAGAAGGGAGAGGTGGAGTGGCACCAGGAGGGGGAAGGGGAGTGGCGGGGATAGTGGGGAAGGTACAGGGAGAGGGGAGTGGTAACAGGAGGGGGAAGGGGAGTGGCGGGGATAGTGGTGAAGGTACAGGGAGAGGGGAGTGGTAACAGGAGGGGGGAGGGGAGTGGCGGGGGTAGTGGGGAAGGTACAGGGAGAGGGGAGTGGTAACAGGAGGGGGAAGGGGAGTGCGGGGGTAGTGGGGAAGGAGGGGGAGTGGCACCAGGAGGGGGTAAAGGGGGCCCAGGGTACGTATAAAGGTAGTGGTAGAGGGAGGAGGAAGGGGAGTGGCACCAGGAGGCAGGTTATAGAGGGAGTGGCAGAGGGAGGAGAGATGGAGGAGGGAGATGGAGGAGAAGAAAAGAGAGTAGAGGTGGAGGAGGGAGAGGAAGGATTGGTAGGAGAGAGACACAGGTTTGTAAAACACCAACCAGGGAAGCACCAGTAGAGGGATGTCCACTACCTTGTGCTCTCCTTCCCCTGGGACATTTGCATCAGAGAGGATGACCTGTCGGAAAAGGAGGATGGAGAGGGGAAGGAAGGAGAGGAAGGGAGAGAGGAAGTGAGGGAAGAGAGAGAGAGAGGGAGGAAGGGGAGGGAGAAAGGCAAGGATGGAGGGAGGGGGAGAAAGGTGAGAGGGACGGAGGGAGGGAGGGAGGGAGGGAGGGAGGGGGGGAGGGAGGGAGGGAGGGAGGGAGGGAGGGAGGGAGAGGGAGTAGAGGGAGGGAAGATACAGCTTATCAACACTAATTGACTATGCTCTAGCTACCACATCACAGTTTACATGTAGATGATGACATCACAATGACTTGATTCCCTGCAATGCTGGGTTGGAGTTCATGCGGTCATGGACGTAGTACTGCAGACACACGGCCAGCCTCACCATGAACTCCGTCCGGGAGTGATACAGTTGCTGTCAAAATGGGAGCTTGCAGGCTTCATGGGAGGGAGCTCACAGCCACGAGACTCTAGCACGGATTCGCCACTGCAAGAAGGCTCAGTTGTAACACAACTTTGTAACGCTATACCAACACAACCTTTGTGGTGAAACTTGTACAGAATGAGATTGCAAGAGCGCATGATGACATCATCGTCATTGCAGGGCGATGATGATGATGTCATCAAGCACTGTTGCACTCACATGCTCTCCTTGGCTGCCCTGAACCTCCGAGACCTCTGCTGGTTTATCTTGGCACAGGGAGCCTGTCAGCAGACAGAAGAGGATGAGAGGTTCTGGTTCACAGTCAATGGTTCTCAGGTAGCCTTGTTCCTAGTCCCATGCCCAGCTTTTTGTCGCTTGCAGTACGGTAAAGCGGGGAGGGCCTGGTACATCTTCTGACGCGAGTGACATCCAGGGTAGAAAGGGGTAGAAAGACCGGAAGTTTAACGTGGGCGTAGTGCCTCAGAACAGCAAGAAGAGCGAAGGTACCAGGTAACATACCACACGTATCTAGCTACCGGGGGGCGACTGTTATACTCACCGAGCGTTGAACGTGTAGATAGCTGAATAACTGAATAACACACAAAACGTAGCGTCTTCATTCTGAAAATTTTTCGATTACGTCATGCTCACGTGAGAAGATGTACCAGGCACTCCCCGCTTTACCATACTGCAAGCGACAAAAGGCGCGTGGGACTGGGAACGAGGCTAGTTCTCAGGTAGGTATCAGAGAACGTGGTGTCTGGTATCATTCACTGATAAGTACATGACCAGGACTAATGGACATTTGTACGGATGGGATGGGACTGAGGATGGGTAATGGCATTTCCCCTTGTTTCTTTGCTTTTCAAGAGGTGGACTTGGACTGGCCATCACTCTGAGAAAAACACTCACCACTCCATCGATGTGGTGCGTCCACTGGTATCTCAATCTCATGAATGACGGTGGCCTACAGAGAGAGAGAGCAGTGGCATGAGAACAGAGCAGTTTCCATGGTGAGCAGCAGCTACCGGCCGCGGTATAGACGATTTCAACATGATTCTGGAGTTTAGGAGTTGAAATTATGCGACCGTCCATACATCCTGGAGATTATGTACGCGTATTTTCCGGAAATGCCCCATCCCGATCCAGAAATTAGGTAGGCCTGTCACGTTAAATTTGGACCCCCGTAAAATACGTTCCCCCCGGAACCAATTCTTCAAAAACAACGGACCTACCTTGAAAAATTAGTTCCACCTACGTGTACGTATAATATGCGCACTTGCAACTTGACAGAAGCTGTTACTTAGCCTACCGTTTGTCCGTACAAGTAGTTAGCGACTGCTGGGCCGTTAAGGATGGTGATATCCACGCTACTGCAGCATCAGCAACTCTCATGATGTGTTTGGACGCTACTGCACAGCGAGATTATTTCAGTTGCGTTTGAACCTAGTACCTCTGCAGGTGAATGAGCGCTTGCTCTCGATGGTAGCTTGGATGGATCAACAGCCACCCAGTTCACGTTACTTGTTGCAAAGGCTCAGGCACTGTAGTTGTACTGCACAGGTCGCAATCAGGTAATGCTGAGGCAGAGATTTGTGTGCTCTTGATCTTTGATCTATTATAATATGGTGAAGTCATTGTGACAACACCGCCTGCCCGCTTCAAGCTTCATAGCTAACTACAACATTCAAATTCAGTTGCTTTGCACAGCCCTATACAACAAGGGGTCCATATACTTCAGCAGTATGCGTTCCAGGGGATTCGCATATTTCAAAAAGGCTTTGAAACATAATGGAACCATGGTGGGTCCAAGTATTTCACAAGGGGTCCATCTATTTCGGTACATTTCTGAAAAATTAGTTCCAGGGGAGCATTTACAGAAAAATTAGTTCCAGGGGGTACATTTTAGGGGGGGGGGGGGGGGGGGGGGGGGGGGGGGGGAGGGGTCCAAATTCAATGGCTGATGCAAAACTGTAGACAGTGTATATGTAATCCCTATAATAATATGCATGCGAAGTTTGGTTTCCCTCCAGTGCAGAAGAAATGGAAGTGATCCACAGGAGATTCTGCAAGTTCGCTCTTGGCTTGCCCACATCTGCCACAAACATTGCTGCCTATGGTGACATTGGTAGGGTACCCCTATCCATCAGGTACAAACTGACTCTCCTGAAATATTGGGTAAGAATCTCCACTTCCCAAAATATTAGTCCCCTCTTGGGAGAGGTCTATGAATTGATCTCCGACGATCCATCCAACACTTGGTTAAGAGAGATCCAGGGAATATTAAATGAAACAGGTTTCTCCTACGCATGGCCCAACCCTCTAGGAGTCGATCCAACAGAGCTACTCAGCAATCTCCGTCAAAGACTGTCTGACCAATATTTGCAGAAATGGAATGGGTCACTGACGGCCTCAAGCAAGCTAAGAACATACAGGCTCTTTAAAAACACCTTGGAGTATGAGCCTTACCTCGACCTACCTCCATACCTCAGAGTCCCTCTCGCACGTTTCAGATGTAGTGCCCATGGCCTGAAAATCGAGACTGGCCGCTACACTGTCCCAACTCCAACCCCAGTGGAGGAGAGACAGTGCGACCTCTGTGGAGTATTAGAAGATGAACAACATTTCTTAATAAATTGTCCATTGCTCAGCAGGCAAAAACTATTTCAACACTGCTCTAAAATACTACCACCATTTGAGCAAAAGTCTCCTACGGACAAGTTCCTCTTCATAATGACTAGCACGGACTCCAAACTGCTGCCACTGCTAGCCCACACAGTACAGCAAGGCTTTCTGTCAAGAGCCCCTCACTGTGAATCTATCCACTAGCTAGCTAGACGTCTGTTTGTGCAATTTTCCTGACTAATAGGCCCTCCTGGCCTTTATTTGTCATTAAAATTTAATAATAATAATAATAATATTATATAATATGGGATGAAGAACCTCCATCTCATGTATATAGTCCCTCTCGCCACACCCACTCTCTTCCCGTGTGAGAGCTAATTAGTCTCGTTCCCAGACCCAAACAACCCCAGCGAAGATCGCTTGCAAGCGGATCTTCTTGTTTGGGTCTGGGAACGAGACTATGTGAGAGTTTGGCCCGCGAGACTACATCTCATGGCCGAAGAATTTACTGTCTCACCCACCTTTTCCTCGACGCAGTGGACGACAATGGACGGGTATTTCTTGGACAGCCATCTGAAAAACGCGGGGACACCCATCCCGCTTCGATCTCTGCTTCAAGGAGAGCTGCTAGAGCAAGGCGCCTTTTCTATTCATTGCACACCTGATCTTTCTGGAATTCCGAGTCTGGGATGATGGGAACGAGCCAGTTGCTCCGTCGTGGAAATTTTGATGCAGAGGGCCCTGTGCAGTTTGCGCATTGCCCGCTAAAATATTGAATCCCGAGCCCATTCCAGCTCACATTTAAAAGTCACCAACGTGGGCCGGGCGTACAAGAGAGAAGTCTCGCGAGGCCATATCAAGGCCATACTGCTAGATGGCAACACCAGAATGAAAGCAGCTACAAGATGGACGATGATTGCTTGCCAACAACCACCTCCAAGCAACAGGTACTGAGGATGCTACACCTGCTTTTGCATGGCTGGATGTGTGCATCAGTGATTCGTTAGGACATTTGCCACTCCAATCACAGCTGGGATAATTTTCGGGTCAAAGTTTGACCAGCTATGATCAGTGGTTTGACTGCTGTGGTGTAGCTCCATCCTTATGTACAGGGTCAAGCAAGACAGGTGGAGAACGCTCCTATACTAAAGCACCACATGTACAGTCACAGCTGTTACCACGCATCTTGACCCCATATACAAACGAAGGGTGGAGCTGCTATGCATTCTTATATCACACAGTCAACAGTCAAAGCCTTGAAATCAGCACAGTGAACAGTCCAACCATGCTATAAGAGCAGTCAGAGTTTTGACCTGCGGTCGACAGTCGCAGCTATGTACATGTATACATAGTCTATGGGCACAACCCTCGCTGTCAAGATGCCAAGTCACTTTTGTGACGACAACTGTGTATCGGAGTGACTGCATCACCCTTACTTCAAATTTGTACACACATACTAACCACAGACACACACGCACACACACACATGCACACACACATATGTGACCCGCTACAAGAAAACCGACCACTCGCAGATTTTCGCAAAATCAGTGTTCTTGGTGTCAATCGACTCGAGATTTACCGTAGAGTTCAACGGTCAAGTTATCGTGCTCAAAATAGGTTCATACGCCGAGTTACAGCCTTAAAATTGTACACGGGTAGCCCGTCCCTCAGAATACAATTTTATGAGAAACGGAGCATTTTGTGTGCACATGGTGTTCCGTATACGGTCCGTGTCATAATGAATTCGTCGACAAAGACGGCAAACGGAGTCGAAGTCAGAGCGATAACCAGTCCCGTTGTTGGGGTGAACGTTTCCAGAAAACGTTGGAAGATACACCGCGTAACGTGTCAGGCTGCGTGTCTTACTATCGAGCGACAACAATACTGTAAGTCCGTTCATGCGCTAGCTAAACTGAACTCCCTTCGTTTTCCCGAGTGTTACAGTAAGCAAACAACATTGTATTGCAATGAAATTTTATGAATGGACAGAGAAAAGGTTATACTTTCACAAAATGAAAAGAAAAAAAAAGTCAAAAAAAAAATCTTCCGAGTGTAGATCCCCGTCCTGCAAAATCATATTCAGCTGCGAGTGGTCGGTTTTCTCATAGCGGGTCACATATGCACACACACATCTCACCACACACACACACACACACACACACACACACACACCTCACCACACACACACACACACACACACATCTCACACACACACAGGGGAACACTGAGGCAGTGGTAGCGGAGATTTATAGCCGATTAAGGGATTCAGACATTGGAGAAGAGTCAGAAGACGTCTACTTCTTGCGGTGAAAACTCTTGGCTTACCTCAGACAGGGCATACGCCACCTGCCTGCCTCATTCAGTACTCTGGACGCCAGCCAACCCTGGGTATGTTATAGGCAGGTGTCCCAACTCCTGCTAGACACAGTCAGTGTCCTACCATGCCAGTCCATATGGCACTTATGGAATTTGAAAATATGCATGTAATGTTACGCGGTAATTCAATGATAAGGTGCAAGTCTACCTGCCTGCCAATTGCAAGAGGCGCATGACTCGATGGCTGCCTGGCCACCTGAAATGGCCCATTATGTGCATACCTACATGCACAGAATACCCTTAGCCACAGCACCCTCTATTGTGGTGTCCTCCTCGATAAAGTTTTGTTACGTCATTGATAAGCAAATTCAAGTTGCATTTACATGACTATCATCAGAATGTGACTGGGCAATGAGCTTAGTAGGCTGCAGAAAATTATGACACCAAACATATACTCCTGCACATCACAGCAACTGTGAATCAGGTTAGTGTTAGCTAGCAGGTATGTCACTGGCCATAGCAGTAGGTCCATGAATTGTCTCCGTGTTTGCTGTTGCCACCGAGGAGGCAGAATGTTCGAGGCAGAATGTTTGAGTGGTCTAGACTGTTCACTATCCTTACATCGAGGGTTCATTGAATTTGAATATTATTGTGCATGTGCAAGTGAAATCATGCTAGTTTGTGACTCGCTCAGGCTTGCCCCAATAAACACTGTAGTTTAATGACTAGCTTGTGCCATTGCATATTTCTTTACTTTCCACAGCAAAAACAGTCCAGTAATACGGATCCAACGGTAATGCCGTATAGTCGCGGACGGTGGACAGACGGACGCAAACCTACACGGCGTCCGTCTTCGCAGTCCGTGAGCGATGAATAATTGTCTGTAATATCAATGCACGTTATTCATTACTTGAACGGTACATTTACTGTGTCCGTTTTTCTGATTTGCATTCAATGGTGCCATGCACGGTATCCGTTTTATTTTCACATGATGAATTTATTATTCGGCATGCAATGCATGTTCAGAGACTGCGCACCAGCTGTTGATACTGAAAATGCAGGAGGAACAGGAAGCCGAGGAGGCCTGCATGGAGTTGATAGGACAGCTGCAGCAAACTGATAGGATGGCGGGGCTGGAGGACACACACTCAAAGCCACGACTTTTATCTCATACACCAAGGGTACTGTGTACTGCCGAAACTGAGTAAAGGATGTGGATTTCTTCTGTAACAATTGACGATAGAAGAACCCCGCACAAAAGCACAAAATTTGGTTATAATAATGACTACCACAGACAAAGGTTCATGGCTTTGAATTAAGGCTACTCTGGTTCTTCATGCTTCCCTTCATCTTCTGTCTTTTCAAGCTCTTTCATTCAGTTCTTCAAATCCGGGTACTTATTGATTGTGGTCTTCTGGTTTGCTACAGAAAAGGGGTAAGTAATGCACCATAACACACACACAAAATGCACCACACCATAATACTTGCACAGGACAAAGTCGCTGGTCCGGACTACCGTATATCTTCTAAAAATTCGGCATCCCTAATTATTCGGCACCCCTTCACGCAAATGGGAAAAATTGTCTCTAATTTCGGCAAGGGAATTCCCTAATATTTCGGAATTTGATCTCTAATTGTAATGCGTTTTCGGCAGCTTGCGTCCTGTCCGAGAGGCTTATACAAGCCAGGCAAGGAGAGAGATCGGTGAGTTCGGTGCTGTCCCAAGCGGTGAAAGCTCCAAGCTAGCTGTCACCAATGCACACGAGCCCGGCACCCCTGGAAGTCGACCGATCGCGTTCGACGTTCGTGCCACGTTGACCACTGTCCAGTTCGTCCAATTGGTGAAAGCCCTGCGCTGAAGTACACTCGCAAACCTCCGAGTCTTGCCCTGACCCTGAGAGTCAACACAGATGAACACAGAACGACACGGGGTGAGTACCGGGGGGGTATCAATCGTACAGCCTGCGGCACAGTTCGATCGTTCGCTTCGTACGCCGACAATTCCAACGCGCAGGTGCTAGTCGAAAGTATGGAGTGTCACAGTCTGTACCAAGAGGAAAGACGCCCTACCGGTATAGCTGCTCGATCTTGAGACTTGAATCTCGAGTGGAAAAAATCCGACCGGGTAACACTTCTAATTATTCGACACTTTTGCATTTTGGTACAAATTTTGCGATTTTACTTCTAATTATTTCGGCAAGGCTTATGAATAATTAATAAAAACCTGCCGAATTTTTAGAAGATATACGGTATACACAAACATAATTCCCTGGAATCCCTGCCTGCAAGACTCGCACAGGGCAAAGTCGCTGGTCAGGGACACACACATACTACCCTGCCTACAAGACTCGCACAGGGCAAAGTCGCCGGTCAGGGACACACACATACTACCCTGCCTACAAGACTCGCACAGGGCAAAGTCGCCGGTCAGGGACACACACATACTACCCTGCCTACAAGACTCGCACAGGGCAAAGTCGCCGGTCAGGGACACACACATACTACCCTGCCTACAAGACTCGCACAGGGCAAAGTCGCCGGTCAGGGACACACACATACTACCCTGCCTACAAGACTCGCACAGGGCAAAGTCGCCGGTCAGGGACACACACATACTACCCTGCCTACAAGACTCGCACAGGGCAAAGTCGCCGGTCAGGGACACACACATACTACCCTGCCTACAAGACTCGCACAGGGCAAAGTCGCCGGTCAGGGACACACACATACTACCCTGCCTACAAGACTCACACAGGGCAAAGTCGCCGGTCAGGGACACAAACATACTACCCTGCCTACAAGACTCGCACAGGGCAAAGTCGCCAGTCAGGGACACACACATACTACCCTGCCTACAAGACTCGCACAGGGCAAAGTCGCCGGTCAGGGACACAATACTACCCTGCCTACAAGACTCGCACAGGGCAAAGTCGCCGGTCAGGGACACACACACATACTTCCCTGCCTACAAGACTCACACCTGCAAAGTTGGCGGTCAGGGGTGTACACACATACAACCTCCCTGAATCACCTCCCTTACCTTTCACCTTTTAACACTGGAGGCTAGAAATAGGTGTGCTCTGATCAAGAGAGATCGCATTCGCTGGGCCAATCGGTGGAAGTTCCAAGCTCCAGCACTCGTACTAGCTACATTCTCTATGAACAAAAATAAAGTTCATTAAAACACAGCTATCCAGTTTCATAGTCATTAGATTAGTGAAAATGTATAAATATCTTACTAGTATTCAGACTTCACGGAACTGGAGTATCTCATTCTGTGAAACAGAGGGCGCCTTTCACCTGTGCACTTCGCCATTTTACTGTAATACCTGCGCGCATGCGCATGATCTACTTAGCTAACCACAGACATTTTGGCGGACTAAATTTGAAAAAGTATGGCTGGGTCCTTGTTTGTCTCGACTCTAAAGGGGGAATGGACTCCCGGTACTTGTTTTCGGTTGGCTCAAGCTCGCTACTGGACAGTATGTGAGTTCATTCCTGTAATTTTACAGCCATAACAGGCGCCAGTGTGGCTAGCTGAAGTGAGTTGTGTCTCGAGTCGTTTTTTTTTTCAGGCCCCTAGTAGCCCATTGCCTCTGTGAGTGTCTTTGTCTTGTGTGTTGGGTTTTGGGTCGATTGCTATAGCCAATAGTCATCAGGATGTCCCTTCTTTCAGCAGCAACTTCTCACAGATTTACTGCAAGTGGCAAAAGCAATGACGTCTAGCAGGCTACAAGGTATTTCTTGTGCAAGTTGTTTCGTGATGCATTACTAATACCATAATAATTGGCCCATGCAGTTATCCCTTCGAGAATGTCTGTACCTCTGTCATGAAAGAACAGCATTTTGAATGAGGTAAGACTCCGTGCATCTGAATTTGAATGTATGATTGTGCTTTATTCAGATTCATCTTTCCCCTGTTTATAGGATTGCTGCTACAGAACTTGGGATTGTCATGATGAGACCTCATTTTACAATGTAAGATAGTTGCTACGTTACTACTCACATGAGTGCCATGCAGCTACCAATTGCTGTGCGAGCACTTGATCAATCTGTACGTGGGCACAATCTGCATGAAGTACCTTCTCTCTAGCTACCCTCTGTATCACTGCATGATATTATGAATCATTCCAGGCCCAGCTGCTGAATTGGTTATTCATGCAATTTATTACTATCTCCTTCCATTCAGACTCGGGCAAGTTCTCTGCACAACTGCAATTGTCTGCCAATTCATCAGCACAGTTCTACAGTGACCACTGGACCAAAAGTTGTAGAGACTGGACAGTTGAACAAATCACCGAGGTCTGACTGTAGCTATACTAATAGTGTTCATCCAGCTGCCTGCATATTATGCTGTCACTTGTTCTGTATTTTTGTTGTCTTTCAGTATGCTTTGATTGTTGTACTTCGAAATTTCAATTTCCAAGTCAATTTACATCCTGGGGAGGTGGGGCAACCTAAATTAATACGATCGCATAACGGGGTCCGTGTTAGCGGCTCTCACGGTGCTCCGGCTGAGTCCGTGTGTACGGCTCGAGCCTCACGGTGTTTCTGACGGGGTCCTTACTGCTCAGACGGTACACACACGGGCTTGGACGGTCTGTAGTACGGACTTCGACGGTGTACCCTACGGTGCCGTTTGTTAAGTCCGTCTACGCGGTTCCCATTACGGAGTTAGACGGCAACGTCCGCTTGGAAGACGGAGTAGCCGTCCTGGTACCGTATACCGTTAGCGCGGATTAAACGGACCGAAACGGTATCCGTCCTGTTGGACTGCTTTTGCTGTGAAAATGTGTGGTCTTGGGTGAAGAATTCCATAGTTGCCTCATTCCCAGGCTTCTGCCAGTTGCTACATGAGAGTGGTCCTGGGATGAGGAAATAAGCTATTCTGTTCCCAAAATTTAATTAACCCTTGGTCTGCGTTCATTAATATTCATAACTTCCGCTCACGCGACTCGTGATCAATTTATTGTCTAGGTTACACATCTCTAAGGCTTCTCGCCGTTTAACTTACAATCGCTGAGTAGACTTCAAGTTCGAAGGCTAAGAACTGTCGAAGTATAGTTAATTTGTCTGCTAAGGGCGTGATTGAGCCCCGACTATCGTTATATGGCTGCTAGGCCGAGTTATACTCGAGCGCTCACCTTGGAACTCTCCCTGATGTTGTGCTGTCGATGTCTGCCCTCCAGCGGGTGAGTTACTGGTGTTGATAGGTAGTTCAATGATGCCTCGAGCCTATACTAGGCCCTTGAGCGCTACCAATAGCGTTCCGTACGCGAAAAAGCCTGCCTACGCTGGCAGTACACAAAACGGCGACAAAACAGTGAGCGCTTACTTATCTCTCGATCGGTAGGAGGAGCTTCTGATCGACTGCTGATATCCGTAGGGTCTGCCTCTTCATGACTGTGATTGCCATTATATTAGCAGGGTCTGCCCCGCTTCAGTTTAGCTCCCCTCGCGATCTTGTCGTAAATATGCGACAGCCGCATTTTGCGCGCGTCCGCGCGCGTCGCAATTGTGCGACAAACGCAGGCAGAGAGTTAATAGCAGTACAAGTCTGTGCTGTTGAGTTTGTGGTCTACCAGCCTCATTACTGGACTGTGTGGGACAAGATCTCCCTCTCCTCCTGCACAGCCTGGCACAAGGCCGAGTGGTCTACCAATAATAGTTTACCCTCCAGGGTCTCACTAACCTGCAATCCTTGTTGTTCACATAGGATACTCACTGCTGCATACCAGAACACTGCTCATGGCTCAGTGCATACCTCAAGATCAAAGGCATGCAGTGTGTAAACATCCACCATTGTACGTACATACCTCAAGATCAGTGTGTAAATTGAACGTGCACACAGGGATTGTGTACATCTAGGAATTGTCACTGTTGTAGATGTGAGATTTCTACATGGCCATTCCCATCCTTCATTTTTGTCTCGGCACCGAAGTGCCGAGACACAGTGCTGGATGCGTAGGTACGTACGTACGTGGTACGTCGCTTTTCGCAATGCGCCCGCGCAAGTGCTGCAAACGTATTCATAGCCTGTAAGTAGATCTTCAAAAGTGATTATGGGTTTGCATGGCTGCTCATGAATCCTCTTACCAAGACTGCTGCTACGTCTATAGCTGTAGTACTTAATTCAGGACAATGAATACTCACTCATCCAGTGTGCTGCACTCAGCCATCCCAAGTGCATACTAACTCTCTCAGCTAGCTACCTATATAGATAAGTGCTGAAAGAATTGGCCAAGGTGTTGACTAAACATCAAGCCCAGACACGACCATACTGCTTTCACCCTTTGGGTGAACATTCCTGACCCACCCCTTGCTCACACAGAACCTCCAAGGATATTGACGCTCACTTAAGCTGAAAGTCTCATAGCTAACAGGTTTTGCAGTCATAATAAAGGGTTAAGCAGCTGCCATGTCCTCTGCATGATTCTAGCTGATACCAAGTCGTGCTGAGACACATCAAGTCTTTTAAAGACTCACTTGTTATATCAAAATACAATAATTATTATAGTAGAAATCAAAACATCAATTAATTTTATACAATCATGAGTCAGTGTTACAATTCACATTTGGTACAACATACATCCAGACAAGCACAACAGGAGTCCACACTCCCAGCGTCACCTCCCACATCCTCCGTGCTTCTCTCATGTGTAGCCATGCAGGCTGACAGGTTTAGGCCAGGAAGCTTGTTCACCAGGAACCCCCTGGACTGTAGGGACAGAGGGAGAGAGGAGGTCAGGGAAGGAAACGAACGCAAAGGAGTGTCAACAGTTGTGTGTGAGTGCGTAGGTGGTTAAACTCTACGTACAAAACAGCTGTGAAACTAGTTCAAAACAAAACATGTAAACGAGCAGTAGGTACATTTATGCTACTATAATTATGTCGTGCATGTAACCGCTAAAGATAAATCCCTGAACTGGTCACTGGAGCAGTTTCTTTGTTTGTGTGTTTGTTGTGTGTGTGTGTGTGTGTGTGTGTGTGTGCTTTCAATTCACAATTCACACCATAAAATATGTGGCAATCCAATGCACGCTTTGTGCCCCATTCCCAGAATCAGCGTGCAACGTTAGGACACACCCACCTTAGGCAGTTGGCTTGGCTGTGTTCTCCTGCCACCCCTGACCCTCCCAAGGTAGTAATACTCTCTGCCGACCAGGAGAGTGTCATGGAAGATTCGAATGTCCTATGTCTTATTCTGAGAAGGGGAGGAAGAGGAGAAGCGGGGGGGGGGGGGGGGGGGGGGGGGGGGGGGAGTGGGAGGAGAAGCGAAGCAGAAGGGGGAGATGGAGAAAAGGGGAAGGAGCAGTGAGGATGTCAGGGCAATACGACATGAATAGAGAAGGTTATCAATTATCAGACACCATCCATATTTGGATGCGCTAGCACGGAAGTTGTACAATTGTGGAAGTGGGCGTGACTTTCCATGGATAGTGCACTTCCATCTCACTGTGTGTTGCAAGTTTGGTGTTGCTCTCTCGTTTGGCTCTGGAGTTATAATCTGTCAAAGACAAAACCCTGAAATCAGACAATTGTATGCATTATCAGACGCCGTTCCCCGTTGCTTCCTCAGAACCGGTTTTCGGCGGGATTTCTGTGGCTTGGTGGAGCCCCAAGACCCTTCTGCAGCGCCTGATTTTGGTGCTGTAGCTGGCTGTCATTGGAATGTTGACCAAGTCTTGCCCTCTTTGATCGGGCAGTGGATTTCGCCGTGTTTTAGTATGGACGCCGCCAACACCGCTTTGGGGCCACAATGCAGACATCACTGAAATGTGCAGCTTCTCAGCAACACAACGGTACAAGTCCGGTGTTCATACGTCGTATTGTTCTCGAGATGGAGCTGTTCTTCTCCATTTTCTTCTAGTCTATCGAACAAGATACTGGATGGAAAAACCGACGTTCCCATCGGCTTTCACGCTCAAAACTTCACACAGAACTGCACAATTTAATTAGCAAGAACTTCCTTACACTCTGGTAATCTTCTTCAGGCTTACCAACTGAGTCAGCTGAAACATGCAAGGTAGTGTGTTGTAGCCAGACAGCTACCAGTTATGGATATTGGGACATTCTTTCTACTAACTAGTAATGACACTGACTTCCATAATCAACAAGTTGTGATGGATCAAAGCTCTACCTCGCATGTTTCAGCTGATTGAGCCGAAGGCAGAGGGGGGTCTCCATAATCACTAGACTGGAAAATTGACTAGAACAGTGGAATGGACTGATCTTCAAAGAAAATGCCCAGAAATATTTTTCCTTGGCACTACAATGTGGCTCTGCTGTGTAGCTATATTATTTACTTAGTCATCTATTAATAGCCAGCTCTGTTGGCCTGCATTCATGCATCTTCCTATAATGCGCATGTTTAACAAGCTTCAAAATTCCGCAGTCCGTACAGTCCAATCCACCATTCCACTCCACATTCCAGTCCGGTGATTGCAGACACCAAAGAAACACTTGTATTAGTGCACAGGTGATAAACTAAAAGTGTCTGGAGGACACATACCCCGCGCTTGTTACCTCCTTCAAGTTCCCAATGGTGTCCCCGGTGAGCACGGCCACCAGGAAGGGCATGTAGCTGCTGTCGGTGGGCTAGCTGCTCTATAAGGATACTTGGCTGGATCTCCAGACGGATCCAGTGCTGTGCGTGAAGTGTGTGTGTGTGTGTGTGTGTGTGTGTGTGTGTGTGTGTGTGTGTGTGTGTGTGTGCGTGTGCGTGCGTGCATGTGTGTGTGCATGTGTGTGTGTGTGTGTTGTGTGTGTTGAATGGGATGGGAACAGGAGGCATTACCGGACTTGTGAAAGAACATGTTTGACTTGTTGGAGTGGTACATGTATATGATTGCGCACTGTGTGTTCTTTAGTAATCCATTTCTTTGTGGCTATATATAATATTATAGCTCACAGTACGGCTCACGCTACAATCTACAGGTGCACATACCTTTCCCTGTGGTCCACTGGACTGGTAGAGTGGACGCCATCAATGAGCCAGCAGGCCTGGCTCTCATTGCTGGAGACAGTCATGCTCCGCACAATGTGGTCCCAGTCCATCACCACAGAGCCACCTCACATCTTATTCTTACGCCTGAGGGCCCTATGTCTAGACCTTTGAAAGAACAGGAGAGTGGAAGAGAGGGGAGAGGGAGGGATGAAGAGAGAGAGGGGGAGGGAAGGAGAGACAGGGGGGAGGGAGGAGAGAGAGTAAGGAAGGAGAGGTAGGGAAGGAGAGAGAGAGAGAGAGAGAGAGAGGGAATGAGAGAGAGAGAGGGAGGGAAGGACAGAGAGGGAAAGTAGGAAGGAGAGAGAGGGAGAGAGAGGGAGGAAAAAAAGAGGGGAGGGATGCAGAAGTGAAGGAAGGTGAAGGGAATTATAGAGGATGAATATACAGTAAAAATTCTTCCAAATGGCACAGCCAGTCACAAGTTCGTTGCAAAGCCCATCAGTCACTTACCTTGGTGATCCAACGTACACTGCTGGTTGTCCCTGGTCATCGATCCTTCAAAGGCGTGGTTGTGGGACTGTCCTTTGTTCCCCGGCAGAAATCAAAGTCTGCACACACTTGGCAGTGGTAGCGTGGACCTTCCAGTGGTTGCATTTCACATGTCTTGCACCTGGCAGGGAGGGAGGGAGGGAGGGAGGGAGGGAGGGAGGGAGGGATGGAGGGAGAGAGGGATGGAGGGAGGGAGGGAGGGAGAGAGGGAGGGAGGGAGGGAGGGAGGGAGGAGGGAGGGAGGGAGGGAGGGAGGGGGGAGGGAGAGAGAGGGAGGACGGAGGTAGGGAGGGTCAATCAATGATTGATATTACATGCTGCAATTAATCAAACTGCCACAAAAAGACGTTGAAAACTAGTAAAGTCCGGCCAAGGGGCTGAGAACAAGAGTGGACTAACCCTAGTGGAAATGGATTGTTTTACTGTTGGGGTCCTCTTGGTACTATATATGTAAACATTGGAAACATGTGAGCAGAGGTCAAGGTGCAGAGCTGTCTCAAAAATGAGAGTAAGAAACGAACTTGTGTCAAGGGTGTATGCCAGGGACAATCTCCATCTCTGATATCAGTCAGTCCAATTGCTTTGTTCAGGGAAGTCCACGCACATGTCTGTGCCATTTCGGTTGATGGACCCCACGATACCCATACTCTAGTGAGACACCGAGCCCCACTTGTAACTGGTACAGATGAGGGAGGGAGAGAGGGAGGGAGGGAGGGAAGGGCAGAGGAAGGGAAAAACGAGTGTGAAAAATCGTGTGCTACACTGCAGCAGAATGAATAGATCCGTGTACGTGAAGCATGAAAAACAACATCCATTTCATGCATGCTGGGAATGAGACTGTAGGGAAAAACGTACTTTGGTGTGGTGACAGATCGTATGTTCAAATCATGTACACCATCATTGTCGATCTGAGGGAATTGTGTGTGTGTGTGTTCAAACATGTGTTCAACTATGTGTGTAGGCTGCTATAATAATTATGTATGCAATGACATTGCCAGAATGACATCTGAAGCTGAAAGTGATGCTGAGGAACAAGCTGGTAAAGAGATTCATGACCCAAGGGTCACAAGGAGGACTCGTTTCTACTAAGTGGGCACTGGGTTGAGTCCACAGGGTAACTTAGAGATATCAACATTGAAAGTGAATTCTTTGTTTTTAACCGTTCCAGTACACACACCATGCAACCTCCAACAGCTTCCGAACATGTGAAACAATCCTGAATCTCCCAAGACTCCCTGTACAATCTCCATGAGATTGCCTATGATATCTCAGGCTTCATCTGGAAGATAAGCACCTTCCCAGACCTCCTGTGCATCTGTGGCTTGCAGGAAATTGTGGACGAGGTAGACAGGGTGCTTCTACTTGACTCTTTCCTCTCATATGACACCACTTTTCAGCAAGGAGATTCTAAGTCTCCCCAAGAGAGGCCATGTATTCCAGCGCTATTCCTGATACATGAGCAAAAATTTGGAATCCAAGAGGTATGACACACTGTTTGGAGGCTGCTCCTGTTTACCCTTTGGGGATTTCAGACAGCTGCCTCCAGTGATGGATCTCCCCTTCTGCACCTGCTTGGCCTTGCACCCTCCAGTACCGCCCTTCACCCCACTGTTGAAGCCGCTGTCGAATAGAGTCATGATCCAATGTTAACGGAATACAGACCATGAGCGACAAAATTTAGCCGCAGAGAAAAGGCGGATGAAATCACTCCATAGGTACCTCCTCCCAGCAGTCTTGGAAAGCATGAAGGTAGGGCCCGTGTATGTGCTTGAAACAGATGGAATTTGCAACTTAAAGGAGAGCTGTTTCTGGAAATCCCTCTCCTCTGTTACCTCCTGACATAGCAATTATAGTAGATCTCATTACACAATATGACACAAAACTACAACAGAAAAAAATTCACGTTCTCAGGCCACTCATTTTGCATAGGTAGAATCGAGCTCGCCATAATAGAGTAAGTCACACTAGCATCTGGATGTTGGCTCTCGACAGTGATTCACCCATTGTCTTATGTCCTCCCTTCTTTTCATAGTCATTAGGATCTCCAAATTCTTGCTTCTGAGAGCTGCAAAAGCCGTCGATGACAGAGTTGTATTTCTGGCCTCCGACAGTCACATTGCTGCTTTGAAGTTTTTGAACCCACAATCGTATGATCTCAGAGAGATCTCCATTATCGGTACCGTCTGCAGTGATGAACTGGGTGACTACTGTAAACGGCTTGGTGGAATCAACAGTAAAGTTGTTAGAAGGTCCGAAGAACGTCTTGTCACCCAAGCGGTAAGGATTGAAATCACAACCAGCTTTGTCACAAAATCCAGTGTGCGGACCACAATCAGACCCTTCACATCGCGTCTGTCTCTCAACCATGTAAACATACGGCGTATACGCAGTTGAGATTTTATTAGCTTCCCAAATGTACATTTCATTGCAGCAGGTACCATATTTTCCTTCTCCGCTGTTCTTGTCGCTTGGGCTTGGTCCCCAACCCTCGCAGTTAGCTTCTCCATTGATGAACTTAACGTCACGAGGGCACTGAGCATCGCAGTAGCCGGTACCATACGTACTTGGCACCTGCCTTATTTCCAGGATATTTGCTCATTCCTCCATCAGCATCCATTTCTACTAAGTAGAGGGCACTATTGAGTCCACAGTGTAACATGGAGACGTCGACGTCTAAAGTAAATTCTTTGTTTTTAACCTTGAAGAGTTTGTACTCGGTTTCAGAATCCAAGAGGTAGAGTCGTGATCCAATGAATACAGACCATGAGTGACGAAATTTAGTCTCAGAGAAGAGCCGGATGAAAGCACTCCATAGTACCTTGATAGTCGGCTCTATCAAGCTGGTGTTACTAATGTGCGGTCATCCGGACAGAGGGTGGTGTCCCAACTATTGCCTGTGTAGCAGTTTTGCGTTCCAGACACCCACCTCCAGTTCGAGTCGATGACGACACTCTTGACTGACTGGCAACCTCCAGACCTTGTACAGGATTGGATCGTCAGGCGAGGGTGAACTTCTGGGGTGATAGTTCCAGCCTGCTGGCCACGGACTGCAGCACAAAGTAAGGCTGCGAACACGATACGTATCAAATGCTTCATTGCAAGTTGGTGCTTCTGTGAAATTCTCCTGCAAAAGCTGCAAGCTTATATACTTTGAGTTGCTGACACATGCACATGACGCGACATGTGAGCATGGATCATGTGCATACAGGTATCCAGCAATAAAAAATAAGTTTATGGTTTCTTTTGTTACGGGGTGGTTATAGTAATGAATTCAAATACTATAACCGAATGCAGGACATGTGGGGCGAGCCTGAGTGAGACATATGCACTGAGCACATGACTTTCTCTACACACAATGACTATAATCATTCGCACAACACAAGAACTGCATGAGTCGACAGGCAGAAGCACACACACACACGACCCATCACATCATAACAGCAGACAAAATTTAACCCTTTCAACCCGATAGCGCCCGTATGCGCCCGAATTTTTCACGTGCTAAAACCCCGAGAGCGCCCGTATGCGCCCGTAACTGGATTCCGGCTATTTATCGCCATAGCTACGCGATCGGACTTTAGATAAGTGATTTACGTGTCACAGGAAGTCGAGCGAAGCATAATTAGCTGTGGCTTGCCATAGGGACTTTCCCCACAAATCGCGTTAGAAGTTTACTTGTCGATCGATGTGCACTTAGTGACGGCAATTTACAGCTTATATCCTACGAGCAAGTTGTTGTATCGAGTTTGTACTAGCCAGTTAGCTCACCCACACTGGTAACCTACCGTTGCTGGGGCAGTCAGCCAACTTCTGCCGTGGTTTTGCCGTCATTCTCGAGAGCTCAGCGACAACCCGCGTTTCCACCGTTGTGTCTTTCCCAGGCCTCACTGTCAAGTCGCGGGACTACTTCAGGAACGAAGCAGGTTTGTTTTCAAGCCAAATAAGTGTAACTATCAATACTTGAACTCAGCTATTTTACAAGATACAATGCCAATGAATCGATACAACACAAAAATCGCCATTTTTAATTAGCGTTTGTGTAGCCACGCGATTGATTTCTGCGCATGCGCCTCGGGGGCAAAGGGTTAATGTCTTGTGGGAACCAAGAATACTGATTCTGACGACGTACAACTATGTACTCTCTAACACCCACACAGCAAGCATACACTAATGGGACAGTCTCCCCACACACGTCACATGCACTACTACTTACCTTTGTCACCCTCCCAATGTCTCCCTGGCGGACCTCCACATATGACTCACAGCACTTCACCATCAGTCCCACGGAAATTTTGTCCCTCACGTACTGGGCATAGCTGTCCAGGCTGGTGAATTCGTCCCATGTCTTGTAGCGCTGGGGACCTAGAGAGGAGGAAGGGAGAGGGGGGAGGGGAGAGGGGGGAGGGGAGATGGGGGAGGGGAGAGAGGAGAGGGATAGTCAATTCTATACTAGGTACAAGTCAATATTAGTAACACCAGGATGCAATAAGTTTCCATAATATTTCATGGTGATGGTACACCCATCCACAGAGAAGATGATGGTACACATTCCCACGGTGATGGCACACCCATCCACAGAGAAGATGATGGTACACATTCCCACGGTGATGGTACACCCATCCACAGAGAAGATGATGGTACACATTCCCATGGTGATGGTACACCCATCCACACAGAAGATGATGGTACACATTCCCACGGTGATGGTACACCCATCCACACAGAAGATGATGGTACACATTCCCATGGTGACGCATACAGTCCTCCTTGAAACAGAAGCTAGTTTGGAAAGAGATTTTTCACTGCACCTGACTCATCGTCATCGGAGTAGTCACTGGAGCATGAGGAAGAGGTATCACAGAGCTCCTCCTCCACCTCAGCTGGGGTGGGGTCTTCAAGAGGGGGGTTGGGAGGCTCAGGAGGTGGGGCAAAAGGAAGAGCAGAACGGTCCACTTCTGGGACCTCCAGGTTTGAGTGGTCTAGTAGCTATTCGATCAGACGTTGCAGGTCAGTGGACTGGGTGGTCTGGGGAATGGAGTGACATGGGGAAGGAGGGGAGGAGGGAAACAGGGTTATACAAACAGAAAGGAGGTGTGGTAGAGGGAGAGGGATGGATGGAAGGATGGAGGGGTGGAGGAGCGAAGGGAAATGGAGGGAGAAAGGGAAGGAAGTGGGAGGGAGAAAGGGAAGGGAGTGGGAGGGAGGAGGCAAATTAGTATACAGTAGCGGACAAAAAAAAGTTCCCGTTTCGTTTTCGTACTACGATCGTGTTACGATTGATCGTTTTATAAAAACGAAGTAGCTACGCATGCGCAACGATACGATCGTACGTATTCTGTTCCGTTTTTGAATAGCGTACGAAACGTTTTACTTTAACACGTGCCCAAGAAATTTCGAGTGTGAAACCGCAACTGTCAGAAGCGAGATCGAAATGGCTGCGCTGTCACTGAGATTGAAGCTGAAGACCCTTCAAGAGCAAAAGAGTGAGTCAGGTTGCTGTGTAACTGCTTGCGCTATAATGTTTAGCGTTTTCACTAAAAATGTTCCTTCTGTAGAGCGCTATTTTCTGATTTACTGGGAGGAAGAGGAATGTGTGAACGTGGTTCCAGCGAATAGCATTGTAAAGCCCTCACCGAATGAAGCTGCTGTTGGCTCTATCTGCCAGGTGAAGGTAGCACGAAGTGTTTACCAGGGGAAAGTGGCAGCTACTGGTAAGTGTGTGTTTTGTGTGTGTGTGTGTGTGTGTGTGTGTGTGTGTCTGCATACGTGTGCTTAACAGAATTACATGTAAACACTTTCCCTGTCTTGTTGGGTCTCAGGCTTGTTCCAATCACAAGACTTACAAGTTATAATTGTGTGTTGAAATATTTGCAGGTACAAACACGGAGATGTCAGAATTGGAGAAGAAATTCTTGAGTGGCGTCTATACTCCTTTCGAGCCAGAGCACATTGGTCCTCTGTTGGAGAAGGATGAAAATGAAAGTGCACCTCGACCTCCACCAGCAAAGAAACCAAAGAAGCGTAAGTTGCAGGGATTACTCATGGGATTTATGTACAAAGGAGTCAAGCATTTTCTGGACAGCTATTACCCTCGTAGGAATTGCCCTAATTCACTAACCCATAGGCCGCAAGACAACTGTTGTTCTCATATCCCATGCAGTACAATGTATGGATATAGCATTTCCCAACATCACTTCCCCCCAAAGGTGCTTCCGCAAAGGGAACTGGGAAAGAAAACAGAGCTGGGGGAAAGAAGGCAAATTCGAAGAATGCCGCCAAACCTGCACCTACTGGTAAAGGTAAAGATGTACACTTAACCTGTAAAGTTGCTTGTCTGTCCCATGAAGGTTGCAAGTTTGATTGCAATCCTTTGTTTGTCACCTGTAACAGGAAAAAAGCCAGGAACAATTCTCCAAATAACACAACATGGTGGCAGTGTGGCAGTAAACCCTCCTCCACCGAAACCCTCCCCTTCCCAGCCAAACTCCGCACCTCCACCTCAGCCGAAATCCTCACCACCTCTGCCCAAACCCTCGGATATAGAGATCGATGGTAGTGACAGTGATGGTCCTGACGATTCATTTGATCCCAACTATATGTTCTATGGCAACAGCGATGTAATTGCAATGGATGAATGCTCCCTGGCTAGCAGTATGGACAATGGCCGAGTTTGCTATAGGAGGAGCAGCAGTAACAGCAGCAGTAGCAGCGGTAGTAGCAGCAGCAGCAGCCAGTCCAGGCTATCTGATTCTGGTAAGCACCTTGTCTCACCAGAGGGCTTTAACCCACTAAACATTCATGTATGGTTTAAGGTCCCTCTGTCAGTTGTAATCTCATAGTCTGTGATTATTTCATGCTTGAGTACCTGTGATTAGCTTGTTGACTTGACACATTTTCTCAGATCCATTGCAGTTAGAGATGATGGTGGATGACATGGACTCCAGGACAACCATATTGGGGGCAAGGGTTGAGGCCTATGAGGCAAGGCTTCAGATGGTGGAGTCAAACCAACAACTCATCCTCGAAAAACTGTCGTATATCCAACATTTGGTGACTCAACAGCAATGGAATGCGTGTGGACATGGCCAGCAACACACTTACACCCCCTTTATTTCAACATCCCAACCATCACCATCATTTTCTGCTCCCTTCAACCCCACCATCCCATCCCCGACATTCAATGCTCCTGCCCCTACCCTGTCTTCACAACCCCTCGGAATCCACACGCCTGCCCCTATCCCGTCTTCACAACCCCTCGGGTTCAACACTCCTCCTGCCCCCACCCCTAGCACTGCCATTAACCAGATGCAACAGGGTGTTCCCAGAAAGCCTTTGCCTATTAAGACTGCATCTAATGCACTCCCCTCCACAGAGATCAATGGAAGTAAGTTGATTCCAGTATCGACTGTTCTACTCAAGTACCCCAAACTAAAAGGGGACTCGAAAGCAGGGACTCTAGCAGTCAAGCTTGCCCGGGAAGCACTATTTGGTGATGCTGTTTTAGCGAAGTGCACCCCTTTTGGCAATCGTGAACAGCCAGCTCTACCAACACATGAACTAAACAAGCTCAAAGAAGAACTATTCGAACTATTTCCGCAATATTGGCCAAACCCATCTGAGTTTGAGTCACTGTGGCGCGTATGTACTGAAGCTGTTGGCCAAGTTTGTAAGAGACTTAGGGCTCAGAAGCCACCTCCTATTACTGTTTAGCTTTCCACAATAGATTATCAGAAATCTCATGTAAACCAATCATTACTATATAAACATAAACAAATCTTATCTCATGTAAACATTGATAACAATTCTAATATCCTGTAGCTTCTCCATTGCACTCAATAATTTTTGGTACAACCCTCCGCAGGTGGCGAATGTACCTCCTGCATTTCGCTACATCAACCGTTTCCCAAAATTTTGCTATGCCTGCAATCAGTTCCTCTTTGTTTCTTGGCTTAACTTCTCTGCGCATAAACTCCTTGAGTTCATGCCATAAGTTCTCAATTGGATTGGCATCAGGTGATTCAGCTGGTGTTGTCCACCAGTTGACATTCTGGGTTCTGAAGAATTCTTTTGCTAGTTTCGAAACGTGCTTAGGATCACTATCCTGCATGAACCTATGGCCATCAGGGAAGACATCACGTATAAAGGGCAGCAGTGTCCGCTCCACGATGTTGACATAAACTTCCTTAACCATTATTCCCTCGAATATACATACGCCAGTGGCTCCCCGCTTGCTTATCCCTGCCCAGACGTGCACCTTCACAGGATGCTTTGCCCTGTGGATGTGTGTGTGAACAACGAACGTAGAAGGTAAACACAGGCTGGCATGTTCTACAGCCATTTCAACAGCTCTGCAGTACTCCTGAAATCAGTTACAGAGGGGAAGACTAAAATAACTATCTACTAACAGTAGGTTGACATACCTGGGCTTACTCCTGGGTGCTTCACCTTTCTTGCGACAGCAGAAGCGACGGTGTGTCTCCAGCTGCACCGAGCATTCGTCGCTCCAAATGACATCGTCGAACTCATCGTTGATGTGCTTGCGTGCCCACTCCAACCGCTTCACCTTGTTGGGTTCCCGAATTAGTTGGCAGTACGAGCTTCCACGGAATGTCCAGCCAAGTGACGTTCGGCAACGTAGCACAGTTCTCAGCGACAACGAGTATCCCCGATCGCGCAGCAGCTGATGTAGTTGGTGAGCCGTTGTCTCGTCATCGAGCCTCATCTGTTGCTCGACAAATATCTTGACCGCTCTGTTTGCGATTGAAGGCCTTCCTGATCCAGGGCGTCGACCAATCGATCCCGTTTCTTTGTACTTCGCTATGAACTTCCCTACACCTCTCCTGCTTGCCTTCATCCCATCAATCTCTCTCAATAGCTTTGCAATGGTGGGGCTCTTGTAGCCCTGATAAAAGTAAAACAAAATTCGCTGTAGTTTGTAAGTACTGAACACCATCGCTAGCAACTTCTGTCACGTGTCAAGACGATTGAACAACGATTGAACTACTGTTGTCGTTCCGTACCGCGTCAAAGATTGGTTCGCACGATCCCAGTACGGGAACGAGACCGAAACGATACACGCGTAATACGGTCGTATTACGAAAACGGAACGGGAACTTTTTTTTGTCCGCTACTGTACACAGTAAACCTTGCACATAACTTGGTTGTCCACTTACATTCTTCATCTACATAATTATACTCATGCACATGTGCAAAGCATGTTCCACACTGCATTCATGCAGTCCAAAACCGGAGGCTGGAACAGCCTGGAGACAAGGCTAGGTCAACACACAATCAAACTACTAGTGCATGTGCATCAATTGGAATCACATGTTCATCACATGCTACCATCTCACCTGCATGGCGAACTCAATGTGTCTCCAAACTCAATGTGTGTCCGTGGGAACCCCGTGTCCAGGCCCCCGATCACCATCAGCACCGCCAGCACAGGACGATGGGTCTTCACATGTTCTGCAAGCTGCAGGGAAGAACAGGGGGCAATAATAAACCCCCAACACCAGCTGCCAGGAGCACGTGAGGAGAAGGAGCATTCAAACTGTGTAGAATATACACAACCAAATAATTTATGGTAAAAGATCCATGTGTAAATGGTTGACGCTGGAATTTGACAAGATATGTTTTGCATGTGGTATGAAACTAGACGCAGTATGAGGACTTGGGAGTCTGACTTAATGACAGGCATAGACCTGAGGTAACTACTGTCGAGTGCAGCGAGGTCAGTGATCACGACATACCTGTAACCCAGCTCAATATACATTGTACTCTACTGGGAATACACAACTGCACCACTAACTGAGACATCAAGATGGCTGTTCGAAACTGGCCATGCTTACCACTCCTCACATAATACCCTTCCTGGTCTAAAGAGTAACACAGTGACAGATCTGTGTGGGAATGAGGCTACATGGATCTGACCACCCCTGGTCTAAAGAGTAACACAGGACAAGGACGGATTGGTCTTGGAATGGGCTACATGGATCTGACCACCCCTGGTCTAAAGAGTAACACAGGACAAGGACGGATTGGTCTTGGAATGGGCTACATGGATCTGACCACCCCTGGTCCAAAGAGTAACACAGGACCAGGATTGGTGTGGGAATGAGGCTGAGCTATACATTCACAGACCTGCTCCTCACGGTTGTGTAATCCCTCCCTCTTCTTACTCCTGTGGGAGTATGTAGCATCTTCGGCCACGGGGAGGATGATGCGAGGGATGGACTGGAGGCTGGCACTTATATACTGGTTGATGAGCATGTTCCACGAGGGGAGGGGGTGTAGCCTCCATAGCAGGACTACAATCTCCTTGGCGATAGTGCTGCTGCCAGAGGCTGTCAGAGAAGCAGTTTCTTGAGCATGCGACCACCCTCTGTTGTAGAAGAGCGAAACACAGTTTCAACCTCAAATACGTCGTGCAATTCAGTCACCATATCTTACAATGACAGAGTCCAACGCATGCATAACAGGTGTTCGATAGTATCTCTCTACTTGTATCTACCTATCCACCTATGTAGCTATCATTTTGATTTGATTACCCACATCTCCAATACAGAAGGTTTTCATGCAGGTCCTGGGGCCCCATTGAAGTTCAAGGGGGATGGTGATGACATCATTACTGAACTCGCTTGAGTTACCATGGTATTGCTCAAACTTGCCGTGGTTTTGCCGTCATTCTCGAGAGCACAGCGACAACCCGCATTTCCACCGTTCTGTCTTTCTCAGGCCTCACTGTCAAGTCGTGGGATTTCTTCCGGAGCGAAGCAGGTTTGTTTACAAGCCAAATAAGTATAACTATCAATACCTGAACTCAACTATTTCACAAGATACAATGCCAATGAATCAACACTACACAAAAATCGTCATTTTTAATTAGCGTTTGTGTAACCACACGATTGATTTCCGCGCATGCGCCACAGGGGTATAGGGTTAACTGAAGCGGGGCAGACTCTGCTAATATAATGTCAATCACTATAATGAAGAGGCAGACTTTGCGGATATCAGCAATCCATCACAAGCTCCTCCTACCGATTGAGAGTAAAGTAAGCGCTCACTATTTTGTCGCCGTTTTTTGTACTGGCAGCATAGGCAGGCTTTTTCGCCCACGGAACGCCATTGGTAGCCCTCAAAGTACCTAGCATAGGCTTGAGGCATCACAGGCAAACGTGCCTGGGGCAAGGTTTAGACTGTCAGGGGGTACACACTCGGTGATGGCTGCATAAAGCTGGGGGGAGAAGGGAGGCAAGAAGGAAGGAAGGAAGGAAGGAAGGGAGGGAGGGAGGGAGGGAGGGAGGGAGGGAGGGAGGGAGGGAGGGGAGGGGGGGGGGGGGGGGGGGGGGGGGGGGGGGGGGGGGGGGGGGTCAAGGCTATAGGGGTTGCCTCATTCCCAGGTCAAGGCTATAGGGGTAGCCTCATTCCCAGGTCAAGGCTATAGGGCTAGCCTCATTCCCAGGTCAGGCTGTTGGGGTAACCTCATTCCGAAGCCAGATATTCTCACAGGTCTCGCTAACAATTAAAGCATGATTCAAGTAATATTGGATGGAAAGACGAAAAAAGCTCCATCTCGAGAACTATACGACGTATGAACATCAGACTTGTACCGTTGTGTTGCTGAGAAGCTGCACATTCCAGTGATGTCCACATGGTGGCCCCCCAAAGCGGTGTAGGTGGCGTCCATACTAAAACACAGCAAAACACAGCAAAATCCACTGTCCGATCAAAGAAGGCAAGACTTTGTCAACATTCCAATGACACCCCTCAGCGCCTGAGGCAGCTACAACACCAAAAATCAGGCAGCAGAAGGGTCTTGGGGCTCCTCCACCAAGCTGCAGAAATCCCGCCGAAAACTAGTTCAGAGGAAGCAACGGGGGGTGGCGTCCAATAATGCATACAATTGTCCGATTATAGCTGTTTCAGAGTATTACCTTTGACAGATGATAACTCCAGAGCCAAACGAGAGCAACACCAAACTTTCAACACACAGTGAGATGGATGTGCACTATCGACGGAAGGTCACACCCACTTCTGCAATTGTACAACTTCCGCGCTAGCGCGTCTGTATATGGATGGTGTCTGATGATTGATAAGTTTCTAAACCAGACAGTAAATTTCTTGCAAACTGCCGTCTATGTCCAAGATCAAAATGCTATAGAATATTGCTGAGCACGGTAACTTGACTCTAAAGGTTTAAAAATAATTTGCATACGGAGAGGAAGTGATTCAGTAGGAGGGAGGTCATATTTAGCACCTGAAATACGCAGCTGCACAAGCAATTTGTGTTGGGCAGGGCATGAATGCATACGTAAAACCAAGCCAGTATAAACAGCCTCGTTAGTTTGTATCTATGACTTATAGTTCCAGCAAGATACATACACACACACACACACACACACATCCTGAGCCATACCTCTTCCGAGTTGTTTTCCCTGCTCAGCTTGGTTGTATCTCTTGACCTTCAAACACAAACAGTAAACAAAATTAACGAGGAACAACAAGGTTCAAGGTTTGGTAATCTATACGGACTGTAACTTGGCATGGCAGGGATTGACAGTGTATATCGCAGAAAGGAATAGAGCAGCTGCATTGATGACACAAAATCACGTGAGGGTATCTCTTTTTTGTGCTAGTATGACTACGTAATTCCCTGAAAATGTGCAGCAACGTCGTGTACGGTACATGTACCGCTCGACAGCATGTGAGGCCAAGCAAACAGAGGTATAGTTTTGTGCCAAAATTGGCGCACTTTGGAATCTATTTTGACATGCCACTACAGCACTCCTGTTCTGTAAATTGACTGATTGTGCTATTACTGCCAAAAATGGAGCAATGAACCGCGATTGGTATTGGGAATAGACATGGAAGAGAACATTGCACTAGGTACATATATCTTGGTATGCAGATGAGATATCAAGTTGGGGGTTGTGCCATTATGATCAGCATGAAAACAGCTTTCAAAATTAATGATGTCCTAAAACTGTCGGTCACATTTTCGCTAAAAATTGCACTCGACCAAAGGCATAAGGCTCCATGGCTTTTCATGATTTTGGGTCAAAATTCAACCTACAGCAAAATGGACATCATTGGAATGCTCCATTCGTGCTGATCACAACAGTGCAAATCCCAGCTTCATATCTCATTCCTAGCCCAAGATACCCTAGCCTCGTTCCCAGGCCGTTATGGGAGGGAGAAATGGCCTGGCAACTTCCGTCAGTACAAACTGTATACGGACATAACGTCACAGCAATTGCATACCTCATTCAAGCAGTGAAGTCCATGTGATACTTTCACTGGCTGAGAACGGTCCTTCCCTGCTCATGGAAGCAACTGTTTGCACAGGTTCGTCAAGCTGAATCCGAAAAAACAAAAGTTGTCGTGCAGAGTGCTGAATGCGAGTGACTGCGACGTTTCAACACATGATGCAATTTAGTTTACTGTTGTCATGTGCCAGCGATCTGAATTCGGATTGGGTCTTCCAACTCTCTGGCAGCAGAAGTAGTCGCGGAAGTTGCCAGGCCGTTTCTCCCTCACCTGGGTACGAGGCTAAAGATACCTTGGTCCAGGATTGGTCCAGGAAGTCCTTGCTAATTTCAGACGAACCAATGAAATTCAATTCTCCCACGCAACGATTGTAGTGTGGCTAGGAATTACGAATACCTACTAAGCTATTATGAAGCACAAGGATATTACTGAAAGCTAACAGACCGTTCAGTGGGGGTTGAGCCGAGAACGAGACTATGGATGCATCATGTGACAACAATGAACTCTTGACGCAGGGGCTCGTACGGGGTGCGGGCACTGATGTGAATCTATAATCTTATTATAGCCTTCCCAGCCTAAGTCGTCGATACGAAACCCATGAATGTAGTCACCACACACAGACACAACACACACACTCCCCCCTCCACACAGACAGACATACACCCCCTCCACACACACACACACACACACACACAACACACACTTCGCCCACCACACACACACACACCTCCTCAGCGGTCCTTCCTCCTCCTCGGCCTCCTCAAACACCGGGTCGACCTCCAATCGCTACTTTAACTGGTAACGCAGCTTCTGAAATTTCTTACTCCACGAATGGGTATGCTGAGCTCCCGACATGCTTAAAAGATTGGGTCAGATCGCCGAAACAACAATAAAAGCTAACTAACTAGCTTGGCCTTGGTTTTGCTGGACTTGCAAATGCGCAAATAGCCACTAAATTCGGCTCTCAAGTATGTGGCCACGTGGCGCTACTACCCACAACGTTCTCTCTATTTGAGCGAAACGTAAATATTCTGTTTGAAATGGAAGTAAGTTTGCTCCAAGCGAGAAGCTCCAACGGCAGGTTCTCCCAATAGCGACATCTTATGGGTAAGGAACCTCTGTCACAGAAACTCTTCCTTCCCCCTTCCCCTGCCAAGAAATACCCTCGATCCCAGGCTCTTCAGTTCGACTGTACAAGAGTCTGGGAATGAGGCTAGCCAAGACACGTGCACTCATACACAATGCACACACACTTTCCCACACACACACACCCCACACACACACCACTCACACATGCACGCTAGAACTGGCCAACCATGAGTGTAATGTGAACTGGAACATACACAAGTACACTGCGTACAGGTCAGTGTCGCCCGAGTCTGTAGCCAGTCTAGATCTGACCTGTAGCCAGTCTAGATCTGACCTGTAGCCAGTCTAGATCTGACCTGTAGCCAGTCTAGATCTGACCTGTAGCCAGTCTAGATCTGACCTGTAGCCAGTCTAGATCTGACCTAGCAAGAGCTAACCTCGTTCCCAGGCCTACCCCATTCTTTCTGTTCTTCGGTTTGCGTTGACAAAAATACACGGAAGCGGAAGAGAGGCGAAGAACGCTCTTCCGTATCCGTCAACGCAAACCGAAGAACAGAAAAACGGGGCAGGCCTGGGAATGAGGCTAAGCAAGAGCCTAGCTGATCCCTGAGGTTTTGTCTTGTGTGACAGTTGATTCATTCATTCACAGGAAAGCCGCTGGCGTCCTTTCGAAGCACCCGACAAGAATAGGAGCAGAGGCTAAGAAAGTGGTACATCCTCAATCCTCCGTTCCTACCTCAAGCCTTCATCACCATGATGTTCTAGCCTCGTTCCCAGGCTCACAGCAAGGGGGAGCCTGGGAACCAACTCCATTCCATATAGCCAATGCCTGAGGATTAGAAGAATCTGCTCCATGGATGAATACTATGAGAAAAGAAAAGCAGAACTGAAGTCTCTCGTCATTGCCAGAGGCTACACTGAACCTTTAGTAGACGCACAGCTCGAGAGGGCTCCGTGACATCACGAACAGAGTCTTTACAGCCCCACCCACAGAGGGCCAGAACCAAACGGATACCCCTAGTAATCACGTACCACCCTATCCTCACCAGACTGAACAAAGTTTGCAAGAAACATCTCCCAATCCTACACCTCTCGGATAGGCTGCAACAAGCCATACCGGAACCCCCCTTGATTGCCTTTCGCCGCCCCAGGAACTTGTAAAGATCAGCTGGTCCGCGCGGAATTGAAGAACGGAGCCCCACCCACCCCACCGGGCAACACACCATGCAAAAGTAGAGGATGCAAGACTTGTAAAACCATCAAACAGGACATCTCATTTACAAGTCACACCACGGGACAGACATACAGAACAAGAGCAGCATTTACATGCAAGACTAGAAATGTGGTGTACATGATACAATGCAGAAGGTGCGGCCTGCAGTATGTCGGTGAAACAGAGAACCCACTACACATCCGAATGAACGGTCACCGGTCCGACATACGAACCAAAAAGGTGGAGAAACCGGTGGCCGCCCACTTCAACCATTCTCTCGAGGACCTGGAGGTGATGGCAATAGAGAAAATTGACAGGGATGACACAACACACAGGAGACACAGAGAAAGCTATTGGATATTTGAGCTACCCACCCTGGCGCCATCTGGAATGAACATTGATAACTGAGACCACGGCAACCAGCATCACCAGCCATGACAACCAGCATAACGGCATTTTACGAACCATAAAAGAGTAGAATCAAGTAGTTAGTGCACTTGCCGTTGCTGTACAGATTTGTGTATTGTAGCCTGAAGAAGGTCCGGTTCGGACCGAAACGTTGCTGTATTGATGTGGTATTGTGACAATAGCAAGAAGACTGATTGGAATGTATTTCGCCCTCTATAATTATTGCTAATGATCCAGTCTTCACTCTGAGAGATCGTGTTGTAGGAGTTCCCATTAATATAATTTGAAACCTATTTGAGGAATGTCATTCAAAATATTTAGCACATCACACTATATCAAACTAGCTGTCAGTACTACACAGAGATAGCCTTGTTCTTAGGCCAGGCAGAGTAGGCCTGGGAACGAGGCTAGAACAGCTTGTACAGGCTTAACCAGCTTGTACATACGGCCTGCACTATTTAACGTACTGACAGTGACAGTCGAGTGAGCAGTGGGAAGACAAAAGCATTCTCAATATCACCATCAAGGTGACCTTATGCGTGTGAGTGTGAAATGTGCAGTGTGTGTGCGTGTGTGTGTGAGTTGTACTGTGTGTGTGTGTGTGTGTGTGTGTGTGTGTGTGGGATGTGTGACGTGGTGATCAGTGTTTCATACAGGATTTTTTGCTGGGTGGGGACACATGGCAACCCATGCAAGCCCCACCCCCTCCCATTCCCTCGGCACGTCATATCATACACAGGGTTGTGACCAACTGACATGTTTTGACATGTTCAGATCTGGGTATGTCCAACCAGTTTAATATTAAAATTGTCTTCTGTTTTCTGGTGGGGGGTTAGGGTTAGGGTTAAACCCCCCCCCCCCCCCCCCCCCCCCCCCCCCCCCCCCCCCCCCCCCCGTATGAAACCCTGGGTGTGTATATATATTATGCATGTGTGAGGAGGGACGCGTGTATGTGTAGGGCATGCGTATGTGAGGAAGTGTGTGTGTGGGGTGTGGTGTGTGTGAACATGCATGTGTATGTGAGGTTGTGAATGCACTGGGGATCAAGGCAGAGATTCTATATCAAGCAGCCTGCCAACCTCGAGCAGGTTCCTCCGACTTCCTCTTTCAGCCCAGGCCGAAAGAGGAAGAGGGAGGGAGGGGAGAGAGAGGGAGGGAGGGAGGGGAGAGATAGGAAGGAGAGTGGAGGGGAGAGTGGAAGAGAGAGAGAGAAACGGGCAGGGAAGGGGATGGAGGGGAGAGAGAGGAAGAGGAGGCATGGATAAGATGGGCAGGTATGTCACATGATCAGAAGCTGGTCCATCAATTCTGAGCTCTCTCTCCAAGTACTGAAAGACAAACACAACCGTCACTGTGGTATACTGACCCATGACCCCAACCATATAATAGGGATGACATCATTTACAATGTAACTACAAGCATACACGTGTCATTATATACCTTTCTCAGAACGTTGAGCCGCAAGAAAATGAAGCTCTTCTCGGTAAAGCCAGTTGAAGTGGCAAACTCATCAAACTACATTGAAGAGAGCAGTGAAGTCGTCATGAACTGAGAACTGTGTGCTGTTCCTCCACCCTCTAGAGTACGGTATGCATAATGTGATTTGAACTTGATGAAGTCTTAAATCCAGTAGACACCAAAGATAATATAGCCCTTAGTCTGCCAATTATTGCACTCAAGCAGGTCTCTTAGCTGTTTGGAGACCTTTGGGATGCACCTATAATCACCTCGGGCTTCACCCTTGATGATTATAGGTACATGTACAGGTGTATATGTATACAGCATCCCTCAGGTCAGCAACAGCTGAGCAAAGAGACCTGCTTGAGTGCAATAGCCAACTGTATACAAACACAGGGCTGTGTTGCTTCACTATCCTCATACCAGGCTTCAACCCTCCCGCAGGCAGAGACTACCGTGGGCCTATTCCCACATGCAGTATGTGCCTTGTGGACACCTGGGCAGACTCAGGCTGCATCCACCAGCTCACGCTCATGCTATAGCCTTGATGAAGCTAATACATGTAGGCAGGTGTAGAGTATACATACATCGTACTCAGTTAATACCATTCCAGAACAAATTTTGAAGCTTTGATACTCGGGTGCACTAAGGGCAGTCTTGAAGAGTCTGCGTGAAGCGGAGGAGATTACGGAAATATGTAATTAGTCCACGGAAGCGACCTCGTTAACTTGCGATGTGAGGCAGCTCTTTGAGCACTTGTTTTGTGATCCAGAGATGAAGCTGTGACGATGTAAATAGTTCCTCGGTACCTACAGTGGTAGGGTACTTGAGTGTAGGTGAAGGCAGTCTTTGCCCGCTTTGGGCCTTGTTCCAGGATTGTGAAATCTGTCGTCAGTGCTATGTAAACCATGTAGGTACTTAACTATTTGCGATTAGGCGGAATTCTATTCGCTCCGGTGAGAGGGCTTAACTCTGCCCGATGGATGGACCGAAGGTCAAACTTGTAGATTCCCACTCCGGAGAGTCTCCAACAACGCGTTCTCGGAAGAAAGGAGGAGAAATCCGCTGATTTGACATGATTTGAGGTAGCCAAAATCGGTCGATTTTGCCCGTGCAGCCGCACCAAGAGGTAGAACCGTTGTCCGGGGCAGGATTCAGCAAATACATGTTCGCGTTAACTTCTGTACCAAGAATGAAGGCTGTCCTCCTGCTACTAGAATTCCGCCTAAAGCGTTTTAGATTGCTGAAGGTGATGAAGTGGGCGTGAGCGTGGCCACGCCCAGTGAGTGCCAGGGGGCGGAGCTTTTGCTTTTTTGTGTCAAAAGGAGCTACACTTTCAAGTAGTAGTGCTGTAGTTGGTGAATATTCTTTAGTATTTCAGGTATATAGCATCAAAATCACAAGAAGATAGTGCTGTTCATGTATACAGACAGCCCTTAATGTACTGGAGTATCAGACACCTAAATTACCAGTGCAACTAGTCGCTTAATCGGTCAATGGGTTTAAGCAGGACTCACAGGAGACCAGCCAATGGCTGATGAGACATTCCCGTTGAAACGTATCTATCTAAGTTCACCATTCCAGTCGAGCTCAATTCAACAAATTTGGCTAAGTTAGCCAGCAAGTGCGATGACATCATCATTATCAATAACAGCGATGTCATCACACACTCTTGCATCACACTGGTGCAATACTACATGTAGTCCAGGTTCAGTGATCTGTCCTAACGAGCTTCATACGTACCATCTTGTCCACAGATCTCGCAGGGTTTTGGTTGGTTGGGTTTGAACTCCTCTCTCAAGATTGTGAAGTGGGGTTAATGGGTGGCAAGTCCGAGCATGATGAGGTCAGCGTCGGCACCGTAGAGGCAGTGGTGTGTGTTAGCGTAGTGGTCTAGCTGGGGTGCCATGCTGCAGGCGAATGTAGTCCATTACCTTCAGGTGGATGAGGGAGGTGAGGAGGTGTAGGGTGCAGAAGGGAGAGGTGGAGTGGCACCAGGAGGGGGAAGGGGAGTGGCGGGGATAGTGGGGAAGGTACAGGGAGAGGGGAGTGGCACCAGGAGGGGGAAGGGGAGTGGCGGGGGTAGTGGGGAAGGTACAGGGAGAGGGGAGTGGTAATAGGAGGTGGAAGGGGAGTGGCGGGGGTAGTGGGGAAGGTACAGGGAGAGGGGAGTGGCAACAGGAGGGGGAAGGGGAGTGGCGGGGATAGTGGGGAAGGTACAGGGAGAGGGGAGTGGCACGAGGAGGGGGAAGGGGAGTGGAGGGGGTAGTGGGGAAGGTACAGGGAGAGGGGAGTGGTAATAGGAGGTGGAAGGGGAGTGGCGGGGGTAGTGGGGAAGGTACAGGGAGAGGGGAGTGGCAACAGGAGGGGGAAGGGGAGTGGCGGGGATAGTGGGGAAGGTACAGGGAGAGGGGAGTGGCACGAGGAGGGGGAAGGGGAGTGGAGGGGGTAGTGGGGAAGGTACAGGGAGAGGGGAGTGGTAACAGGAGGGGGAAGGGGAGTGGCGGGGGTAGTGGGGAAGGAGGGGGAGTGGCACCAGGAGTGGGTAAAGGGGGCCCAGGGTACGTATAGAGGTAGTGGTAGAGGGAGGAGGAGAGGAAGTGGCATCAGGAGGCAGGGTATACAGGGAGTGGCAGAGGGAGGAGAGATGGAGGAGGGGGAGTGGGGGGAAGAGGACCACAGTATAGAGGGAGTGGCAGAGGAGGAGAGATGGAGGAGGGAAATGGAGGAGAAGAAAAGAGAGTAGAGGTGTAGGAGGGAGAGGAAGGATTGGTAGAAGAGAGGGGAGAGAAACAGGTTTATAAAACACCAACCAGGGAAGCACCAGTAGAGGGATGTCCACTACCTTGTGCTCTCCTTCCCCTGGGACATTCGCATCAGAGAGGATGACCTGTCAGAAAAGGAGGATGGAGAGGGGAAGGAAGGAGAGGAAGGGAGAGAGGAAGTGAGGGAAGAGAGAGAGAGGGAGGAAGGGGAGGGAGAAAGTCAAGGATGGAGGGAGGGGGAGAAAGGTGAGAGGGAGGGAGGGAGGGGATACATGTCCAGGATTGCCACGGACTATCTCAAGCTGTCCTACATATACAAACCCAGAGTCCCAGGTCCCAAATGTCCCTGGGATATCCTGGGATATCCCGGGATGTCCTATCCTGTCCCACCTAAGACATTGCCCAGAGTCCCAGGTCCCAAATGTCCCTGGGATATCCTGGGATATCCCGGGATGTCCTATCCTGTCCCACCTAAGACATTGCCCAGAGTCCCAGGTCCCAAATGTCCCTGGGATATCCTGGGATATCCCGGGATGTCCTATCCTGTCCCACCTAAGACTTAGTCCAGAGTCCCAGGTCCCAAATGTCCCTGGGATATCCTGGGATATCCCGGGATGTCCTATCCTGTCCCACCTAAGACTTAGTCCAGAGTCCCAGGTCCCAAATGTCCCTGGGATATCCTGGGATATCCCGGGATGTCCTATCCTGTCCCACCTAAGACATTGCCCAGAGTCCCAGGTCCCAAATGTCCCTGGGATATCCTGGGATATCCCGGGATGTCCTATCCTGTCCCACCTAAGACTTAGTCCAGAGTCCCAGGTCCCAAATGTCCCTGGGATATCCTGGGATATCCGGGATGTCCTATCCTGTCCCACCTAAGACATTGCCCAGAGTCCCAGGTCCCAAATGTCCCTGGGATATCCTGGGATATCCCGGGATGTCCTATCCTGTCCCACCTAAGACTTTGTCCAGAGTCCCAGGTCCCAAATGTCCCTGGGATATCCTGGGATATCCCGGGATATCCTATCCTGTCCCACCTAAGACATTGCCCAGAGTCCCAGGTCCCAAATGTCCCTGGGATATCTCAAGCTGAACAGTATATTAAATACTGCAGATTGGGGTCTATAGTGTAGGATGCAGCCTTTGCTGAATTTCAATAGCAACCATGGAAGACAATTATTGCCTACTACTACACATGGAGCCACAACTAATACAAGTGATGTACTTATACACTGTACGTACTTCAAACAGTGAAGGTTCATTCATGGATCGAGAGCAACTAGACAGACGGTGCCTTCAAGAGGCACACATGAGATTCTGCATGCTGGATGTGTTCAAGCGATACCCACAGACATTTTCTACCAGGACAATCTCTTCTAATCTGCAGCAGAGCCTGGATGATATTACTCCTCTCTACTACAATGCATTTGCTGCCAGATATGCAGGTTAGTTGGCAGCAAGTGGTTGCATGTTGAGCTGTAAGCGGTTGCACAACACTTACAGGTGCTGGTTAGCTTCATTGTGCTACAGTGTACAACCGGAGTGCAATCAAGCCAAACACGCTCAATTTTCCTAGTGTAACTATTTGCATTAAAATAAATTGAGAAATGAGCTTTGGAAAAGTCTACTTAGGAACAAACATGACAGGGACAACTTGTGTGTGTGGAGTCTTTGCTGAAATCTTACTTCCTTTTATCACAAACTAAGTGGTGAAATTTACTGTTATCGCCATAATTTTTGTTTTGCTGTTGTGTTATTCATCAGATCATGAGTGCAGTTTCCCTGCAGTTTCCCTGGGTGTAAAACTGTCCTTGTTATAGACGGTAACATGAAGAATAGGCGTGACGTATGCGCTGCAAGTGAGGCAAGTATGGCGCCCTATAGCGACTGTTGCTAGATGCAAGTGACATAATTATAAATCCCCAATTAATGCCCTGATTTCCATAGGTGTTTCCAGCTGGGCATGAGACTTTTGTTGTGGCTTCATTCAATCTCAATGCATTCCAAGTCACACTTGTGCAAATCCACCGACCCTTGATGTATATGCAACGTTATTGAATATGGACCTGCTACTAGGACAATATTAAGAACTTACAGTTGCTCTGCCTACCACACAGGATTTTTGCAGTTGGTTCATCAGACATAATGTGTAATACGCTGAAGGACAAGACCAGACTCCATTACCATACTGCAGGTAGATTTACATGGAAGGAGAACCCCATGTCTACATCTGTAGAGCCTATAATCATATTCTGTTTTTCACACCATCCTGTAGGAGTATTGGCGGGAGTGCGTCCCTGTGGTGTCATTGTGCTACTTGCAGAGCTATTTAGGGCTGAATCCAACTCACAGGTGTATGCTAATGTGCACGAGTTCCTGAGGAAACACCACACGTCATGGAAAATATTGGTGAGTTTGCTATTATACGTAGATACAGGACCTCCTGCCTGCACATGCAGTAAATGTGTTTATACCATAGAGTACGTATCAAGTGCCCACTACGTATCAAGCCCCACCCTCCTCTTCGTGCAAACTTCTTGCACAGGGTTCAAAAGCAGTGTAGTAAGGGTCCACCTATCACACAATATTGAGCAGTACCGGGGGTATTTCCTTAATAACCTTTGTGTAAGGTTTTGCATCAACTACACTGCCAAGTGTTTCTTCTCAAGCGAAGACGCACAATCAATGTCTTATGCGGACAATTATTCATAGTCAGTATTCACAGCTTACCGGCAGCATTTGTTGCGTATATTATACAGCTGCTCAATGGGTTGGTGGATACTACATGCCTAAATAGTCTAAGTACGTATCTAGCGCCCACCCCCCTATTCAGCTGCGTTCTAATGTCCCCTAACCATGGGCACTTGATACAACTGTTTCTTTCCATACTACATGTATCCCTGTAGAATTCATATGTTATGACGATGGCTGTCACTTGCGTAAGTTTGCTCAAAACAGTACAAGGAAAGATGCAACTCCAACTGCACAGAAATTGGCCAAAATTGAGATTGTAATTGATAAACTACATATGGAAGGCCACACTGACAAGTGGTGCATCGCCAATTGCAACCCATGCACATCTCTTCAAGGCCCTGGACAAAGTAAGTGCCTGTCACATAAGACTATCAGTACCATAATTATGCTACCATGCATCTGTTATGTAAACATTACTCCCTGCAGGTTGACACTGAGGCTTGTGAGCAGTGTTTCTCTTGGCTTTCTCGCTACGCCAGAATAACAGCAGATGCAAAGGAGCACTTTTATGTTCTTTGTACTGTACATGTGTGACATGCACAATCTAAGGGAAGAGGGCAAATTACAGAGAATTATTAATTTATTAGGAAATAATACCAGTGTTAACTGGTACGTATATAACACCACTGCTTTGTTTCTGTTCATGTTTGTTTTGAAAGGATCTTTGAGTCAACTTACATGGCTGGAACTTTCTAGTTGGATATCATGGACACATCTGGGACCGGTACCTGGCTACCACTCCAGGACCTTACACTGCCTCCATGGCTGGAATGTCCCTGTATATCCTAGACCTGGGACGCTGGGACCTAGCTTACATTACCTCCATGGCTGGGACATCCCGGTAAATCCCAGGACCTGGGACTAGCTTACACTGCCTCCATGGCTAGGACATCCCAGTATGTCCCAGTATATCCCAGGACATCTTGGACCTGGGACCTTGGGACCTAGCTTATACTGCCTCCATGACTAGGACATCCCAGGATGTCCTGGTATATCCTAGGACATCTTGGACCTGGGACCTTGGGACCTAGCTTACACTACCTCCATGGCTAGGACATCCCAGGATGTCCTGGTATATCCCAGGACATCTTGGACCTGGGACCTTGGGACCTAGCTTATACTACCCCATTGGCTGGGACATCCCAGGATGTCCTGGTGTATCCCAGGACATCTTGGACCTGGGACCCTGGGACCTAGCTTATACTGCCTCCATGGCTAGGACATCCCAGTATGTCCCAGGATATCTTGGACCTGGGACCTTGGGATCTAGCTTGTATACCCCATTGGCTGGGACATCCCAGGATGTCCTGGTGTATCCCAGGACATCTTGGACCTGGGACCCTGGGACCTAGCTTACACTGCCTCCATGACTGGGACATCCCAGGATGTCCCGGTATATCCCAGGACATCTTGGACCTGGGACCTTGGGACCTAGCTTATACTACCCCATTGGCTGGGACATCCCAGGATGTCCTGGTGTATCCCAGGACATCTTGGACCTGGGACCCTGGGACCTAGCTTATACTGCCTCCATGGCTAGGACATCCCGGTATGTCCCAGTATATCCCGGACATCTTGGACCTGGGACCTTGGGATCTAGCTTATACTACCCCATTGGCTGGGACATCCCAGGATGTCCTGGTGTATCCCAGGACATCTTGGACCTGGGACCCTGGGACCTAGCTTACACTGCCTCCATGACTGGGACATCCCAGGATGTCCCGGTATATCCCAGGACATCTTGGACCTGGGACCTTGGGACCTAGCTTATACTACCCCATTGGCTAGGACATCCCAGTATGTCCCGGTGTATCCCAGGACATCTTGGACCTGGGACCCTGGGACCTAGCTTACACTGCCTCCATGACTGGGACATCCCAGGATGTCCCGGTATATCCCAGGACATCTTGGACCTGGGACCTTGGGACCTAGCTTATACTACCCCATTGGCTAGGACATCCCAGTATGTCCCGGTGTATCCCAGGACATCTTGGACCTGGGACCCTGGGACCTAGCTTATACTGCCTCCATGGCTAGGACATCCCAGGATGTCATGGTATATCTGGGACCCTAGGACCCTACACTGCCTCCATGGGTGGGACATCCCAGGATGTCATGGTATATCTGGGACCCTAGGACCCTACACTGCCCCCATGGGTGGGACATCCCAGGATGTCCCGGGTATCCTGGGAAAGCTTGGATGTCAGACCGGGTGTACCTCCATTGTTGGGATAACCCAGGGCATCCCGGGAGATCCCAGCCATGACTTTCATATACTGAGACAGTCCGTGGCAGTCCTGGACCACCCTGAGGGAGGGAGGGAGGGAGGGAGGGAGAGGGAGAGGGAGTAGAGGGAGGGAAGGTACAGCTTATCAACACTAATTGACTATGCTCTAGCTACCACATCACAGTTTACATGTAGATGATGACATCACAATGTCATCACACTGCAAGAAGGCTCAGCTGTAACACAACTTTGTAATGCTATACCAACACAACCTTTGTGGTGAAACTTGTACAGAATGAGATTGCAAGAGCACATGATGACATCATCGTCATTGCAGGGCGATGATGATGATGTCATCATGCACTGTTGCACTCACATGCTCTCCTTGGCTGCCCTGAACCTCCGAGACCTCTGCTGGTTTATCTTGGCACGGGGAGCCTGTCAGCAGACAGAAGAGGATGAGAGGGTCTGGTTCACAGTCAATGGTTCGCAGGTAGCCTCGTTCCCAGTCCCACGCCCAGCTTTTCGTCGCTTGCAGTACGGTAAAGCGGGGAGGGCCTGGTACATCTTCTGACGTGAGTGACGTCAAGGGTAGGGCTGAGCGATTGTGGATTTTCCAACATCACGATTATTGCATTCATATAATCACGATTATCGATTATATCACGATTATGCTAAAAGTTTCCGTTTGAAGGAGACCTGCATACACCTTTCAAAGTCACAAGGCAATGGTGGACAGAAGCCATGCTTGAAAGAAGCCTTGCATAGAAGCCATGGCCACGCAGTGCTTATCTATTCATTGTCCAGATTATTGCATTCACAGTCCTGCTAAGTATATTCATGAAAACCCATAAGCACTTTTGCGCGACTGACTAACATCGCAGTCGCGATTGCTGCATGCAATCACCATCGCCATGCTTAGAGATAATCACGATTATCACACTCCTGGTAGGGGAAAAATTGTGCCGCGTAAAATAATATAATCCAATCCAATATAATATAATATAAATAACTCGTTCGAGTGATAGGGATGACGTACAAAGATTCTGACTACACCTTCATGATCGCTATCATGCACTGTCCCAACCGTACAATTTTGGTGCTGAAACTCACCTTGGTGGTGGAGATACAAGCGCTTTTGTTGTGCCGTCGGCCGCCATTGTTCGATCGCTCTCTTCGACGTTGGTTGCCAGTACAGTCTTACGAAGCCCCCACAAAGATTCTGACCACACGGCCGTGATCGCTGTCGTTCACTGACGCTTACATGCCGAAACTCACCGTGCTGGCTAAGTTGTGAGTGCTGTAATAATGTCTTGTCTTCCTTTGGGTCGCCATTGCTCGCGATCGACTGAGCGTGGTTGCTATGTGGCATGTGCATTAATTGGAACAAATTGCAATACTTAGCTTGCGCTGAACGGTACTTGAGAGCACTCTAAAATGATTTCTGATCTTCCCAATATATGTATAGCTATCATGGTACTCACTGATGTGTGATGATTGGAACGAACTGTCACACTTAGCTTGTGCTACCGTTGCGGCTACCAGGAGTGCGGTTGCCCCTCGATCACATAATAGAAATAATCGCTCATCCCTAGTCAAGGGTAGAAAGACCAGAAGTTTAACGTGGGCATAGTGTGTCTCAGAACAGCAAGAAGAGCGAAGGTACCAGGTAACATACCACACGTATTTAGCTAGCGGGGGGCGACTGTTATACTCACCGAGCGTTGAACGTGTAGATAGCTGAATAACACGTAGCGTCTTCGTTCTAAAAATTTTTCGATTACATCATGCTCACGTCAGAAGATGTACCAGGCCCTCCCTGCTTTACCATACTGCAAGCGACGAAAAGCTGGCCAGGGCATGGGACTGGGAACGAGGCTAGTTCTCAGGTAGGTATCAGAGAACGTGGTATCTGGTATCATTCATTGATAAGTACATGACCAGGACTAATGGACTACTTTAATACGGATGGGATGGGATGGGATGGAACTGAGGATGGGTAATGGCATTTCCCTTGTTTCTTTGTTTTTCAAGAGGTGGACTTGGACTGGCCATCACTCTATTTTCCTGAGAAAAACACTCACCACTCCATCGATGGCCATGTACAGCAATCATCTGGGCCTCACAATGTTGAAGATTCGGTCATTGTACTCAAAGATAGCCTCCATCATCTCATCCTCGTCCTTGGGAGCAGGCCTGGGGGAGCAGAGAAGGAAAGATAAAATCTTCATTGCCACAACTAAATTGGCAGCAAAGTAGAGAGTAGCCTAGTTCCCAGGCCACGTGGGAACTAGGCCGAAGGGAGAGGGAAAAATAACATAGCCAAGCGGCACTTTTACATTCAACCCCTTCCCCTCACACACACACAGTCAGGGTACAAACAAAGGTTGCAACAACCTCAAAGGTTCCTTTCACAAACTCTAAAGGTATTGTTTTTTTTAGGTCTGCTTACTGTGCACTAAAACTATAACTGTGAGGTTTCATGAGAGATCAAAAAGGTAACCTTCAGGAACCTTATATAGCTTTTAAAATTCAAAGAACCTTCGAAGATCACTTTCATGTGTGCCGTGATGGACACACACACACACACACAAGCACTCACTTATCCTCAGGGTGACAGCAAGGGTGGATGATCCCGTTCATATCAAGGTAGAGGTTATCGAACTCCACGTCGTCGGGGTTTGGCTGTGTTGCGTCCACTGGTATCTCAATCTCATGAATGACAGTGGCCTACAGAGAGAGAGCAGTGGCATGAGAACAGAGTAGTTTCCATGGTGAGCGGCAGCTACTGGCCGCGGTATAGACCCGTTGCAGCTGACGTCATCAATTCGAGAATACGGAAATGAGCACCAACATGGCAGCTATTTAGCGTTTTTGGAGATAGCAGCTTCTATGGCGATCTCGGTAAACACAATCATGCACCAACAATGCTTCTAGTATGTGTTGAATCGGACGAAATGTGATTGCTACATAGGCTATTAGAGCTATATAAACACTTATCAGTGACGTAGGACACGTTTTGATCGATACTGCATATAAAGCCAATGCACTTGCAACTTGACAGAAGCTGTTACTTAGCCTACCGTTTGTCCCTACAAGTAGTTAGCGACTGCTGGGCCGTTAAGGATGGTGATATCCACGCTACTGCAGCATCAGCAACTCTCATGATGTGTTTGGACGCTACTGCACTGCGAGATAATTTCAGTTGCGTTTGAACCTAGTACCGCTGCAGGTGAATGAGCGCTTGCTCTCGATGGTAGCTTGGATGGATCAACAGCCACCCAGTTCACGTTACTTGTTGCGAAGGCTCAGGCACTGTAGTTGTACTGCAATGGTTGCAATCAGGTAATGCTGAGGCAGAGATTTGATCTTTGATCTATTATATGGTGAAGTCATTGTGACAACACCGCCCACCTGCTTCAAGCTTCACAGCTAACTACAACATTCAAATTCAGTTGCTTTGCACAGCCCTATACAACTGGGGATCCATGTATTTCAGCAGTATGCGTTCCAGGGGATTCGCATATTTCAAAAAGGCTTTGAAGGGGAACCATGGGGGGAATAAGTAGCCTGGACGGGACGGGACCGTCCCGTCCCGTCCCGGAAAATAGTAACCACCTATTGTATAGCCATCTTAATTGTGTGTGGTATTATTACATAGTACAGCTACATTGTAGTAGTAAGGTAATGCAATCCAAGTAAGTGGTATCGCATGTCTCAGTGCACACTAGTGGGGCACTATAAAGGCACCATTGAGGCACTTATGGGGTACCGCATTGTACTAGTATATGGGAGGGTACTTAGTATATGCATTACTTTCACTTTCAATGACTTTCAAGATACATCTTACTCCTGCCATCAATCCGAGACTACATCTCGAGTTCATGGCCGAAGAATTTACTGTCTCACCCACCTTTTCCTCGACGCAGTGGACGACAATGGACGGGTATTTCTTGGACAGCCATCTGAAAAACGCGGGAACACCCATCCCGCTTCGATCTCTGCTTCAAGGAGAGCTGCTAGCTAGAGCAAGGCGCCTTTTCTATTTATTGCACACCTGATCTTTACTGGAATTCCGAGTCTGGGATGATGGGTACGAGCCAGCTGCTCCGTCGTGGAAATTTTGATGCAGAGGGCCCAGTGCAGTTTGCACATTGCCATTTGAATATTATTGTGCATGTGCAAGTGAAATCTAATGGTAAGTGTAAGATCCAAGCAAACACACACGCACTACTCACTGAAGTCATGCTAGTTTGTGACTCGCTCAGGCTTGCCCCAAAAAGCACTGTAATTTAATGACTACAGTACCGTCCACGAGCAAGTTAAACGGTACACGCGTGTCACTCGCGAGACACTCGCGAGAGACTCGCGAGACACTCGCGAGAGACTCGCGAGACACTCGCGAGAGACTCGCATGTGACTCGCGTGGTAATCGTAAAATACTCGCGAGCGTTACAGGCTAACCCGCGAGCGCTACTATACTCGCGCGCGCGCTCGCACTCGACTACTCGCACGCGCGCTCGCACTCGCAGGAAATTGAACAGCGTTTACTTAAAAATTCATAGCAGCGCCGCTGAACGGCAGAGTCCTTAGCAACCACACCTTTCAAGTAGCTGAGCTATTTATACACATTATGATGTCGCTTTTAGCCTCATAGATCAGCTAGAACAAACGTACACGGCAAAAACACGGGTTTATATGACATTTTTCATGAATAAGATGATGATGATTATTATTAATTTTATTATCACTTTTGTTAACAGCATGCCATACAAGCATTTTCAAGAATACAACACTTCTGTATTGTCATGCTATCCTCATGAACCCCTCATATGACTCCAGGAGTCCAAGAGAGCAGACAGGAGCATCACCAAGACAAGGCTACGAAACCGCTTTTGTAGAAGACTGCACATGCCCTCAAATCCAAGGAATAGAACTCAGAATCTTCGGAGTACAGGGACAAAGGCCACAGTGCCAGGTCATATTTCACCACTGGAGTATCCCCAACCTGCATGAGTGTGTGCATGACTTAGTGCCCCCGCAATGCAAGTAACAGACGGTCACCCTCTTAGTTGTATAAACAAGGGAGGAGTTACATGTACAGTACTCGCGCGCGCGCGCGCGCGCAACAGCAAGCACTCGCGCTCGCGTAGCGCGAGTGCTCGAGTAGCGGGTACGTACTCGCGAGCGCGAGTAGTGCTCGCACACGCGGACTCGCAATTTTTCTCGCGAGCGTCTCGCGAGTGTCTCGCGAGCGTCTCGCGAGTGTCTCGCGAGTGACACGCGTGTACCGTTTAACTTGCTCGTGGACGGTACTGTAGCTTGTGCCATTGCATATTTCTTTACTTTCAGTGTACTTTACAACAGGGATTGTGGAAGATGCCCATATATAGCCCTGCTTTGAGGTACCTGTCATCTGCTGCTACGTGGTGCTCATAAGCTCTTACTACAAAGACCAAACAGCATTTGGAACAGCGACCTCTTCGTCCCAAAGCTCTGTCTCTCTCTACTTGCATGCTTTGACCATGATCGTTGGTATTGCACATTTTTATAATTGCAGTGATTTGTTATCTTCAGTAAGATTATTCAATGTGTTTGCAAATTCGTGGGATATAATATAGCCTCATTCCCAAGTCTTATCACCCCAGTGTTTGTCGCTTGCTGTACTAACCCCAGTGTTTGTCCGCTTGCAGTATTAATCCTGCTTTAGTACTGCAAGCGACAAACGCTGGGGTGAGAAGGCCTGGGAACAAGGCTAGGGTAGCAAGAACACAATCACAATGTAATTATATTATTGTGCTGCCATGGTAACATGAAAATAACTGTGACTATAATATCACTCAAAGACACCTTGGGTTGTTGTAAGTTAGTAGTTGGTTGGTTGTGTGAGATAACCACAGTCCTGGAATTTAAGATCCACTCTTCGGGGTTGGTTAGCATCAGTCCACTCATCATTCAGAGTTCTATCTTGAGTTTTTGTGTGTGTGAGGGGGGGGGGGGTGAGATTCATAAATTAAGTGATGGTGTGAGTGGGTATCAGAGAACGCGGTAGCGTTCTCTATTTAGGGATGGCCATGGAAATTTCGATTTTACCATACTGATGCACCAGCAGGATAACGGCCAAAGAAGCTACAAATCCCCAAACCAAGCATGCAGACAGAATGTTACTGTCTAGCAGTTCACAAAAACACTCACAAACGTACCTTAGAGTAGGCGGGAGTCGATGAACATGTCGCGGAGAAAAGTCCGATTTCGTCATCTTCTTTCTTTCTTTCTTTCTTTCTTCTTTCTTTCTCATAACAAAACTTTGCCCAAGGATAGCTTACCAACTAAACCACTTCTTGAGCTAATTTACGTACAGGACAACACCGCTATCGCCGTAGTACTCGCCATGACCACGTTTGTCTGCAAACTGGCAAGACCAGCAGTTTTAGCTACCTACGATCCGATGGCATTCTAGCACGACGCCATTTTGAGGCAATGAGGTCACGTTCGCAAATTGCGCATGCGCAATCCAAAATGCAAGCACATTTTTGTGTTCTTTTGCTTATGATGGCTGCGATTGGTACACTAACAGAATCCCTGTGAATCCGTCATCTGGTGGCTCCTACTGCTACGAGGAAGTTCTACCAACCTGCTCTTGGCAAGATGTATTGTGACAATGCCATCATGGAGGCATGGCTTTCTTTTCATGACGTAACTACAGTGCAGAACTGTGAGGCTAGAGCTTTGGATTACTTGGAGCCATTGCAAGTACATGACCTACATGGCTGCCATCGAACTCTCTGATCTGATGAAGGGTGAATGCCCCACCCCCTCATCCCCAAAGGCGACAATAAATATTGATCACAACACAACAACATCAAATTATTAATGGGAACTAAATGAAACATTAAAGCCTGCTCATTGCCCAGCAGAAGGTCCACGTCCATCAAGAGAGACCATCTCAGCTTTGTTGACGTGGTGATCGCCTTGTAGTCTCGGGCCTAGGAACGAGGCTAACGTGGCAATCAACATTAATATCTGACATCAGGGCATACATCCAGTACCCCGTACCCTTACAGTGGTGTGACGTTGCACATACCATGACTAAAAAGTTACGCATTTCATGCGCTCGAAAAGTACACAAACTAAAGGAAAAAAATTTTCTCCGAAAGATTAAAAATGATTTAGGGATGGTCTGTCACATTCAGAATTATTCCACCCCTCGAAAAAGCTAAGAAACAAGGAGAAATGCCTTTAACCAGGCTCAGTCCCATCCCCTCCCTAAATTCTACATTTTAAAATGGGATGGGACTGAGCCTGGTTAAAGGCATTTCTCCTTGTTTCTTAGCTTTTTCGAGGGGTGGAATAATTCTGAATGTGACAGACCATCCCTAAATCATTTTTAATCTTTCGGAGAAAATTTTTTGCCTCTAGTATGTTTTGGGGTCCTAGTAGGCAGTGGTGTCACAGACAGATAATAGGCTAGTTGCCCAGCTCAGAATGATCTGAGTATGTATATTCGCACAGCAGGTCACATAATATATAATGTACATTTGCGAGTGTTTTGTGTACTGTTAGGCAGTAACGTTCTGTCTGCATGCTTGGATGGGGGTTTGTAGCTTCTTTGGCCATTTTCCTGCTAGTGCATCAGTATGGTAAATCAAAATTTCCTTGGCCATCCCTAAATAGAGACTGCTACTGCATTCTCTGATGTCTCACAGTGTCTAAACATCCTTTGTCACAATCCAAAGGGCATATGGAAGGGGCTGGGAGGGAAACCCAGGCAGTGGGCTAATCTACATGTTGCAATACTTAATACATGCATAATATCTGCTATACAAACCTGCTGGTCAATTGAGTATGAGTGCGATTGGAACGGGGGAGGAATTTCGAATGATGCCCATCAGAAGCTCGATCCACTGTGGAGCACAGAAGGTACGACTGGACAGTCAAGAGGTGAACACACCACTCAGGAAGCCGAGGGTTGCCCAGGTCCCATGTTGCCTGGATGCCACCATCTGGTGGAAGGGATTCATTCCTTCGGTCTGTGTAGAGAGGGAAGGGGAAGGTATGAAGATGAGGGAGGGAGGGGAGAGGAGGGAGGGAGGGGGAGAGGGAGGGAGGGAGAGAGAGGGGATGGAGGGAGGGAGGGAGGGAGGGAAGGAGAGAGGGAGGGAGGGAGGGAGAGAATGGGAAGGAGGGAGGGAGAGATGAAGGGAGGGACGGAGGGAGGGAGGGGGGGGGGGGGGGGAGAAGAAGGGAATGGAAGGTAAGTGAAGAAGGGGTGAGATAGTTGAGCTGCTTGGATTCTTCTCACACTCAAATGTGTTCGACACTTGAGCTGCTTGGATTCTTCTCACACTCAAATGTGTTCGACACTAAGTGTGCACACACATACACACACATTCTATGCCCTCTCCCACTGGAAAAGGACGAAGATGAAGGAAAGTTGGGACCTGATGGAGCCTCCATTCACTCTCGTCCCCGTTCTAACTACTGTGGGGTAGAGGTTGTGTCCAAACTGAAGATTGGGACCAGAATTAGACGTGGACCGGACTGGAATTGGGGAGTACAGGTCAGAGCAGGATCTTCGTTGATTCACAGTACATGTATCATGAATACGAATCAGCACCTGTACACTTTGACATCACATGCACACATACGGTATGTGTATTGTACATGTACACTTGCACTTGCACAAATGCCCCCCATTAGATACAAAATGCTTGTTTATTTGCTGAAGGCCTGACTTTGAGAATGAGGAATGGGTGGTTATAAAGCTCTTTGCACACACACACACACACACACACACACACACACACACACACAGGACGGTCCTTCCCCTTGCGAGGGGACAGTGATCAGTGAGCTGGGAGGTGATGGGTGGGTGAGGATCAGATGGGACTGTGATATTGTCAACTCCTATGGTATTGGCAAGGAGGGCAAGTACAACATGGAGCTGGTCCCCAAGCACAAGGAGGATGAACCAGCTGACATTGAGCTGACAATTGGTGAGGAGTGAGAAAATGTCCGTCACTTCTAACACGAGCTGTGATTCTTGTTTGTTGTGCAGGCATGGCAAAGCCTGTCCAGGCGGATGACCTCCCTGGTGGTCTGATCCTGTGCTCACTACTCTCACACGCTCGCGCACACACACACACACACACACTCACACACACGTCCCAATTTTGACCAATCAGAGGGCTACTTTTCCACACTTACCATCTTGCTTCTTGCGTGCAGCGTTGGCCTGCTTCATGGCAACCTCCCCCCCCCCCCCCCCCCCCCCCCTCCCCCCTTCCTCCCTGGCCACTCTCAATCCCTTCCTCACTCTCCCTCCCTCCGCCACTCTCCGCTCTCCCTCCCTCCCCCATTCTCCCTCCCCACTCTGCCTCACCCATTCTCCCTCCCTCACTCTCCCTTCCCCTCCCACTCTCTTCATCCCCCCACCTTCCAGAGGGCCCAGCAAGTCCCAGCCAGCCACAGAGTGCAGCATACTTCACTGACGGTAGGAGGGAGTCTTGGTGCAGTACCTGAATAAGGAACTTCACCCCAGTCGAAGGGCAGCATGAGCCACCTGTAGCGGGGAAACTATCGGTATAATAGTGGACGTTAGTTTCCAATGTGATGTAACATATCACCATCAGTGAATTGCCTCGCTCCCGTCAAAAGGTCTGGAGCCCTCATCTCTAGCAAAAGGAGGGGAGTCTGGAGCCCACATTCCCAGGCTAAACCCAAGCCACAGATAGAGCTTTCCAGTCCTCCCAGGGGTATTGCTACATGTATTTGCTGGGGTAAGCATAACATACGCACACACATCCACATGTGCCTGCATGAGTCACATTTTATGCACACTTAATATGCACAATCCCCCCTCAGCACTACTCTCACATGCTCACACACACACACACACACACACACACACACACACACACACACACACACACACACACACACACACACACCTGCAATCCTCATGACAGTTTGGCTGAGGCCCAGCAGTCCACTGTTCAACAACAGTGAAAGGTCTACAGCCCACTGGTTACTATGGTGAGACCGGCAGCGATAACATGAGAGGTGGTGAATGATCCAATGGTGTATGGCCTGCTTCATGGCAAGCTTGGCTTCCCAGAGGGAGCTGCGCAGTCGACCCACCACCCACCTTTCCACCTCTAGTTCCAGAAGGGTCCGCAAGGCAGGGGGAATGTGTTCAATATTGCAGAGGTAGTGGCACTTGGGAATGTTAAAACCAGAGAGAGAGGGGATGGAGGGGAGGGAGGGGAGGGAGGTGGAGGACAGGGAGCTATTATGAAGCACAAGGATATTACTGAAAGCTAACAGACCGTTCGGCGGGGGTTGAGCCGAAAACGAGACTATGGATGCATCATGTGACAACAATGAATTTTTGATGCAGGGGCTCGTACAGGGTGCGGGCACTGATGTGAATCTATAATATTATTATAGCCTTCCCAGCCTAAGTCGTTGATACGAAACCCATAAAATGTAGTCGCCACACACAAACACAACACACACACTCCCCCCTCCACACAGACCCACATACACCCCCTCCACACACACACACACACACTCTGCCCACCACACACACTCCGCCCACCACACACACACACACCTCCTCAGCGGTCCTTCCTCCTCCTCGGCCTCCTCAAACACCGGGGTCGACCTCCAATCGCTGCTTTAACTGGTAACGCAGCTTCTGAAACTTCTTACTCCACGAATGGGTATGTTGAGCTCCCTACATGCTTAAAGATTGGGTCAGATCGCAGAAACAACAATAAAAGCTAACTAACTAGCTATTAGTTGAACTTTTGCCACGTGACGCTACTACGAGCTAGCGCTCCACCCACAACGTTCTCTCTATTTGAGCGAAACGTAAATATTCTGTTTGAAATGGAAGTTTGCTCCAAGCGAAAAGCTCCACCGGCAGGTTTTTCCAATAGCGACATCTTATGGGTAAGGAACCTCTGTCACAGAAACTCTTCCTCCCCCCATTTCCCCTGCCAAGAAATACCCTCGTTCCCAGGCTCTTCAGTTCGACTGTGCAAGAGTCTGGGAATTAGGCTAGCCAAGACGCGTGCTCTCATACACAATGCACACACACTTTCCCACACGCACACACCCCCTCCCCCCACCACACACACACCACTCACACATGCACGCTAGAACTGGCCAACCGTGAGAGTAATGTGAACTGGAACATACACAAGTACACTGCATGCAGTCTGTAGCCAGTCTAGATCTGACCTGCAGCCAGTCTAGATCTGACCTAGCAAGAGCTAACCTCGTTCCAAGGCCTACCCCATTTTTTCTGTTCTTCGGTTTGCGTTGATAATAATACACGGATGCGGAAGAGCGGCGAAGAACGCTCTTTAGTCTCTATCCATCAACGCAAATCGAAGAACAGAAAAATGGGGCAGGCCTGGGAATGAGGCTAAGCAAGAGCCTAGCTGATCCCTGAGGTTTTGTCTTGTGTGACAGTTGATTCATTCATTCACAGGAGAGCCGCTGGCGTGCTTTCGAAGCACCCGACAAGAATACAGACAGGAGCAGAGGCTAAGAAAGTGCTACATCCTCAATCCTCCGTTCCTACCTCAAGCCTTCATCACTATGATGTTCTAGCCTCGTTCCCAGGCTTACAGCAAGGGGGAGCCTGGGAACCAACTCCATTCCATATAGCCAATGCCTGAGGATTAGAAGAATCTGCTCCACAGATGAATACTATGAGAAAAGCAAAGCAGAACTGAAGTCTCACGTCATGGCCAGAGGCTACACTGAACCTTTAGTAGACGCACAGCTCAAGAGGGCTCCGTGACATCACGAACAGTCTTTACAGCCCCACCCACAGAGGGCCAGAACCAAATGGATACCCCTAGTAATCACGTACAACCCTTTCCTCACCAGACCGAACAAACTTTGCAAGAAACATCTCCCAATCCTACACCTCTCGGATAGGCTGCAACAAGCCATACAGGAACCCCCCTTGATTGCCTTTCGCCGCCCCAGGAACTTGTAAAGATCAGCTGGTCCGCGCGGAATTGAAGAACGGGGCCCCACCCACCCCACCGGGCAACGCACCATGCAAAAGTAGAGGATGCAAGACTTGTAAAACCATCAAACAGGACATCTCATTTACAAGTGACACCACGGGACAGACATACAGAACAAGAGCAGCATTTACATGCAAGACTAGAAATGTGGTGTACATGATACAATGCAGAAGGTGCGGCCTGCAGTATGTCGGATGAAACAGAGAACCCACTACACATCCAAATGAACGGTCACCGGTCCGACATACGAACCAAAAAGCTGGAGAAACCAGTGGCCGCCCACTTCAACCAACCAGACCATTCCCTCGAGGACCTGGAGGTGATGGCAATAGAGAAAATTGACAGGGATGACACAACACGCAGGAGACACAGAGAAAGCTATTGGATATTTGAGCTACCCACCCTGGCGCCATCTGGAATGAACACTGATAACTGAGACCATGGCAAGTACATGTAGTTAGTGCACTTGCCATAGCTGTACAGATTTGTGTATTGTAGCCTGAAGAAGGTCCGGTTCGGACCGAAACGTTGCTGTATTGATGTGGTATTGTGACAATAGCAAGAAGACTGATTGGAATGTATTCCGCCCTTATTGCTAATGATCCAGTCTTCACTCTGAGAGATCGTGTTGTACATGTAGGAGTTCCCATTAATATAATTTGAAACCTATTTGAGGAATGTCATTCAAAATATTAAGCACATCACACTATATCAAACTAGCTGTCAGTACTACACAGAGATAGCCTTGTTCTCAGGCCAGGCAGAGTAGGCCTAACCAGCTTGTACATACGGCCTGCACTATTTAACGTACTGACAGTGACAGTCGAGTGAGCAGTGGGGAGACAAAAGCATTCTCAATATCACCATCAAGGTGACCTTATGCGTGTGAGTGTGAAATGTGCAGTATGTGTGTGTGTGTGTGTGCGTGTGTGTGTGAGTTGTACTGTGTGTTGTGTGTGTGTGTGTGTGTGTGAGTGTGACCATGTACGCTCACCTGCATGGTAGTAGTACGCCAGCATCCAGCACAAACCCTGAGTATATGCTTCAGCCTGGAAAGAGAGGCCAATTACATCACGTCTGACCAATCATTTAGTTCGGCTGTGTTACCCTACTTGAATACTGCACATACTCAGTAGGAATGTGAGAGCTGGTATATTGGCAATACTAGCTGTCACCCCCACTCCTCACAAACACGTCACCCCCCCCCCCCCCCCCCCCCCACACACACACACACACCTCTCCACTCCCACCCCTCCCCCCCCCCCCCCCCCCACACACACACCTCTCCACTCCCACACCTCCCCCCCCCCCCCCCCCCCCCCCCACATGTTCCACTCATGCTGACCACAATGGCACAATTAAATATGCTGGGTATCTTGGGATAGGAATGAGATATGAAGCTGGGGTTTGTGATCAGCATGGATCGAGCATGAAAAACCATGGAGTGCGTGCGATTGGTTGAGTGCGACTTTGGGCAAAAATGTGACAAAAATTAAAAGTCATGTTTAGGACATCAATTGAAGGTTCTTTTCATGCTGACCACAATGCTGCAAATCCCAGCTTCATATCTGATTCCTAGGCCGAGATACCTAGCGCTTATACTTGGCATAATTCCTACCCATGTATCCATTGTCTAAAGAAAATTGTGTTGTCTCCTTGCAGAGATATGAAGCTGGGTATTGTCCCACTTTCCTACTCGACTAAAGGCCTATATAATCCATGGTTTTTCATGATTTTGGGTCCAAATTCATCTTGGAATGCTCCATTCATGCTGATCACAATAGTGCAAACCCTAGCTTCATATCTCCTTCCTAGCCCAAGATACCCAGCAGAAAACATTTTCCCGAATGTGCCAGTTTTGGTGTAAATGATATACACACGCATGTACTCACCAGATTCGGTACAAACTCATCATCATCGCTTGGTATCCCGAACTTGCGGAGGTAGTACGGCCCCTTCCAGCCATCTTCCCAGAGGCGAACATCATCCGGGGGCTCAACATCATCACCAGCTGTGTGTGTGTGTGTGGTGTGTGTGTGTGTGTGTGTGTGTGAGGGATGTGTGAGGTGGTGATCAGGGTTTCATACAGGAATTTTTGCTCGGTGGGGACACATGGCAACCCATGCAAGCCCCACCCCCTCCTATTCCCTCGGTACGTAATATCATACACAGGGTTGTGACCGACTGACATGTTTTGACATGCTCAGATCTGGGTATGTCCAACCAGTTTAACCCTTTAAGACCTAACGTTGCATATCTGCAACGTGAGACTTTCATCTTCATGATGTCACATCCGGCAATGTCCTTGAGAGATAGGCTCTGCGCCAGCAGAAAGGGCGGGGCAGGGGTAGGTGGGTGGGTGCACCCGAAGGGTGCAAACAGCATGGCCGCGTTTGGGCTCAGCTTTGAACGGCCCTTGGTTGGAGCCGGGTAGGCCATTTCTCGGGTTTTAAGCATAAATGGACTTAGAAAGTAGCTGTCTTGCCTTGTAGGCCCTCCATTTCCAGTGTTCATGGTCAGTTTTTTAGCTACGGCAAGTTGGCCACTTCTCGGGAGGCTTGATTGCAAGTTCATTAGTTGGTGGGTGTGGTTAAGTCACGTATATGCTTAGTGTAGCTGAAATTACCTGTGTGAGCAGTTTCGAGCCCAGCAACGCCAGGGAACAGAAATTAGGGTATGTTTAAGTGTTCTATAGACTGAAAATGACCTAGAGAAATAAATTTAGGCCCTAAAGAGTTAATATTAAATTTATATTGTCTTCTGTTTTCTGGGGGAGATCGCAGGGTGCCCACCCCCCTGAATGAAACCCTGGGTGTGTATATATATGCACGTGTGAGGAGGGACGCATGTATGTGAAGGGCATGCGTATGTGTGCATGTGTGAGGAAGTGTGTGTGTGTGGGATGTGGTGTGTGTGGGGTGTGGTGTGTGTGAACATGCATGTGTATGTGAGGGTGTGAATGCACTGGGGATCAAGGCAGAGATTCTATATCAAGCAACCTGCCAGGCTGCATCCACCAGCTCATGCTCATGCTATAGCCTTGCTGAAGCTAATACATGTAGGCAGGTGTAGAGTATACACATGTACTCAGTTAATCCCTTTCCAGAACAAATTTTGAAGCTTTGATATCAGATACCTAAATTACCAGTGCAACTAGTCGGTTAATCGGTCAATGGGTTTAAGCAGGACTCACAGGAAACCCGCCAATGGCTGATGAGATATTCCCGTTGAAACGTATCTATCTAAGTTCACCATTCCAGACGAGCTCAATCCAACAAACTTGGCTAAGTTAGCCAGCACGTGCGATGACATCAATAACAGCGATGTCATCACACACTCTTGCATCACAGGTGCAATACTACATGTAGTCCAGGTTCAGTGATCTGTCCTAACGAGCTTCATACGTACCATCTTGTCCACAGATCTCGCAGGGTTTTGGTTGGTTGGGTTTGAACTCCTCTGTCAAGATCGTGAATTGGGGTTCATGGGTGGCATGATGAGGTCAGAGTCGGCACCGTAGAGGCAGTGGTGCGTGTTAGCGTCGTGCAGTGGTGCGTGCTAGCGTCGTGGTCTGGGGTGCCACGCTGCAGGCGAATGTAGTCCATTACCTTCAGGAGGATGAGGGAGGTGAGGAGGTGTAGTGTTCAGAAGGGAGAGGTGGAGTGGCACCAGGAGGGGGAAGGGGAGTGGCGGGGATAGTGGGGAAGGTACAGGGAGAGGGGAGTGGCACCAGGAGTGGGTAAAGGGGCCCAGGGTACGTATAGAGGTAGTGGTAGAGGGAGGAGGAGGGGGAGTGGCATCAGGAGGAGAGATGGAGGAAGGGGAGTGGCATGAGGAGGGGGAAGAGGAGAGGACCACAGTATAGAGGGAGTGGCAGAGGAGGAAAGGTGGAGGAGGGAGATGGAGGAGAAGAAAAGAGAGTAGAGGTGGAGGAGGGAGAGGAAGGATTGGTAGAAGAGAGGGACATTCGCATCAGAGAGGATGACCTGTCGGAAAAGGAGGATGGAGAGGGGAAGGAAGGAGAGGAAGGGAGTCAGGAAGTGAGGGAAGAGAGAGAGAGAGGGAGGGAGGAAGGGGAGGGAGAAAGTCAAGGAGGGAGGGAGGGAGGGAGGGAGGGAGGGAGGGAGGAAGGGAGGGAGGGAGGGGAGGAAGGGAGAGGTAGATGGAGTCAAGGGAGGGAAGATACAGCTTATCAACACTAATTGACTACCGGTATGCTCTAGACTAGCTACCACATCACAGTTTATTTGCTATACACAACCTTTGTGGTGAAACTTGCACAGAATGAGATTGCAAGAGTGCATGATGACATCATCGTCATTGCAGGGCGATGATGATGATGTCATCATGGACTCTTGCACTCACATGCTCTCCTTGGCTGCCCTGAACCTCCGAGACCTCTGCTGGTTAATCTTGGCACGGGGAGCCTGTCAGCAGACAGAAGAGGATGAGAGGTTCTGGTTCACAGTCAATGGTTCGCAGGTAGCCTCGTTCCCAGTCCCACGCCCAGCTTTTCGTCACTTGCAGCACGGTAAAGCAGGGAGGGCCTGGTACATCTTCTGACGTGAGTGACGTCAAGGGTATAAGTGGTAGAAGTTAACATGAAGTTTAACGTGGGCGTAGTGTGAAGCGTACAGCAAGAAGAGTGAAGGTACCAGGTAACATACCACACATATCTAGCTAGTGGGGGTTGATTGTTATACTCACCGAGCATTGAACGTGTAGATAGCTGAATAACAAAATTTTGCCATTTTTCGACGACATCATGCTCACGCGAGAAGATGTACCAGGCCCTCCCCGCTTTACCATACTGCAAGCGATGAAAAGCTGGCCAGGGCATGGGACTGGGAACGAGCTCAGGTAGGTATCAGAGAACGTGGTACATGTATCTGGTATCATTCACTGATAAGTACATGACAAGGACTAATGGACTACTGTCGTATGGATGGGATGGGACTGAGGATGGGTAATGGCATTTCCCCTTGTTTCTTTGCTTTTCAAGAGGTGGACTGGCCATCACACTATTTTCCTGAGAAAAACACTCACAACTCCATCGATGGCCATGTACAGCAATCGTCTGGGCCTCACAATGTTGAAGATTCAGTCAATGTACTCAAAGATAGCCTCCATCATCTCATCCTCGTCCTTTGGAGCAGGCCTGGGGGAGCAGAGAAGGAAAGATAAAATCTTCATTGCCACAACTAAATTGGCAGCAAAGAAGAGAGTAGCCTAGTTCCCAGGCCACGTGGGAACTAGGCCGAAGAGAGAGGGAAAAATAACATAATATAGCCAAGCGGCACTTTTACATTCAACCCCTTTCCCTCACACACAGTCAGGGTACAAACAACAAAGGTCGCAACAACCTCAAAGGTTCCTTTCACAAACTCTAAAGGCGTTTTTTTTCAAATATTAGGTCTATAACTGCGAGGTTTCATTGAGAGATCAAAAAGGTAACCTTCAGGAACTTTATAATATAGCTTGTAAATTCAGCGAACCATCGAAGATCACTTTCATGTGTGCTGTGAACTTTCTAGTTGCATCTTTAATACTCCTGCCATCAACCCGAGACTACATCTCATGGCCGAAGAATTTACTGTCTCACCCACCTTTTCCTCGACGCAGTGGACGACAATGGACGGGTATTTCTTGGACAGTCATCTGAAAAACGCGGGACACCCATACCGCTTCGTTCTCTGCTTCAAGGAGAGCTGCTACTGCTAGCTAGCTAGAGCAAGGCGCCTTTTCTATTTATTGCACACCTGATCTTTACTGGAATTCCGAGTCTGGGATGATGGGAACGAGCCAGCTGCTCCGTCGTGGAAATTTTGATGCAGAGGGCCCAGTGCAGTTTGCCCATTGCCCGCTAAAATATTGAATCTCGAGCCCATTCCAGCCCACATTTAGAACTAGGCCGGGCGTACAAGAGAGAAATCTCGCGAGGCCATATCAAGGCCATACTGCTAGATGGCAACAGCAGAATGAAAGCAGCTACAAGATGGACGATGATTGCCACCTCTAAGCAACAGGTACTGAGGATGCTACACCTGCCTTTGCGTGGCTGGTTTTGTGCATCAGTGATTCGTTAGGACATTACCATCTTGTCAACTTCTGCATCTCACAAAGCCACTCCATAAATCAAATCACAGCTGGGATAATTTCCGGGTCAAGTTTGACCAGCTATGATCAGTTGTTTGACTGCTGTGATGTACGGGGTCAAGCAAGACAGGTGGAGGTCACGCCTATACTAAGGCACCACAGGCCGTGGCTATTTCACGGAACGGAACGGAACACTGGAAAACACGGAACGGCTATGCACGTCCTCGCTGCAGTGTCTGATCTCTACAAACTGTACACCAATGGACAGAGCTCGACGAGTCCTACATGCTGGTAACCATAGTGTTGGTACATGATGGTTAGTGTTAGAGTTACGACCAATGTTAGCCATACGCGAGCTTCCGCCCACGCGATTTCGTAGAACTCAGAGCCAATTCTTTCCAGCAGCTAGGATTCCAGCTAAAAGGGTACCAGCGTGTAGAGCTCGTCGCGCTCTATCCAGTGGTATGTAGTTTGTGGAGTTTAAACTGTGCAGTGAGGACTTACATAGCTGTTCCGTGTTTTCAAGTGTTCCGTTCCGTTCCGTGAAATAGTCCCGGCCAGCACCACATGTACAGTCACAGCTCTTACCTCGCATCTTGACCCCATATACAAAGGAAGGGTGGAGCTGCTATGCATTCTTATATCACACAGTCAACAGTCAAAGCCTTGATAATCAGCGCAGTGAACAGTCCAACCATGCTATAAGAGCAGTCAGAGTTTTCACCTGCGGTCGACAGTCGCAGCTGTGTACATATATACATAGTCTATGGGCACAACCCTCGCTGTCAAGATGCCAAGTCACTTTTGTGACGACAACTGTGTATCGGAGTGACCCTTACTTCAAATTTGTACACACATACTAACCACAGACATATAAATGCATACTAACACACACACACACACACACACACACACATGCACACACACACACAAGCACACACACATCTCACCACACACACACACACATACACAGGGGAACACTGAGGCAGGGGTAGCAGAGATTTACAGCTGATTAAGAGATTCAGACATTGGAGAAGAGTCTACTTCTTGCGGCGAAAACACTTGGCTTACCTCAGACAGGGCATACGCCACCTGCCCGCCTCATTCAGTACTCTGGACGCCAGCCAGCAGGTGTCCCAACTCCTGCTAGACACAGTCAGTGTCCTACATCGTACACTGAAACTACAGTGTGGTTATTGTTTTGTTGAGACTGGGCCCTGGTGTCCCCATGTCCCCTGGATGGCATGAATCATCCAAAAATGGATGTTTGATTACAGTGTAATAAATCATCCAATAATGGATGGCATGAATCATCCAAAATTGGATGTTTGATTACAGTGTACTAAATCATCCAATAATGGATGGCATGAATCATCCAAAAATGGATGTTTGATTACTGTGTAATAAATCATCCAATAATGGATGGCATGAATCATCCGAAATTACCAATAAGGAAGTCATGTCAAGCATACGATACTGAACATTGATAGCTGTACAGCTACCTTCTATATGAACCTCGAAACAATGTTGACAGCTGCTCAACAACAGTACAATTATATTTAGACAGTTGGAGCACAATGTAGTAATCGTTACAAGCAAGGCATGTGAGTGAAGCCTTTTGCAACGGTATGGTGAGAAAATTCCTTGTTATGCAAACAACTTTAATTTACTTACATGTAGCATGAATCAAGAACCGGTGTAGTCATGCAAGCAGGGACGTATATATTGCATGAAGACAGTACATGCAGATGGTGACTGCCACTCAAGGTCCATCTATAGCTGTTGGTTTACCAACAGAGAGCATGCATGAAAAAACAAAGTCTCTCCAAGAAGAAAAAAATTGCAAGCATAGAAGCCCTCGGTCCAAGAAGACTCACGAAGGACAAGAAAAAAAAAAGAGTTAACCAAAAAAAAAAAAGGAAAAAAAACAACCTAGCAACCACCCATCCCTCCGTGACAGGACAGACACCGAAGTGTGCAGCCTCAGGAGCGCTGGATAGGCGTGACTGGAATCACAGGAGGCTAACCCTTTCAACCAGACACCTTTAGCTTCGGTGTTCGTGGGGAACCGGCGTACTCCGGCTGCTAGGCGGGGAAGTCAGGAACCGGTGTGTACGGAGTGGCCCAGACTCGTACTCGGTTATTGGGGAGACGAACACTCAACCCCCAGGCTGTAAAGCAAGTGCTTAGCGAGTGTGCCATCCCGACTTCCCGCCAAAACTTGGTGCAAATTCCTTATTTAAGCCCAAACCGGATGTATCCTGCTGCGCATGCGCGTGCACCTGATCTTGACTTCCCGCCAAAAATATTTCAAGCCTTTCAGCGCTTGAAGCCACGGGCAGTGCGGGTCTAACTAACTCTCCTGCCGCTCAGTGAAGAGGCAAGGACAGTTCGACGTTAGTTGGAGGAGCTTTCCATGATTTCTGTGAGAGCTTTGGAAGGAGGGTGAGCCCCGAGTCTGTTCCACTTTGCATTGCACATGTAGCTATGTAGAGCTGTTTACTTTTCCGTTCAAAATTTAATGTGATAAGTGTATGCCTTAAAATTGCAGTATATCTTTCGTACATTTCAACCCAGAAAGGCAGTTTTGGATGACGACAGAGTACAGCAGGGATGGAGTCAGGTTAGCAAACTTACCTTTGACCTAGAAACACAAACTGACTGCTTTTCTGTCCCCTCCCTCCCTCCCTCCGTCCCTCCCTCCCTTCTCTCCCCTCCCTCCTTCCCTCCCTTCTCCCCCCTCCCCCCTGCCTCCCCCATCCTCCAATTAACAGATTGACACTCGACGTGACAATGTCACCCCTTAGGAACCAATCAGGCAAACTCTTCAAATGGCTCCTGGGTTTAGGTCTTTGCGGCTACACCAGTGCAATGGAGTCCAGTGGGTTCGACAACCTGGCGTTCCTGGTGAGACATATACCCCTTGATCAAATGGCTGGACAAGAACTGCACTCGAGTAGTGAGACATTCGCTGCGTACACTGCCAGCTGTAGTTCACCTCTATGACGTCTTCAAAATACCCCCATGGCAAGTACTAAAAGTGCTGAGGAATTTGTGCACCATTTCACAGCATAGCAGCTGCATAGCACTGATTTGCCCATCATTCCATACTTTATAGAGGCTGTTGCGAACTAGTCTCGGTCCCAGACCCAACCAACCCCAGCACGGATCACTTTTAGTTTCCGTGCGTTATATACTGAGAGTGATATGCGCGCTGGATGAACGGTCTGGGAATGAGAATGCAATACAGTTGTGAAGATTGTAAACTGTTTGACCAGCACACTAAGATTCTGTCTACACTGTCATGATTACTGTCATACACCGACTCAAATGTTGAAGTTGGAGCACCTTTCAGATTGAATGTGCATTAATTGAAGCGAGCTGTAATCTAGTCACCTACAAGCAGTACAGGAACAGGCCTGCCCTAGCATTGCTCTAGCCTATCGGGAGTGTGGTAGCCACCTGGTTCTAAACAACAATGTGAACGTGTTACTTTGTCTTGGTCTTTGCAACCGAGCTGTTCTAACTTTGTCTCTGTCTCTGCAGGGTGAGAGCATCCTGGCCATGGATGATCTAACCGACATTGGGATAACTGACCAGGGAGACCAGTAGTAAGTCAGGGGCTCAGCAGGATGAAGACTTCCGGCTAGCTGGTCAACCTCCTCCTGCTACTGTCAAGCTGTTAAGAGAGAGAGAGGATCAGTTGGAATTCGGCCGAGGCCTGCATACAATGTTGCTGAATGCGGTTTGTGTGCTACTCCTCTGCCATGTGGGCCCAATGGCCCCTACTATTCAGGCTTTAATTCAATCACTTTCTCTCCCCCCTCTCTCTCTCTCTCTCTCTCTCTCTCTCTCTCTCTCTCTCTCTCTCTCTCTCTCTCTCTGCATTGCCAGCAGTGACGATCTAATGTTTTCTATACTGTCTGTACCATGACCCTCTGTGCGCTCTCTTGACCTTTGCAGCAACATCATGGCAGCAACGAAACTTCTCCCTCCTCCCCCTCGAGTGAGGCAGGCAGGCTCCATGGCTGAGTGGCTGGCAGTGCTGCACCTGGACCACCTCGCAGCATTGTTCACCGACTACTCTCTGCAGAAGCTCTCGACACTGTGGGACATCCAATTAGCCTCCGTAAGACCTCCCTCTTCTGCCTTACCAGAGAGAGCTCCATATCTTTGACATTCTTGGGGTTGTTGATGACTTCATTATTCATCACTCTATGATGACATCATTGTCCATGGTGACATCATTCCCTTTATGGTTACGGTTGTGTTTCTACACCACGTGTTGGGCATTGAGCTGCTGGGCTACCGTAAGAGGCTGCAGTAAGGGATAGCGGACCTGCGCAGGGCTCACCCCGAGTGGATGGATAACCGTTGGTCTACGTCCTCTCCCTCCGCCTCAGGATCTGTAAGAATTGACTCCATTGGGCCAGATAGAAATAAAACAGAGACAGCAATATTTTTTTTCTGGCTTGAATAGCTGTTTTATTTTCAAACTTCTAGAGAAGCAAGTAGGTCCCCTTTTCCTTGTGTTACCCCAATTTCCTCTCCCCCTCCTCCCCCTTCTCCCCCCTCCACCCCTCCCCCAGAGCCTCCCCCTACAAGACAATCCCATCTCTCTGTACAGAGACTACCGCAACATCTGCCTCACCACGCTCCTCGAGAGTGGAGCTTGAATCCCTCTGGTGAGGCCATGTGATTGACACCTGACACCTGCATTCCCTTACCCAATATGTCTGTGATGCTGTAGCCCCCTCCTCCTCCCACTTCTTCCGCCTCCTCCTCCCCTCCCCAAAAATTAATGTGTATACCATTCTTGGCTGCAACATGTCGTCATGCATTCACATCCATGACGACATGATGCAGCTGAAGAACGCTATACACATCTTGGAAATGTTGTGCCCATTAAATTTGACACTATTCACCTCCCATACTTCCTCCTCCCTCTCCCAATCTCATGCCTTCTCTTTGACACCTCCCCACTTCACTCCCTAATATTACTTACAGCCTGCCAATGAGCTATCATGTAGGTGGTATTGTGGAAATGCCTGGTTCATCTATCAGTTCACATCCTACTAAGAGTGTGACAGTGCAGCTAATGGCATCAGAAATGTTTCCTAGGCAACCTCTGATCATCTAATTTGTCTTGTGAGGGTGGTGGAGGGTGGGAGGTGGGCATCATCTTCCCTCAGATGGATGGCTGCATTCTCTTATACCACTAAGTGCAAGTATAGCTGACACACTGAATCCATCTTTTGTGTGGCTCCTGCCTGCTTCCCTCCTAATACAAGGCCCTCACAATCCTCAGCAGGGTTCTCCCCTTAATGAGATTCATGGTACATAATAACTTGCCTTGCTGTGTAGTTGCTAATCTAACAAAGGGCAAAGGACACATAATTATTACTTTAGACCAGTCTTGCTATGTAACCGTATGTACTTCAGTGATTGCTAAAACAACCACAGGCAGCCTTACAAGACCAGCCCATAGAGTGCACAGGATAAACCACAATGGGATATATATATATATCACAATGTCATGCAGTTATGATGAACTGCAAGTTGAGTTTAGTATGAAAGTCTGGGAAGGGCGCTACGTCCCAACAGCCCTGGTATATATCTGCTGTCTTCCTCTGCAAGGCCGTGATTGAGTTTCTGCATCTTTGACTAAGCCCACTTAGTAGCCCTCACCTTCCCCATTTTCCCCCTCCTTTAGATTGTAGAGCTGTCAGACATCCGTGAGGAGAGCCTATCCTGTGTCTCTGCAACCATTGAGCAGGCCTGTGAGTATCGTGACTCGCACAACACCTATGCCTACCTCTGAAGAAGATCACAAGACAGTAATGTAAACATTGTAAAATACCGCCAAAGTCCAAGAACGAATTTCTATAGAATATAGCAGATGTTCATACTCTGTAGCTTCATTTTGTTTCTCTGTCCTCAGGTGAGGAGGGAGTTCCGGAGTCCCCAGCTATGAGAAGGTGCACAAGGAGGTGGAGAAGTTTGAGGTTTGAGGTGAGAGTCAGTGGCGAGGCAGTGATGATGTGCATGTATATATTGCATGAGTGCAAGGTCTATGCGTCAAATATTGGCATCGAGCCCGATAGTGAGTGCCAATATCATGACGTATTTTATCCTGTGCACTCATGCAATAATTATATGACGACGACGGTGCCAATATGATTATCATACTGGCATTGTGATCACCGCCATATGCTGTATGTTACATATTGGCATAGCGCAGTGTATACCTGTAGGGTATCATGCTGCAAGTAATGCTGAATGAGTATATGTAGGAATGTTGGCATGGCATGAACTTTTGAAGCTTCCGTTCTTGATTCTCGAAGTCAGGCATCCTTGGTAAAGATCAAATTTTAATGAATGTTTGTGTTGACGCCTCGACCTAATTAAACCAGTTGTCACTGTTGATGACGAACTATTGCATTTCTCAAGGTCCAAGCATCCAGCAATGGACTAAGATTTATTGGGGAAGGGGGGTTGTTATAGTTACACTCCTGGTATAAAAGAAATTGTGCCACGTAAATAATTACTGACTACGTACTTACGTAGGAATGGCCTACAAAGATTCTGACTACACTGTTGTGATCGCTATCATGCAGTGACACAACCGTACAAGCTGAAGCTGACCTTGGTGGTGGAGATACAAGCACTTTTGTTGTGCCGTCAGCTGCTCCGACTTTCACTGCTCCTAGGAAAGACACGAGAAGATGCTGACCACACGGTCATCATCACTTACATGCTGAAACTCACCGTGCTGGCTAAGTTGTGAGCGCTGTAAGAATGTCTTGTCTTCCCTTTGGCCGCCATTGCTAGAGATCGACTGAGCATGGTTGCCACGTGGCATATGCGTTAATTGAAATGAACTGCAATACTTAGCTTGCGCTGCGCCGAGTTGCAAGCGGGGTTGCAAAGGCTACCAGGAGTGTGGTTGCCCTTTGTGATGAGAAATGTTTTTCTATGTGTTGGTATTCACCATGCAAGTTATGTGATATTGTACTGCTGGCCACACTTCAGGATGTGAAGGTGATTGCGGTGTGGTTCCGAGTGGATGCCCGACCCTTCAAGCAAGCCCTGCTGACCACTGTGGAGATGGAGCTTCCTGTTCAAGCAGCACCATGTCTCCAACAGGTGGGTATGGGGGCAGAGGCCCGAGGCATGGGCCCTCCTGAAAGTTTAATTTCATAGGACATTTCCAGAAGTTTCACCTCAATGCACAAGCAGTTTGCATACCTTAGGCATTCGTTACTAACTGCAGCTCACTTACGTATAAGTGCACATTCAATGCTAGGCATCAGGATGGGTATATCGATATTATCAATAATCATTACTATTACTATTGCTATAATGCAGGTATAATCATATCAGTGAGTAACGTGTGTTTACTATTACTCCTGGATGTATCTCTGCTCTGTTTTGTAGACATGAAGCCCAGGATGGACCAGCTGATGATGCTGAAAAGTTCTGAAGGGGTTAAAGTCAAGACCGTTGGGACCGTCGCTCCAGACTGGAAGAACGTTGGAATTCTTATGAACCTCGATCCAACCGCACGAAAAGTCGAGTACATTGAAACAGACCATGCACACAAACGGGATGGTTCCGTCATCTGCTGTCAAGAGATATTCAGAGTTTGGTTGGACAGTCCGGATGCCACCTGGGGAAACCTCACTAAACTGTTGATTGATGCAGAACACACAACACTTGCTGAACAGGTTAAGAATGCACTAGGTTTGTAGATGACATTCATTTCTCTTGCTTATTTATTTTTGCAGTGTTGATAACATTGATTTGACCGCTGTTATTATTGCTGTATAGTATCGTTTTTGTGTTATTAAATTGTTTGTTTGTACTACTGCATGTGATCTTCAACACCCCACAATTACACTGTTTTACAAACTTTATTTGTTGAACTTCATGTGGATGGGCCTACATACGTACATTTATTATGCAACAATAGTAAGATAATACTGCACAGTAATTGAACCACTCGAGAACCAGACGAGCCAACCATTGCCCCTCGTAACTTGGCAAGTCTTCAAAATTGTTGAATGGTGGGCTCATTGCATTTTGATTTGGGTGTAATTCGTGTCAATCCAAAATTAATATTTGATCATGATTTGTGGGTTTCGCTCTAGATCTGGTTCTCATTCCGCACAATATGTCATGTCTAGTTGCTAGTGATCATAGAGTCATGGGACTCCAACTTGAAGGAGTTCTGTTGTGGAATTTCTGATTGGTCTCAGGCCTTGTGCAAATCACAGAGGGTTGCTAGTTGCCTCCAAGGTTCACAGCTGGGAGCTCGAGCTCATCAGAGGAGTCATTACCGGAGTATGGAAAATGACTGAACAAAAGTCAAACCTGCAACACATTAGTATATATGTCTTAGCCTCATTCCAGCCCCCGCCCAGCTTCGCACGTGGGAGAGCCTGGGAACGAGGCTAAGTATGTCTGATTACATGCAGCTCTGCAATCAGCCAGTGTTATTAGTCATGAACTACAATCCACAACCATGGATATGAGAGTAAATAATCGCAACAGATCTAATAATTTCTCACATTAGATGAATTAAATCACTTCATGGACTCCCGCGATGATAGCATGATTTATGTTTGAGATGTTATCCCCAAAATATTGTCTTCATGCAGTCCTCTGTTCCCTCAAAGTGATTTGATATACCGATCAATCGCTCAGAAGTGTTATTGCTGCTCAAAATAAGGGAACGATAGCCCCGTTCCCAGGCCCATGCTGCACCGAAAATGGTATGGGCCTGGAAACATGCAAGGCTAAGGGAACATGCAACCAAGACAATAACCATAACGTTGGCCAACTGCCTTTCTCCTTACCTTGAAATAAGTGCATGGCCTAAACCACAAATCACATTAATAGGAAATCACATGAATTGCATGAAAATAATATGCATACTCTTCCATCATTTGGCCCAAATTTTGAACTTTCAACTGAAACAGAGTATCTCTCAAGTGTTTGGGGGGCAAATTCAATAAAAATTTTGTGGGTTAGGCCACTTTGATTCTCAGCCCCATTTCAAACTCATCACAATTATGTACTTATGCCGTAAGAGTCACGGTTGGAGTGCTATGTCACTGTGTGTCATGGGACCTGGAGTACATGCCTCCTGCAGGGGTCTCCGAAGGTCAGCTCACAGACACCTACAACAATACAGCAGTAACTTGCATCTTTTGTAATACATTATGCATTTCATGAGGTATACAGAACCACACACATACAGAGCAACAACGGCCTATCACATGGAGAGTCAGTAAAAGACAACATGCCCACACGCTACTCTAGTCTTCTCCTGGACGGCACTGTCTATTCAGGAGGTGAAGCTGGTGACTGTCTCCCAATCAACCTCACACTCAGTGTCTGAGGAGACAAAGAGTAAAAAATAGGTGAAAGTCATTCTTCAGTTTGCTGATCACCTGGTCACACTACAGCACACTTCAGAGGACACAACTCTCTGCACAGTGAACACAGATGCACAGGCACAGCTAGAGACGACAGAGACTACTGGGGTAGCTGCTGTGATGCCAGTGAGTGGGCGTGACTCTATGGCACAGACAAATTATGAACAATGCAATCACAGAAAACCAATGCAAAGCACAAGTCATGCAGTTAATTATTGTAGACAACAGTTCAGTTCAATAGGTATCTGCCTTGAGGATGAGTCAAGGTACATGTTTGACGTGTGTATATTGTTTGATCGTACTTGAGTGTCGGGCAGTACTAAGTTTTGTGCTGCCTGCATGATACTTGTTTGGGTAATAATTTCAAAGATGGGACTTCTTGGAACAGAATGTATACTGTGGTCACTATGAATACAAAAGGTCAAGTCCCCCCACCACAGGGCCAAGTGCCTTCTTGTTCATATGTAAACTACTGCCTGCTTAGCAACAATGGCATCCTTCTGTGCACTGATGATATACCTACACTGATAATATACCTACACTGGAATGCTCTTTGTGAAATTACATTACAGAAGGCCCTACAGTCTACTACCATGAAAGCACATCAGCTAACAGACTATAGCCACAAAGACACTACCTCCGCACGTTCTTAGCAGAGTCTGAAAACAAGTTGGGACTTAAATCATGACTCTAAAGGAGGTTTATTCTTGTGTGTGTTGACAAGAGTGAAAGCTTACCCTATCCTACTCTCGTTGCCATGCAGCTGGAGTTAATTGGAAGCCTACATGTCAGCCATTCAAGAGTCTCATAAGCTACTGTGCACAAATGAATGAGTAAAAGTAGGGGGGAGGGCGCCAAACAATGACTGGCTTGCTAGGCTCGACTACTAGATCAATAGTGTATAGCGCCCCCCTTCCCTATCATAAAGTTTCCTGGATCACTTCCGGGGAGGGGGAGGGGGAGGAAGTGACTAATGCCTACCACACACAGGGGGAGGGGAGTGAGGTTTGGAGACTGGGACACAACCAATGAAACCTCTGACCTCAGGATACACCCAACCACACAGCTGGACTTTACAGAAGGTTCAGAGTTACTATTTAGGGGTCACAAGTAATGAATTCAAATGTGTGTGCTGTATTTGACTGCGTATGAATATGCACATTGTGTGGTGTGTGTATGGGCATGCTCACATATTATGTGTGGGTATATATGCATGCGTGCATGTGTGTGTGTGTTTATGAGTACATGCAGGAGCGTATGAGCCGCTGAAGCCGGCGAAGGAGCGTTAAACTAGCAAAGACATGTACACATGTAGTAGTCCCTCACACCTTTTGGTCATACTTTAAATGGAATACCATTGCAGTACCGCGTAAGTGGTTGCTAACAATATTCACAATTTGCGGGCAGTAACGCATAGCCGGAACGATCGTGCATCTGCTGCTAGTAAAACATTTCTACTGCGTTGCACTGTGAGTTAGCCAAGGCCCATGGACAGACCTGCCTCAGTGGAACAGGATGTGAGTGTGGAGGGCAGTACTGGTTCTACGCGAAAGCGAAGGAACCGTGCTCCTTTCCAGACGTGTACTTCTGCAGAACCAAGTAGAAACATGGCAAACCTTCTACGTTGGTTTGCTGGTCGTTGAAGCTGCTGCACGTAGCGCCATCGTCCTAGCCAGCTAGCTCTAGTATCTATGGCTGCACAAAGGCCAATTTGCATTTCACACCTACTTAGCTCCATTTCATACAAATCCTGCATTACATAATGGCCTCTTGCCCTTAAAGCTAAAATTTTTGAAGGTGTGAAGGATTACTACATATCTTAGGGCGGGAATGAGGAGTTTGACGCTCCTTCGCCGCCTTCGTCGGCTCATGCGCTCCCGGTACATGTCAGTCCATAAATGAAACTGGCCTGTTGTACAGGCCAATCATCTGCTACCATGACGATCATACACTCCTACATGGAAAGCTATAAACACACTCAGTTGACCTTTACCCTGCGACCAGTTGCCAGCTCTTACGGGGTGTGGCTGAATGTCGACAACAAGAGTAATTCCCTCAAAATCAGGCCTCATTCTCAGGCACATCACACATGTGAGGAAAGGTACCAGGCCCTCCACATTTTTTCGTGCAACCGAAAGCCGTGCACTGGTCTGGAAACGAGGCTAAAATTGAGGGACATGCAGGTGTTTCAACAACCCTCTAATTGCCAGCTGGTTACATGTACTTCCTGGGTAGGCATAGAATGTGGGTTAACTATGGCCTCCTAACAAATGTAGGCCTACCGTATAGCGGGAAAATTTGGCGGGGGTTTTAATTTGGCGGTTTGGCGGTGCAGGAGAAAATCGCCAAATTAAATTCCGGCAATATTAAACCCACCCCAGCCGGCCACACGGGTATGCGCGCGCACATTAGTAATGCACGTACGTATGGTATACGATTATGGCGCTGTACCAGTATTTCAGAAAAGACAGCCGTATACTCCCAAGAGAACGCGACATCGGGGATTCCTCTCTCCCGGGAAGGAACTGCAAGCCTCTAACGAGAGTGTGAGGGATGTGGCCAACGATTGCGCTCGAGCACATCACCACCACAGTGCAATCCAGTCGCCGCTCTTGGACGGTGGGGCTCCAAACTGTATGGAAAACGTGATGGCCTCTGACACATCTCTACTTCAAAGGTCTCCATGGCTAGCTGGTAACTTACTAACTGGTCGCACTCGATCGATAGATGTACAGTTCACACTGAGCGCCTAGCGCCTGCGCCTGCCTAGGCCTAGCCTAGCGCCTCGCACTGAGGCTTACGTCATTGCTGTTACGTCATTTGTGTCGAGGATCAAAAAAATCGCCAAATTTAAAATTCGCCAAATTAAAAAATACGGCGTTTTGGCTGAAATCGCCAAATTTAATGCCCGCCAAATTTTCCCGCTATACGGTATGTTAATTATTGGGCACCGCCCTCCATGTGTCTACTGTCTGTCTACAGATGCCATCGCTCGTGACCAGATTTCCCAGCCTTCCCTCGCAGTACTTGCATATGGCAAGTGATCAGATACTGGTGGTAGCAAGAGCGCACAAGTAGATCGCCCGCCCGGAGTAAGAGCGTGTAACTTCCGGGAAATTCAAACCGGGCAAAATACATGAGTTGTACTAAAATAGCTATAGCATGTCCGCCATGTGATAATTGACTAGAGCGGTGACACTGTGATCATTATTCTGTGTTGTTGTGCACAGCTGTGTAGCTCTGAGCCAAGTGACACATTCAAAGCAGTGACAGTAAAATAGGGAGGGAACAAGTCCATTGTATGAATGGTTTCTTCACCAACAGGAAGCAGACGTACAGTGCTCCCAGCACTGTCTACCTTAACTCTTTAGGGCCCAAATTTCTTTCTCAAGGTCATTTTCAGTCTATAGAACACTTAAACATACCCTAATTTCTGTTCCCTGGCATTGCTGGGCTCGAAACTGCTCACACAGGACTGGTAATTTCCTATACTCAGCATGTACGTGACTTAACCATACCCACCAATTGACGAGCTTGCAATCAAGCCTCCCGAGAAATGCCAACCTGCCGTAGCTGAAAAACGGGCGATGTATGCTGGAAATGGAGGCCCTACAAGGCAAGACAGCTACTTTCTAAGTCCATTTATGCCAAAAACGGCGGAAATGGCCTTCCCAGTGCCGACCAAGACCTTTCTATCGCGGAGCCCAGACACGGCCATGCTGGGTGCACCCACCCACCTCCCCTTGTCCCGCCCTTTCTGCTGTCGCAGAACCTATCTCTCAAGGACATTGCCGGAAGTCACATGATGAAGCTGAAAGTAATATGACGACATTTGGTGCTATGGGCCCTAAAGGGCTAAGCTCATGTACTCCCACACACCCACACACTCACACCCAGACACACACACACAAACACACTCAGACACACATGCAAATGCCCATACATGTACACCACACACACACACAACACATGCATATCAGTCTTGGAACCAGACTCCCAATGGGGTCTGGTACCGAGACTAAATATACCAAACACCACGGATGGACAGTTGGACACACCCACACACAAAGCAGAACTCACACACGCACACACTAACAAAACACATCAGAGGCGGTGCCACCGGTCCGGCTGGTCCGGCTTTGGCTGGACCACTTTTCCAGCCGACCTGATTATAATATTACGTGCGTGGGTCGTCACACATAATCTATGCTAGATCGTGTACACAGCTCAGCAGTGCATCTGTTTCTCGTCCGAGTTCTGGGCCTACATGTACCACTGAAACCCCAGCAAAGGTCTTTTCTTCTCCAAAACGTCCGTTTGGATGCTGCGAGAATGCTTCCTCATCGCTAATAAAACATGTGCCTCTATGGACACACCTAGCGCCTCCGGGCACCGCCTCCCGCGGTGCACTACGATGGTGGGCCGTACCACTTTTTCTATACCGCGCACATACAGTAGATCAGTAGATGTCAATAGAAAGTTTACACTCAATTTTCATTCTACGGTCGCTCTATGGCGTGAGATCCAACCATGACAATGTGGCTCACCATGGTAACCAGGTTCATGGTAGGAAGAGATCTAATTACCTGAGTAAAGACAGTCGATAGCTCAGGGCCTTCCACAGCTACCATCCACTACCATCATCTTCTCTGATTAATGCCAGTAGCCTTCACTCTCCACACCCTCAACACCACACAGACCTGAGGAGAGAGAGGGAGGGGAGGGAGGTAGCGGAACTGCGAGCTCCTTGCCACAAGAGACCACAATCATGGCTCCAGCAGCAGCTTACCTTGCTCTTCTTCTTTCTTCCAGAGATGTCAAAGTCTTTCACCTCTCCCATCTCATTTGTTATCAGCTCGTTGGTCACCACCAGGTTGGGATGGTTGCACAGGCATTGTCTTCATGAGAACCACACTGAAACGCACAAACATTCCTAAGGAGAGATGGGAACTGCTAAGCCATACTGAGCAGTAGTAACAGCTTACCCTAGTGCACACACAAGGGGGCAGGACAAGATCACGTGCACGTAATGCAAAGTCGTTCTACTGCTTTTCTCCGTGGAAGAAGGCTGCATTGCTTTTCAAAGCATCCTGAAGAGTAACCTCCATGCAAAGACTGTGACCGAACTGGGTATAAGCCACTACACACTCCTGTACTGAGCAGTTATGTAAGGGACCAAGCAGACTCACCGAGAATATCAGCGAATGCAGACTTGTCGACCGCACTCAAGTGTTTAGCATCAGGTAGGAAGTCAATAAAGCGATCGAACCCCATCGAACCCCAGCAATAAGTCAGCGCTAAAGCTGTTACTAGTCTGCTAGTTCCGCATATTTCTTGTATAATATTATTATTGTGCACTATACCACATGCGCACAGACCTTGTCCCACCTCCCTTGGTGCACACACATCCACCCAAACCTACATGTCTTCAGCCATCATAACCAACAAACTCCTGGCAGAACACTTGTGTGCAGTGAACATCAGTCTACATACCTAGCCTCACATTTTGCCCACACACGCCCACACTCCAGAGCCTACCTTTACAGTGAACACATACAACTTTGGATTGAAGCTGAGGTGAATCCAAGAGAAGCTTTGTTCTGATTTGGATGATAAGTGTGCGGGCTGGCTGTTTTGACTCCTCTGCGTCCTTTTTCACTTGAACAGTTGGAGTTGGAATAGTTGATTCTCCATTGCTTCTGATTTCGGCCACTATTTCGCGCCCCCTCGTAGAAAAAGAGGCTGGCTTGCGAGACTAGCGGAATGTGTTGTGGATGTGCTTGACGATTGTGCAGCCTCTGTCTGATGTCCCGAAAGATGTGGTTCCACCAGTGAAGAATAGGTCACATTGCGTCTTCGTCTGATTATATTATAGCCGAGACGGGACGGGACTGTCCCGTTCCGTCCCGTCCCGGAAACCACTGCACTTGTTTAGTTGGCACTAATTAGAATTGTCTTGATGGAAATTTGAACTTGGAGAGACTTGTATACACAACTTCTCTGCAACCGAAGTGATGTACCTTTTGCGCTTGAAGTTTGAACATCTGACGGAAGTCTGTAAGACGATTCTGGAACCATGGTAAGTCAACACAATAAATGACACAATCATGCATATCAGAATGCTTTTCGTGCAGAATGTGTTTTACCGGCATATAAATCCTTCATTTTTGTCACTTAGTCCTTATACTTGTCTGTCATTTTCTATATATATATGTAGCTACTGACTGATGGGCCACCTTGGGCCTCTACAAGTCATTAAAAAAAAATTCATCAATTCAATCATATATAGATGCAGTCTGATCAGGTGCTGATTCGGATCAAATTTTTTTGTTGTGTGCAGATTGAGGAGAGTGCACTTTGAAGCTAAAGTTACAAAATGAGCCCTTCAGCGTTGCCCAACCCAAGGCAGCAAAGGAAAAACTGGAGGAAGCTTGGACGGAGAAGAGGGAATTACTGGAGGTGGTGGGTGGGCAGGTGGGTAGTTGTGTGGGTGTGTGGATGAGTAGGGTGAGTACATGTGTTGGTGTAAGTGTGTGTATGTAAAAGAGAGAGAGGAGTATATCTGTTGTGGGGGAGGATGTTTGTGTGCGAGAGGGTCAGTGGGTCCTGAGAGTGCATAGCATAGCTCCGGTCACTCCCTGAAGGCAGATAATTGATAATTCGTCTGATGCGCTGGAGAGCTGATACTGGTATAATATCATTTCACTACAGGAACGTGTGTAAGATGACCCGAACTAAGCTGGGATTGCTCCAAGTCCACACAACCGGTGAGGTGCTGTGAAGTTTGTGACACAACTTATGACTGCAGACCGCATGCACAATAATTGTGTTAAGTATGACCGTCCTTGCATTATCCCGGGGCCCTGATCTCTTATTTTCCTCCACAGCTAAGAAGTTACTCCCCACCACGTGCTCCCCACACTATTTTCATGTCACACTGTCTGGTGGCCATTCTGGACACTCCCTCCTCTTAATTCTTTCCCCAGGCTACATGACCAGATCACCAGCATGCAACCACCCCTCTGTGAGCAAAAGTGAAAACCTGGAGCATGCGAGATTTAGGTGAAGACCAACAGAACTATAATAACAATTATTTTTCCTGTAGTGTCATGTCGCTGGTTTCAATGTACTACATGGTTTGTCTTCTCATGGAGCTATAAAATATCATTGATGACTATATAATGGTGGCGTTCAATGTGTTGTGCATGGGAGGGCATCTATAATAGCAATACGGTTGTCACATGTAGATCATGCTTCTGACACTAATTATGTGAGCATCATCTGCTCGTGATTGCCATAGTGTCACAGGTGCATGCATGGTGAGCTGGTTGACAGGAGGGATTCGTACTTGGGCCTCTGCCCAGATTCTATCTCGCAGCCCTGGAGCTATAAATTGGGCAGATCGAGGCGCATTTGTATGCTGAATGCTATAGTATAGGCTAGATATATATGTACAGCTCATAGGGCTTGGTCCTGCCCATACTGTACATGTTGTGTGCAAGCTGCACAAGGTTGTCATCATTCTCAAATCCACAATGTGCATGTCCAAGAATTTGAATTCCGCTTCTTGCCACTCTCAGCAGTTAATGGTCAAGGGTGTGTGGGGGGCTGGAGGGTTCCATGCACCTTCAACCTTCTGCATGGCCCTCGGACATCCCCTCAGGCCCCCTTGACAACTGCAAAGCCATGCATGGTGAAATCCTTCTGCATTTTACAGCCACCATGGAGGCTATAATAAGATGTGCATCACTGTTGATCCAGTTGTTGGGGCTGAGGATGTCTGAGTGTTGGAGGTTGCTAGCCGGACCCACAAGTGTTTAATGCCAAATAGTTGTGACCAACTTAAAATCTTTAGTGAGTTATAGGATTATAGGCAGACAATAATCTTACCACATACATACACCTACATGTCATGGTTGTTGATTACGGACATTACGTCGCAGAGCAGTTCATCCTACACGACAATACTTCTCTGTGAAATGTATTCAGCACTTCCCCAGCCAGCTGATTTTCTCCAGCACATTCTGCAAAATACAGGAGAGCAAAATAATGATAAGTGCATGGGACAATCCTGAGTAAGTTTCACACAGACAGGCAGCATGTACATAAGCATGACTGTACAAGGCATGATTGCATGGTTGGTAATTTTTTTTCCCCTGTCCACTTAGTCTCGTTCCCAGACCCCAACCCGCGAGAAAAGGGGTCTGGGGACAATGCTACAGTCAGCTCGACCCTATGACGTTGATGTCTGGAATGTTGGATGGCCAATCAGAGTTTAGCTAGAGCAATAAATTGCTTCGCAGTTTACGTGTCGGCTAAGCAGACTTGGTAGATACAGCCCAGAATGACGCGAAGAGGAGTGCTGCCTTCGTTAGTACAAAGAATATCTCTCACCGCTTTACTGGGCAATGCCATCATCAAACATGTCGAATTTGCCATTTTCATCTGGAATCTACTGATTACGTCATCGTGGTCATGCCCCTCGAAGGTCAGGCAGCATGTAGCATTGTCCCCAGACCCCTTTTTTGCGCGTGCGCGTTCGGGGTCTGGGAACGAGACTACTGTCCACTATGGATAATATTTCCTGAAAAGTACATCTCCCAATAACTGCAGCAAAGTAGACTTAAAATTGACACTTATGAGGCACAAAACATGCACACCTCAGCAGGATAAATGACCAATGTACTTTAGTTATCAGAGTTGAGCTCCAATACTCACTCCTTCGCTTTATTAGCGCATGTCTATCAGGGTTTCATTTAGGGGGGGGGGGGGGGGGGGGGGGGCATTCGCCCCCCCTTGGAATCTCTTTGCCCCCCCTTGGCATTTTCACATCCCCTATTATACAGTACTGTGAAAAGAAATAGGCAATGGCACAAGCCATTCAGATTACAGTTCTTGTAACGTGTATATGTAGGTCTGTTTTTGGTTAGTAATTATATTTAATGCCCCTCAAATTGCATCAGAATCAATCTTAGAGGATCTAAATTCCAATTTTTTTCTGGGGGAGGACCCCCACACCCCCCTTTAGTAACACATCCCACCATTGTCCCTTCCCTCCCTCCCCCCATTCCCTTTTGTAAGTGTTATGAAAATAAATAAGCAAGGTCCAAGCTAGCAGTTAAACAGCAGCTACTTTCATACTGTATGTGTACATGTGTTTTGATTGTGAATTTTGACCCTAAATTGTGTCAGAATCAATCTCAGAGGATCTACATTCCAAATTTTTCCTGGGGGCGGGCCCCCAGACCCCCCCCCTATAAAGTGTAGTAACTCAAGCCACTTATGCCCCCCCAAAGTTCATCGAAGCCTAGTTTCGCCCCCTCTTGGGAAAATTTCTAAATGAAAGCCTGTCTATTATAACAAAATAATGGCAATGATCCCAGTGTACATGATCAACTGGATTGATCAGCCTCACAAATCAACGACTGTAGCGATTTCGACAACACCTATAAGAGTACGTATGCAACTGCCATTTGGTATCAACTACCACCATCTCGGCAGTATGACGTAGACAATCACCATTAAATGCTTAAAACCCGAGAAATGGCCTACCCGGCTCCAACCAAGGGCTGTTCAAAGCTGAGCCCAGATGCGGCGATGCTGTTTGCACCCTTCGGGTGAACCCACCCACCTCCCCCTGCTCCGCCCTTTCTGCTGGCGCAGAGTCGAGGACATTGCCGGATGTGGCATCATAAAGCTGGGTCTCATGACGCCATATGACGTCATTAGGTGGGAAAGGGTTAAATTCCACAAAGTGCATATCACTGGATAGAACTCGACGAGCTCTATATGCTGGTACCCTTTTGCTGGAATCCTTGTTGCTGGAAAGAATTGGCTCGGAGTTCTACGAAACCGCATGGGCGGAAGCTCGCGTACGGCTAACTTTGGCCGTAACTCTAACACTAACCATCATGTTCCAGCAATATGGTTACCAGTATGTAGGACTCATCAAGCTCTGTCCATTGATGTACAGTTTGTAGAGATCAGACACTGCAGTGAGGATGTGCATAGCTGTTCCGTGTTTTCCAAGTGTTCCGTTCCGTTTGTGAAATAGCCACGGCCTATTATCTCATTGTGCATGCTGTGTGCAGTAAGCCTAGACTGGACTCGGGACTGGACTCACAGTTGCACTCATAATTTAGAAGCATCACACACGTACAGTACTACACTAGTAGTATACAAATTATAATGCACACAAACTGAATTTGTGCCAGGCGACCATGCCTGATATCAGGCAGTCTCAACAGTCCTTTCTGCTGGTGCATGTTCTCCATGAATACATGCACTGATCAGCTCATTCTCAGACCGAGAATGGGTCTCAGACCATGGGTCTGGGGACAAGACTCCACTTTTTTTTGACATCGCTGAAAGTGGGAGCAAAAGTGCCAATGGCAGCAGCACAGATATAAGTTCAAGAAGCCACTAAATTCGTTGCGTACGATAGTTTGCTAGCAATGACCGCCATTTGTTGCTACAAAATTGTTGTCAGATCGTGGACGTATTCGCACCGAAATGAAGTTGTTTACTTGGACATATTCTCAATACCAATTTTGGTTCATTGGTCCATTTTTGGCAGAAATGGCAGTCCCCATATCTCAATCACCCATATTTACTGAGGATTACTGGAGTAGAGTACAAAGGATACGACTGGAAAACCACTAGGGATACTGACATACCAAATTCTCTCTGCAACTGTTTCCCACCAAGTGAGCGGTCAAAATTGAGTGCTTTTAACAACGATACTCTTCCCACAGTCATCTGTGCTCCAAAATGAGCACTTTTCAACACAACATTACACCGCACTGAAATTATGAATAAGGTTTTGGAGTGGGAGGGTGTGAGATGGTGCATTATAGGTGAGTGTGTGAGGGACGTGCGGGGAGACTCACTCGGACGTTTCTGCTGATGTCCTCCATGGACATGTTGGAAGACTCGGTGTAGCAAATCTTGACACTGCCGGTGGACGAGTAGCGAACACAACCAAAGCTCTTCTGTAGTGAAGCCACCGTACCTTCCATCTGAATATGAGAAATTTGATTGGTCAGCTTTTATAGTGCTGTCATTCCTCATTCTAGTTAATCTGATTGGTCAATAACCTCCCCACTGGCTCTGTTAACAATAAAAAATAACCCCCTCACAGGTATGAGGACAGTTTTCCGCTAGTAGAAATCAATCTTTCATTCACGTGATATTACACTTTCAAATGGTTATAGTGAAATCTTGATGATACAGCAGTAATGTTTAGCCACGTGTTAGTCTCTTAACTCATTACCTACTACTGCTAGCAGCTTAAAGAAGCAGAATAACATGTACAAAGTATTAACGCCTAATATTAAACCCCCTATATAAATTCTTATGGCCTTATGGGTATCTTCCGGGCTCATTTGGCTGCTACGGGGTGCAATGGGTTAATTGAGAGGGGTTACCCATACCAGTGGAGTACTAATATTAACCCTCTTACCTCCATATCAGTGGAGTTCTAATATTAAGTTAAACCTCTTACCTCCATATCAGTGGAGTACTTCTTGATGTCACTGACGCTGATGCTCTCCTTCCTGTCAACAGGAATAGTAGGTTCCTCGTTGGCATGGTAACTACCCCTTTGCAGTTGGTCTGAGTCACCTGACGAGTTGCTGTTGTCACCTGTGTGTGTGCATGCGTGTGTGTGTGCATGTTTGTGCGTGTGTGTGTTTATGGGTGTGTGTATGTGGTGGGAGGGAAGGAGGGGAGGAGGGGAGGAGGGGAGGAGGGGTGGAGGGGTTGAGAGGAGGGGGAGGAGGGGTTGAGAGGAGGGGGAGGAGGGGTAGAGAAGAGGGGGAGGAGGGGTTGAGATGGGATTGATACTGGGGCAGATGGTGTAAGCGGGTAGGATATACACTTCCCGATAATGGATATCCAATATCTAATAACCGATAAATTATGATTATCACACAGCCCTATTCAAAATAACCACGACATAACCATAGCTTCACACAGACATTGCCAAGACATCACTATGACATCACCGTGACAAGTTTACATAGCACAGCACATTGCTAAGACATCACTATGACATCACTATGACATCACCATGCCTGCTATGACATGTATCATATCAGGCAGAGCACTAACTTACTAGCCTCGTTCCCAGCAGCGACGGAAAGCTGGGCGTGGGACTGGGAACGAGGCTACTAACTTACCATTAACAATGTCGACGTATGCGAACAGGATGTTGGCCTGAGCGTGTGAGGCATCAAATCTCATGTCCCAGGTCTGGGTGGTTTTCCAGCCATGTGGGAATTGCAGACTTGTCTTGAGCTGAGAGAGACGGAGAATATGATAATATACGTCATGGGGTATTGTTTTCCTACCCTCACAATTTCAAATGTCCACTGTGTTTCCCTCTCGCCTCACCTCAATGTTCTCTGCCCTACTGAGTGGGCTCAAGGCTGGTGGAGGCCTTCATCTCTCCGAGTCTCCCACTCACCACACTAGTGTAGCCATCTTAATCTATAGTCCATGGCTGGTTTATCTCAATAAACGAGTCACCTCTTATTTCAAGGGAAATGTGCTGCAGGGACTGTGTGCATGTGTGTTGAGCAACGAATCATTGACCTGTATGTCTCTTTCCCTTACTTCCTCTTCCCCACTTCCCTCTTTCCCCCTCTCCTCTTCCCCCTTTCTTCCTCTTCTTCCCCTTCTCCCCCTCCCCCTCCTCCTGTTCTTCACCTCCTTGTCTTTGAAGACCAGAGACATCAAAGCTGGTGTATATCCTCTTTTCCCCTGGCTGAGGGTACTCTGTCACTCCGTGTGGTCTTTTGGGAAGAACTTTTGCAATTGGATTCTGGGAAGGAGGAGGGTAGGAGAGGGGAAGAGGAGGAGAGGGAGGGAGGGAGGGAGTGAGGGAGGGAGGGAGGAGGGAGGTGAGGGAGGGAGGGAGGGAGGGAGGGAGGAGGGAGGTGAGGGAGGGAGGGAGGGAGGAGGGAGGGAGGAGGGAGGGAGGGAGTAGGGTGGGAGGGAGGGAGGGAGGGAGGGAGGGAGGGAGGGAGGCAGGCAGGCAGGGAGGGAGGGAAGGAGGCAGGGAGGGAGGGAGGGAGGGAAGGAAAGAGAGGACGGAGGGGAGAGGAGGAGGATAAGAGAAGAAGAGAGGGGAGAGAAGGAGAGAGAGGGGATGAGAGTGGGAGAGGAGGGAGATAGGAGAGGAGGGGAGAGGGAGGGGTAGGAGGAGGGGAGACAAATTGGAGTGCGATCCATACGAAATGCAGGATAGTGTAACTTCATACCTCTGTCTGTTGGCATAGCATCCATAGTTAATGACACTGTTGGAGCCGAGTACCACATCAAAGGCAAACTTGGGACTGCGTCTCCCACCAAGAGGAACCACTCCTGCAAAGAGATTGAATCAGCCATCACAAAGTTGCTGCCCACAGTGGCTACAGCTACACAGTACACGTACCCGGTGAATCCACGGAGTATGTGCAGTCTGTGGTGTCAGACTTACACACAGGCATCCTCCATTCCCTCAGACAGCACGGGAGGGCTATAGACAAAGGAGATGGAAATAGCAGTCACCATCCGTCATCATGTTGCCAATATTTCCCGTGAGCTTGAAACCGGTAGCACCAGCCAGCTTTGCTACCAAAACAATTGACAGTAACAGGTACTTCCAGCTACCCCTTCAGGCCTTCGCTCCATCTGTCATCACTTTCACCACGAAACCACAATATCATAGCTAGCCTTCTTTCCAGGAAGGTTTGTTCTACGTACTTAGCCTCATCCCCATGCCGTAGGAGAAATGTTTCACATACACCCAGGGAAGGAGGCTAGGCCAGCACCATTCACAGGCTTTCTTCCACATAGCTAGCTTCCTTCCCATGCTTCAACCTAGAGGCTTTGCTGTACATAGTCAGGCCTCCACTCACAGGCTTTGTCTTATGTAGCTAGCTTCCTTCCTGTGCTGCAACTTGCAGGCTTTGTTTTACACAGATAGTCACGCTTCATTCAAGGTTCAACAGCTGACATCATGACAGAGGGAGGAGCAACACCTTTCTTTCTGAAGTTCCCACCAGAAAGGATGCATTCTAACGTGACCAAAAAATTAAGAATTCTACAAGATGTTGCTAAAATAACAAAAGTACACAGGTAAGAGAGTGCACTTCTGAAGTCCCTGGACTCCATGTGCATGTGGTACCATGGTTCACTACTAGGATTGTCACTCCGGACTAGGCCTTTCAGTTGTCCCTGAAAGTAAACAGAGTAACAGCCAGGGCTATTGCAACTGCTGTCATAGATGTATTTGAGCTTGTACTTACCATGAAGACTAAAGTTCTCTTCCCAATGTTAATGAAGGAGTGCTAAAAACTGCAAGGCCATAGGAACTTTGTCATAGGATTTTCTCAGAGTCTACCGAAAGGTCTAGTCCGGAGTGACAATCTTAGCAGTGAATCATGGTACCACCTTTGCATGCGAGAAACGTTTGCCAACTTATGGGCTAATAGTTTAAGCTGGCTACCTTCGCAATTGTGGCTGTGTGTTTCACAATCTTAGCCCCCCATTCAGTCACTACATGACTTGAGCATTAATTGGAACAAGCTGGTACTTAGCTTGCGCTACCAGTGAGTAGCAACCGGTTGCAACGGCTGAGTGTGGTTGCCTCTCAAAGGTTGTACTAACAATAAGTGCCTTCTGCACCTCCAGTTATAGATCGTTTGCAGTATGGGGAAGGTCTGGGGATTTGTTCTCACGTGATCCGTGGCATGACCGTCATATGTCGTCACGCCTCATATCAACAGTCAAGGTCATGTGTGAGTTTGATCTTGCGTTCTGTGCTCGTTACGAAGAGCGCCAACTGAAAGCAACATGGAGTGTATGAAGGGTACCCAGGCTACAAGCCATGACTCCAAAGGGCTGCCGAGTAACAAACGTGACAATCCCCAGCTATGACGCAATCTTCTCATGGAGGGAAAAGACGGCACTATTTGGAGTTTCACCCTTGTATTACAGCTATCCGTCAGCAATTTTGCTTCAAACCTTGTTGTGTATTTACAGGTAGGGCCTACCTCTCCTCAGTTTTCTAGCTTCTCTGCAGCCGTAAATAAGCCATTGCGTCTAGAAACATGATGCAAGCTGTGCCGTGGATCACGTGAGAAGATTCCCCAGGCCTTCACCCTCCGCATACTGCAAGCGATCAAAAACTGGAGGTGTAGGGAACGAGGTTATAGTTTTCTGCCATGATACACAAGACTGGAATTGTTGCTGGGGACAGCTCGCTAGCATTCATTGCTGTACCCACACCTACTAAGAGTGTTTAAATGCTGCAATGTTTTAGTTGCGATGCTATCAGCACTCACAAACCCTGTAAAAATAAAGAACACACAAACTAAACTCTACACTCTATTCTGGTAGTGATGCATTGAACCTTGGGGGGCAGTTCCAGCGCTGTCCTGACGGGCAGTGTGTGTACCTCCTCAGCAGAAATTGTTTGGTTGAAGTCACTGTACTGATTAGGGAGGAGGACTACGGGGTAGCGTGAGGGATAACAGGAGCTGTCTGCTGGCTCTTCCACCCTTGCGAGGTATTTGGAGGATCTGCACAATCAAAAGAGAGATGTCAAGGCAGGTTTCAGCCTGCAGCATAACAAAAACAAGCAGGGAGAGGCTGGGACACCAGTGGGCTGATTCATCTTCTAGAAGAACGATGGACGAGGATCTAGATCTTAAGTTTGCATACATAGATGTGACCAGGCCTTACAGCGTATTGATTACAGAGGAGGCATTACTGCAGCACAAATGAAGCCTTAGTGCTGTACCGGCAATGAGTTATGAAGTGAGTTCACAACCTGACCTTGACCTCAGCAGAGGATCACCTAATATTTTTCTTCCTCCCACGTCACTCAACGCTGTCAAGAAATGGCCTAGTGACACAATACTGTTGTCAACCTTACTTAGCTATACCTTGCCTTGCATGACAGCTGATTGAGATGCAGTGCACTTGTGATAGACTTAAACTACAATCGTAGGTCCAAACTAGTCTCGTTCACAGTGCAGGGGGAGCCTGCATGGGAACGAGGCTAGGTACAAACCAGCCTCGTACCCAGGTCCACACGCGGAACACAGAAGAGGGCCTGGTGACACTTGGCAAAATTCCTGTATGTGCATAATATTGTGTTACATTTCCTACTAGAATTCACGCGGCAGGTACATGTAGCTGTTGGTGATGGCTAAGTACTGTAGAAAGTCCCTGCCGAGGAGTGACCAGAGGTGAGTCTTGAAGGCTAGAACATCGGTTTTATCAAACAGCTATACACTTTTCACGAAGCAAAGAATGTAATTACTCTGCAGTAGTTGGCTAGCCTCGTTCCCAGGCCTACCCCGTTTTTTCTGGTCTTCGGTTTCCGTTGACAATAATACACTTGCGGAAGGGCGGCGAAAAACGCAGAAGGCCTGGTACGATTCATCACGTGCTTTATGTCAAGTGGACGCAGTGGGGTGTGTGGCCCAACCACAAATATGTTTAAAAACCGCCCATAAAGTTGTGTAGATCATCTGAGAGTCTCGGCTAGCCATGGAGTGTTCAAAACTGAGCCGACTGGATGATGAACAGCCTTCAGGACCTGCTGAAATGACTACGGGCCTCACCCACCCTACGTCCACCCTTGCGTCCACCTAACGTCACTCACGTGATGAATGATACCAGGCCTTCCGCATTTTTCACCGCCCTTCCGCATCCGTGCATTATTGTCAACGGAACAGTAAAAACGGGGTAGGCCTGGGAACGAGGCTAGTATTTGGCATAGGATGAAACGTGATTTGCCAACTGAAATCAAGACTGCTGACCTCAGCACATACAGGAATTTTGCCAACTGTCACCAGGCCCATTTCCGTGTTACGTGTGTGGGCCTGGGTACGAGGCTAGGTACAAACAACCTCACTCAATTAAGGCACTCTAAAGTGAGCTGTTATGGTGGCCCTGAACAGGTTGAATAGGAATGGGAAACTGATTGGATCATGTGCCATATGCCGAGTCTGCAGTAGTATGGATGCCGGCTGTGACTAGTATGGAATTAGGGCAACTGTGTGAAAAGTGATACGCTTTGTATGCCTCTCAAGATATCTGTGCACACAGGGACGCATGTACGCACGGACAAGCACCGATCACATCTCACTCAATTTTGATACACAATTTATAAAGCACACTCTGACTTGACTTTCACCTATAACTTCACACTTGGATAGACACCAGAACGTCACCCGAAACATCACGCATCATTGTTCGGGGGGGGGGGGGAGGTGGTTACAAGGAGCTTGTTATCCGGACCTTCTCCCACTTGGCGAGACCACTTATGAGTACGGTATTTTCCACCATGGATAATAGAGCACGGAAAGCTAGATACATTTATGCAGGTTTCGTGCCAAGCAAGACATTACCCGTGATCAGGACTCTCAGGAGAAAAAGAAGTTGCCCGTTTGGCATTCAAAGGTACAAAAAATGAGCCTCAACACTATTACCACATTTCAGGAGTAACCTTACCGCTGTGAGTATACATCGGTGATGAAGGCCGATCCAATGGTCAGGCTCAAACAGAATGCCACATGACTGTGCTTCTAATCCACTCCCCACACTTTATTGTCTATGTTTCAATGCTCACTGTGCTGTTCATCTCGCTTTCACTCCTGTAGAGGATTAATTCAATGGTTGGGTACTCAGAGTAGGTAGCTGGTGACACCTTGGCCACTGCTATCCACTGCTACCTTCGTATCAGAACTTTTGTCTTCCCATTGGCCACCATTGCTCGTAATGATCACAAGATAGCAACTCAATCAAGTGTATAGACAGTATAATACGCTCATAGACTATGATGGTAGAACAGCGACTCCTCAGCCAATGAGACCCGATCAAACATGTACACGCTCATAGACTATGATGGTAGAACAGAGACTCCTCATCCAATGAGACCCGATCAAACATGTACACGCTCATAGATTATGATGGTAGAACAGAGATTCCTGAGACCCGATCAAACATGTACACGCTCATAGACTATAATAGCTAGCTAATCGTTTCTGAAAACAAACCGAAACGGATGCCTGCACCAACTCTAACTCCTACAATTTGAAACGACTTCCCGTTGGGAGAATTAAATGTTCCCTTGGCCTCCACGCCCAGCCTTTGTTGCTGGCAGTATGAAACTGCAAGTGAGGCTTGGAGGCTTGGAAAGAGGCTAGGAGCTTGTGGATGGATGGAATGTGAGCCCTAGGGGGACGCGATAACCCACTTCCTACATGGGCGATATGGGAAAATATCACCCTAGTTGCTGGCTAGCATTTGCCATACATTCTCTATGGGAATATATAGCCATGTCAGACTGTGTTGGAAACATGAGAACACTAGCCTCGTTCCCAGTCCCTCGCCCAGCTTTTCGTCGCTGCTTAGTACGGTAAAGCGGGGAGGGCCTGGAACATCTTCTCACGTGAGCATGACGTAAACGAAAAATGGCAAAATTTTCAGAACAAAGATGCTACATTTTGCGTGTTATTCAGCCATCTACACGTTCAACGCTCGGTGAGTATAACAGTCGCCCCCCGCTAGCTAGATACGTGTGGTATGTTACCTGGTGCCTTCGCTCTTCTTGCTGTTCTGAGACCCACGTACGCCCACGCTTCCTTCCGGTCTTTCTACCCCTTTCTACCCTTGACGTCACGTCACTCGCGTGAGAAGATGTACCAGGCCCTCCCCACTTTACCGTACTGCAAGCGACGAAAAGCTAGGCGTGGGACTGGGAACGAAGGTATGAGAACACACAATAACATGTTAGCAGCAAATTTACACATCCTGCACATCCCGATAACACACGATAACATGTTATCAGTACCTGTTTCACCGACCACTCATCCCAACATCATCATCACCGACCTTGTCCCAATATTGAGACCCATATGGACTAGGATAGTCTCGGTACCAGACTATTCACGAATAGTCTGCCAATTATTAGTGGTTCTGACTCCGTGGGCGAATAGTCGGTACCGAGACTAGTACTGGGATCGCAAGTTTTATGTTACATAATCAGAGATGGTTGTATGATATCACGATACCTATACCAACGTTTGACTTACCATCCGCCACGATTCGCAGCTACAACACTGGGTCGATCATATCTGTAGTCGGGGTCGGTGCAAAACCTGGACTCTGGACTCTGGACTGGACCATGGACTGGACTCTGGACTGGATTTTGGACTGGATTTTGGACTCAATCATTCATGGCCCAGAAGGCATACAGAAGACCAAGCTGGTCCACAACAAATACAACACACACACATGATCAGTTGGTTCAAGCTCAACAGCTAGCACGCTCTGCTCCACTTCCATCAAGTGACCAGGGTTCTGATGTTGTCTGATATCCGTAGAAATAATCCCGTAGGATAGAGCCCATCGTCAGCAGAGAACTTAAGGCCAAGCAAACTTGATTCCTTGTTTAGCGTCCCCGCCCGCATGCTTTTAGAGGGGCCGCCCCTAATTTTTCATTATTCATTACAAGGATACCGGATGTTGAAGGCAGCTATTTTTTGCCGCGCGTAGGTCTGTAGGTGCTAGTTGTGCAAAGTTGGCTCTTCTTGCAGTTATTTGTAGAGCAACATGGCTTTTGTATGCGTTTCTGTAGTAGCTTGCAATCGTTGCCTGGTCCGTTGCGAGTGTTGAAACCTTCGCAAACAAGTTCAAGGTTCTTGAAAATTGAGTAGGAAATGAGGAGGAAGTGGCAATGAATAATGAAAATGAACCGCCCGCCCGCATGCAATAGCAGGGTTTCCATGGCGCTAAACAAGCAATCAAGTTTGCTTGGCCTAACACACAATGTCGTCATCACAGGCACGAAATCAGTCTTGTAGCTCACTCAGACCAGACAGCAAACTGTATAACAATCGACGGCACACGCTCTATTCTGCCAGGAACGACCAGATTCCCGATATTTGCCCCAGCAGAAATAATCCTGTAGGATAGAGCCCCAGCCTCCACCAGCAGATCTCAGGGTAGCTACTCCACGTCGTCCCCACTTAAGTTCCCATAGGCATCCACTGAGAAAGAGATATAGCGACCTCTGACATGCCTTCTGGGCCATGCGTACGTACGAAGTCAAGTCCAATATCCGGTCCAAAATGCAGTCCAAAATGCAGTCCAGAGTCCAGTCTACGGTCCAGTCCAGAGTCCAGAGTCCAGGTTTTGCACCAACCCCTGTAGTCGTTCGCCCCGTTACGTCATAATTGTGATCATGTGGTTTGGGCACGAGACTAAAACAAAAGTTGAATGCCGGACATGGGAGCTCGCATGAGACAGCCAGCTTACTAGGCATGCGAATTTTATGCCGGCATAATTTTGAGCAAAATAGGTCATTAAAACCACCGAGCATAATGCGAGCATAATAGCCTGTTTTTGGCTGTATTGGAAGCAAAACTGCGCATGCGCAGCTTACACGTGTTGTCGGTGGACAAAATGGCCAACAGCGACCTAGTGAGCGAAGTACCTAGTCTGAGTGACAGCAGCGCCTGGCCCTGCAGCGGGACTAGCGGCCCTACCCCCAGCAGTTCTGAATCTGCGGCAGAGGAAGACCCAAAGTCAAACGATGGTGAAGCTGCGAGGAGCCTCATCACCGTGCTCAAGGCACCTACGCAGTCTGCTCTCTGTCGGCCACGTAAGGTAGCAGTTAATCACTTACCCCGAAAGCGAGTGAAGCGTCCTAGTGCTAGCGTCACGTCAAATCCATTGTCTGTTTCGCCAACGCAGAGAGCAAAGGAGTTCAAGAATGAATGTATTTGTGTGTCGGGGGGGAAACTTTTTTGTCGAGCGTGTCGTGAAGAGATTTCTCTGAAAAAGAGCACAATTCAGCTGCATGTAGCTAGCTCAAAGCATATAGCCGGTAAAGAGAAACTAGCGTTGAAAGAGAAGAGGGAAATCGACATTGCACAAGCATTACAGAAGTATGACGATGATGTGCATCCCTCCGGAGAAACGCTACCTGATTCGATTAGAGTATATCGAGTGAAGGTCCTAACAACTTTCCTAAAAGCAGGAGTGCCAATCAACAAAATTGATGACTTTCGCGATCTTCTTGAAGAAAACGCTGTTCGCCTAGCTGGAAGAAAACCCATGTCTGACCTCATTCCTTTTGTGTTAGAGGAGGAACGGCGGCAGATTAAGGAAGAAATTGCTGGATTGCCTGTTGCCATTATTTTTGACGGAACTTCACGTCTTGGAGAGGCTCTTGCTATTATCCTCCGCTTCGTAGATCGCTCTACCCTCACGATTCACCAGCGTCTTGTTAGGGTTCAGATACTTGCTAAGTCAATGACAGGTGAAGAAGTAGCACGAGAACTTCTATCTGTCCTCTCCACTGAGTATGGCATTGCATCCAGCAATCTCTTGGCTGCAATGCGTGACCGTGCCTCAGTCAATACAGTTGCTGTGCGAACACTAAAGATACTTTACCCTAACCTTCTTGACATCGGGTGTTACTCCCACACAATTGACCACGTAGGGGACAATTTTGACACCCCTATCTTACATGACTTTGGCATACTTTGGGTAAGCCTCTTCTCTCATAGTCCAAATGCCCGCTTACTATGGAGAACACGTACTGGCCGTTCAATGCGTTCTTACAGTAAAACACGGTGGTGGAGCCGTTGGGAGGTGTACGAACAACTGCTGACCTCCTTTGGTGATGTCACTCCATTTCTGGAGCAGGAAACTACCCTTGCTCCTATAACCCGCCAAAGGTTGCTAAGTATCACCCAGGACACCCAGAAAAACCAGAAGCTTCAACTAGAGTTAGCGGCAGTAATTGATGCTGGGGATCCGTTCGTAAGAGCAACATATAAGTTGGAAGGAGATGGAGCGCTAGTTTTTGAATGCTTTGATGTGCTCTCATCTCTTGCTGCTAGCATACAAACCGGCCACTTTCCCAATCTCACAGCTGTCTCAGCTCAGCTTTCTGCAGGTAATCTTAGTCTTGGTCAGCAGTTTCTTCAGTATGGACGATCTTGTGTACAACCTGGTCTTGACTACTTTCTCAATCGTTTTAGAGGAGACCTTCGTAGTAGTGTTACTGCTTTTAAAGCCGCTCGACTATTCATTCCTCAGAAAATCACGGAGATGCAACCAGATGCCAGTGCTATCGATGCTCTTACTGCTGTTCCTTTCCTAGCTGATGCAACAACTTTGCATCACCTGAAAACGGAATTGCCGGATTATTTGGCCAAGGCTCAAGATGTTTCCATCAGTATGGCTCCTCTTGAGTGGTGGAATAGACAAACTGAGAACCTACCTCACTGGTTAGCTGCAGTTCGCAAGATTGTCCTTATTCAACCCTCATCTGCAGCCGCTGAGAGAGTCTTCTCCATCCTGAACGCTACTTTTGGCGAACGCCAGGACAATGCACTCCAAGACTATGTTGAAAGCTCGCTTATGCTACAATACAACAAGCAATGACCAATATTCTGTTGTAATGATGTATTGTTTGTGTACCGCCGTGTGTTGCATTTTGTTTGTGGTTACAAAATTTGGGAGCATAATAGCATGATTATCAAGCATAATTAGGCCAAATTTGGAGCATAAAAGAAAAGCAAAATAACTGAATATGGTAGCATAATATTCTCATGCCTACAGCTTACGGAGGCTCCAAGCTTGTACCGCTTATTCCTATCACCCCACCACAACCCAGAGGTTTGTCTGCATTACTGTCTAGTTCCCAGACGCATAGATTCCGTGTCTTATATCTGTGCCAGACCCTTCTACATTTCGCCCAAGAAGGGTCTGGGAATCAAACTATCTGTCTACTGTGTTAATGGGCTATTCCATTATATAAGGCTACCCTATTGACGGGTAATTCATGGAGTTTTTCCGTGTTCTGTTGTAAATCTCCGTAAATGTCCTGTGATTTCTCGCATATTTTCGTATTCTGACGTCTGTTGCATGGATTAGAAGGCTAACTCAGCTATCTGTCTACTGTGTTAATGGGCTATTCCAGGCTACCCTAGTATTGACATAGATATTCGTAGCTTATTATCTATGTCAATACTAGGTCAGTTGCAACGGGTCTATAAACATGACGTTACTGAACAGGAAGAATTCATAGCCTCGTTCCCAGGCCGTTCCCACCGACAATATTTCATCGCTTCCAGTATCAAATATTGCTTTCATACTGGAAGCGATGAAATACCGGCGGTGGGAACGGCCAGGGAACGAGACTAAACTGGCCATCTGTTCTTCATCTTCAGCTAGACTAATCTTGCTGCTGTATTTCCACCCTCCTCATCATCTCCACCATGTCCAGTGGATGTTTGCAGCACTGGCATATCTCCCTCGGGCACTGGAGTTTACACTTGCTACCTGGTAAATTGGAATGTGTGTGAAGCTATTGTGGGGGATAAGATGATATGACATAATATTATTGTAGCTGGTGTGGTTATTAAACTCTGGGTCAACCTCGATGTCAACCACATGTTGCATCGCCATTCAGTTTCAGCAGTAAGGAACGGGGAAAGGACGCTTCGGCAGCCCCTCCCCCCTGAAAATGCAAGAGCTCTAAATACTGTCTGCAAACTAGCCAGGTCATGCAGATGATGTTGCAGCAAGTCACAGTGCCATACTTTGCTAGTGATGGGCCTACCGGGATAATACATGTATGTAACCCTCCCTCCCTCCCTCCCTCCCTCCCTCCCTCCCTCCCTCCCTCCCTCCCTCCAGCCCTGTCCACCCAACTGAAACCAGCGCTCCAACTGGCTCAAGACCACATCCACAGGTGAGAGTAATTGAATGTTATCGTAGAGAAAGTCGTAGGTAAATGATCATCATGGTGTCATCATTAGCTTATTTGCCATCCTCAAAAAGGACATGTTGAAGAGCACGTGTTTCATCTGCAGTGATTGTGAGAATTGGAGGGAGGAGGGTAAAAGGGAGAGTACCGTAGTTTCAGGGGAGTAGCAACCAATTTTGATCTAGTAAGGCCAGTGGCGTAGCCAGGATTATTGAATTGGTAGGGCACTGTTTATGCACGCTGCCGAAGGCAGTGCATAGACGTTAACTTCTCAGTTATCAGGATGGGCTCTCGTGGCACCTTCGTGCTTTGCACTTCAAGTTCAATATGTACGAGGATCGATGCTGCAGAGAGACGTTTTGTCCGGTGAAGGGGGGCCTGAACCGGAGCACCTGTAGTCGCAATATCAGCTGGTGGACCGCTGGGCCGGGACGAGTCGCTCTGATGTCTCTTCACAACTGACACGAGGTTTTTTTTACTGGCTGCTCATCTTCAGTCACGTGTTCCACTAGCCTCGTCCCCCGGCCCTATTGAAACTGGGAACGAGGCTAGTGCATGGCTAGTCTCGTACCCAGGGATGAGACTATGCATGACGGGCTGGGAACGAGGCTAGTCGAATGGCACGCGTGCTAGCGAGCAGCACAGCTCAGGCGTCTGCGGAGAGTTTTCCAAACAAAAAAGTAAGACACTGAAAAATCTAGTACGGCCATGGCCGTACTAGCCGTACTGGCTCCTACGCCCCTGAGTTCCCTCCAGGCTTTCAGTGGTGCGCACAACTAGACATGCCATGTACCTGCGAGTGTTTGACAAAGGGGCAACGAGCAGGTCGACTGTGATTGTATGTGTGGTATCACAGCTGATCGCTAATTACCACGCATAATATTGCATTCCGTCAGTATAACTTGAACGTAGGCACACGCCCACTCCTCCCTGTGTGAAGGGTTGGGCTCAGGACTGATGTTTTCAACATGGTTGTTAGTAATTACCCCACCGAAGCTCAGTATATATAGGGCCATTTCTGACTTCCATTAGCGTTCATTCTGTTACTCTTCCCCACTCTGCTTACCCCTTCTCTCCCGGTTGCCCCCCCTCCTCCTTCCCCCCTCCCCCCTCCCCCCTCCCCCCTCCCCCCTCCCCCTTCCCCCTCCCAATCCCCCTTTCCCCCTCCTCCTTCCCCCCTCCCCCTTTCCCCCCTCCCCTTCCCCCCCTCCCCATTCCCCCCCCCGTAATTCTACCTTCCCAGTGTGACGAGGTTGAGGATTACCTCCCTGTGAATAAACGGGGGGTTTTGCGTTTGTTCAAGGACTGTTTTTTGAATTATTACATAGTTAATTAAAGAAACACGCTTATGGGGGGGAGAAAGTTCCAGTTGGGAACTGACTGAATGTGCATTCATATCTTCAGCCCTTACAGCCAAGTCCTTCGCAGAGTTGGTGCGATATTATTATTATTCAAGCTGCCAGATGTCACCGCATTTCTGAGCTAGCGGCTATGCCAAGACCCAACTGAAGGGTGTCAGCATCAGAAGAGCAGCACACACGATCATCGTGACGTCGATGGGAGTTTCTGGAGTATGAGTCGTCAACATTATGAACAATTGCAAAGGACTGCTCAAGGGGAACTGTTGGAACAACAAGCAGCTGATACATGGCATTGAAAATGAACTGCTTTCAAAAGGCCATGCCGTTAGGAAATCGGAAAGTGTCTCCTCCAGCCAGCCTCCACCCTGCTCAGCTCTGTCATACTCCACCTTAATACCTTCACCTCTCTGCCTACTTCATCCAACTTCTACCAGTTAGCCCACATTACTAGTAACAGTTATGTATGAATTCATTGCAGGGTAGTTCGACTGTGCAGTACCTTGTTACTCATGGCATTGCTATATTATAAGCCACACTTCGTACAATTTATTGACTAGCAACGCGGACTGTGGAGTGTCCGTGGACATGCTACTTAGGTCTCTCACTGATTAATTTCCACCGTTCCTGGTTGTATCACTTCCCCCTACAAATGAGGTTATTAATTTTTGTAAGAATGTGGAACTATTGTGAGCTGTTATGTAACTGGACAAATATGTAATTTATGCTGATGTCATTGCTGAGCATGCGTATTGGCTTTGCTTCGTGTGTCCAAGAGGTATAACTGAGAAGGTCCCGCCGAGACCTTCGTGAATCGTCGGTCTTGGGATACAGTCTGGAGTGAAGTGCTTAGAAGTGTAGGTAGACTGTTTCGTGTTACGCTAGAGCTAGAACAGAGACTAGCCATGTAGTAGCTGTAGCGTGATCAAGCCGTCCGACATATTTGTGGTGCTGGCCTTGCTGCCCGCCGAAACAGCCCGATGGTCCAGGACTGGTCTGTACACAGCTATTTTGTTCATTGTTGAACGAAGGAGTCGTAACAGAACAGAATGCCGACCGTGAGGTCATGGAAGGAACTGGAGGGGAGGAGCGTGGGCGTGGGCCGTTGACCAGAGCCTATGCCCAACTACAGGAAGGCTTGAATTATTATGAACTCATGATGGCTCCTGCAGTCTCTGGAGCGTTGGACTATATGTGGCTGCCAAGAGTGAGGAGATGAGGCTAGCTGGGCTTCAGAAGCAGTATCAGTCGTCCCAGCAGCGAGGGTTTAAGAAGGCGTCTCCTCTGCCTCAAGGCCCTGTGGGAGCTAGCCAGCCCAAGCAGTGAGCAGGCCGTAGGAGCAACCCTGATGTGAAACCAAAGAAGTGCTGGAATATTGATTGACCTGACTGGACACATCATCCCAAACCCAAGGAGGAGAGCACGGGAAAATCCAACCTGAAGTCAAGTGCAAGGATGATGATCAGACTGAACCTGCTGAGTCTGAATGCCTGAGTGAGGACAAAGTAAAGACAAAATGTAATGAAGAACCAGCTGCATCACTACCCTCCCGAGTGAGTGAGCGGTATAACCTGAGATGGAGTATCAATCCTCCAGCAAGACGGATTGAGCAAGTTGATGTTCGGGACGAACACACTCTCCAATGTGATGTAACAATGCAAAACTATTGTGAGCTGTTATGTAACTGGACAAATTATTTATGTACTTTTGCTGATGTCATTGATATTGTACTCAGCATGTGTATTGGCTCTTAATTAATCCTTTAACCACCAAATTCTTCCCACCAAGACAACACATTTTCAAGCATTCAGTGCACATCACTTTCGTAGGTACTTCTCTCCCACAGCATTCACTCCTCAGCGGCCAAACTTGGTACGTGGGGCCCACACACATGGAGAGACCCCTCTGGCAATATCATTAATGATATTCATGACCCCCACAAACCCAGCAATCGGAGGTCCAAGGTGGATTTTCGCCCAGCATTTCCCTAAACTTCGTAGGCATGCTGTGCAGCTCCTTTCTGGTTGGGTCAGAGGGTGAGGTTGAAACAGTGGACGGAACACTCAGAATAATCTCAGGGGCTGCTCCCTGATGTGCATGGCTGGAGGGGTTTACAATGCTGTCCTAGTCGAGTTGATGTTCTTTTGCGGGTCTGAGAAACATAGTACATGGCCTCATTCGAATTCTTAGGCCTGGGAATGAGGCTGGAGTACACATGAACAATTGATTCCCGCTTCCACAGATGTGAATGCGAAATGCCCCAGACCCTTCATTCATACTAGAGAGTTTCAGCCTACTTGGGATGTTTACAAGCTCTCCCAGTGTGTAGTGAACCCTTGGGTGTCGGGTTTATCGTGAAACCAGCAACATCCCCAGGAGGGTGATTTAGGTAAAAGGTAAGTTGTTATATTTTCACCTCCAAGCGCTTTCAGCCAATGGCTGATCTCCCAAGGGGAGGAGGGGTAAATAAAACACTTCACCAGTGAAGGAACAGGCGGGATTCGAACCAGTGACTTTTGGTCCACAGTCAAATGCTTTAACCACTTGGCCACAAGTCACTCACAAGGGTGATACTAATACAACGCATACAGTCATGTACATACACAATAAATCAAGTATAGCAAACTAGCATCTCACAATAATAGTTTGTGCTATGGTTAACACCTAGCCAGAGGTGGTAGTTGTCTCACGTGAGTCACGACTCAGACATTCAGTCACAGGCATCTAAAATGGAGACAGTACTGGTGAGTCACAGCTACATGCAACCAGCAATGTACTGTGCCAGTGGGTATAAGGCTTTATAATGCAGCCTATAATCAAACACTCATGACAGAACATCCATAACTAGAGAAATGCAGGACATTGGAGGGCGAGCCTGAGCGAAGTGCACGTGCAGGACATGCATGGAGCTGTTGCATTCATACAGTGACTGTCATCAGACTCAATTATGTGACTTGGCAAATTATGAGCCACAGAAATTATGACACTAAACATACACTCGTGCAACTATGAGTCAGGTTAGCTTTAGCCGAAGCAGTCTAGCAGGTACGTCACCGGCCATGCCGGCAGACCCACGAGCTGTCTCCGTCTTTAGCTTTGTTGTTGCCACCGAGGAGGCAGGAGTTCACGGTGCTCTAGCCAACGATTAGGTAGATTCACGAGTGGTCTACGTCCTTGTTGTCGCCATCGTCCGTCAAACAGGTAGACGGCACGGATCACCTTACCTCAAGGAATCGCGTAATACAGGTTCGTTGGAATTTGAATATTATTGTGCACGTGCAAGTGAAATCCGCTGATTTAAAATTTACGGTAAGTGCAAGATCCAAGCAGCAAACAACGGCATACAAACATACACACGCACTGCGCAATGAAGTCATGCTAGTGTGGGGCTCGCTCAGGCTCACCCCAATTATTATACTCCACGTACGTCCTCGCTGTTTTCAAAGTATAAAGAAGCAACTCCTTAAGTAATATTTATATACCACTTTGCCGTGCATTACGGGTTTTAGTGCACGAGGGCAATCTAGTTAACGGTCGAGGGCGAGATAATGCACGCACCGAAGGCGAGTGCATTATCCGCCCGAGACTGTTAACTAGATTGCCCGAGTGCACTAAAGCCCGTAATGCACGGCAAAGTGGTATCTAAACTACTTAGTGCAACTCACCGACCCGAGACAGCCTTTGATCTTTGAAAAGTGTGCATTATCTAGATAAGGCGTCTGATTCGTTGAGGGTCACGTGAGTAGCACTAATAACGGATATGGAATATTCCGTTCAATACACATTTCAGTGAATGTCACATTTTGTGGGTTGTCAGCACTTGTATCCTGGGAAGCCATAAGATGAAAGCATTCCAAGGGGAATAACAATGGCAATTGCGCAAACAAGTTGAATCACAAAAACATTTGAACAGCATCCATAGGCCATGCAGTCAGTACAGAAACATGAACACCATAATCAAATTGAATGTTGTACATGTACACACATTTAACTAGTTACGGTCGTAGTCCTGGAGCTTGCTGCTCTTGCCCTTGACGAATGCAATACAGATTGGGCCGCGACTTGTTTTCGGAAATGGAGGAGTGCCAGGAATATAAACCAAGCACTGGTGCTCAGAAGATCTTGAGAATCCTGTCGTCGGCAAGTTGAATAACTCAATATTGCATTGGTTCGAGACGAGGGGAAAGCCTTACTTCCCGAGGCCTACATGCTTGTCAAGAATCCTAGCGGCAGTAGTGCTGTGATGTCGGAGATGTCTTTCAGAAATTCGTGGCACCTGCGATACTGTCTCTCAGGAACTCTGTTCAAAACGAATAGGAGTGGAGGTTTTTGACGCTCCGGTTATCACACCAGAAGAGGATAAGCTGTGGCTGTCCAGCGTGTTGTCGCTTACTACTACAATTTCTTTTAGGTATTTGGCAGAATCAGGAGCACATCAGGCCGGCGGAAAATACCCTTTCGATGTCACAGTCATCTGAGCGTCACTTACTGTGCCTACAAACGCTTTCGGACGCCAAATCTTGCGTTGGAAGGGTTTAAAATCGGAATCTGTCTCGGTCATCTCTCCGGCTAGCTAGCTTTTGTCAACTGAACTACTGAAAACGCACGCCGTTTGCGGACTATACGTCACGGTTACCATGGCCTATGGATGCTGTTCAAATGTTTTTGTGATTCAACTTGTTTGTGCAATTGCCACACGCATGGTTAATGTATGTGAGGGAAATATCTAGGGCCCGAACGACTAGTGAATTTCTCTAGTCGACTAATTGGTTTGTAGTTTGCAGGACTAGTCGACTAATTGAGTACCAACTGAGAAATGAGAGAATGTCATCACTGACTGTACACAGCACAAATCACTTCACTCAAATCACAGACTATTTTGTTCAAACACACTAGCATCTCTACATGCTATGGAGTAAGGATGGCCCTCTCGACTAGTTGACATGCAAGAAATGTAGTCAACAACCTTCATTCAGTCAACTAGTCGACTAATTGTTCAGGCCCTAGAAATATCATATTTCCTCCTAATTGCCTTATATTTCCCTCCAAATTGGGTTCTTCACTTGTTATTCCCCTTGGAATGCTTTCATCTTATGGCTTCCCAGGATACAAACATGGAAAGCCACAGTTCAAGTACCTTGTATCCATATATGGTGCATCCAAATAAGGAGTGTCTGTATACAGGATGTCACTACCTGGGCTATTACACTCCTGGTAGGGGAAAAATTGTGCCGCGTAAATAATTAATACTAGGAGAATGCAGGGCATTGTGGGGCTCGCCTGACAAACTGACATACTGTACTGCATGCCGATAATCATTCTCTGAGTGATCGTAGCCCGGGCGGCGCGGCGCAGCCAATAAGGGAAGCTGGGGGTGGGGCCTGCGATGTAGCCAATTGTCGTTCATCTTTGACGTCTTGCAGCTGCAGTTTCAAGTTCGTAGTAGCCTCGTTCCCAGTCTCACGTCCAGCTTTTCGTTGCTTGCCCTACTGCAAGTGACGTACGTACGGCAAGCAACCAAAAGCTGGGCGTGTGACTGGGAACGAGGCTACACTGTACCTGAGAGGAGTACCCCATGTTGCCGAGAGAATCTCTCCCTCCAGCTGAGATCTGCAAGTCTGTAGTAGCTACGTAGTTTGTAGCACTGGCGTAAACTGTAAAGCGTAGCAGGCTCTACTCGGTGCTGTCGTGCGGGCGACTTGTACGCGTGTTGCCCTAAGCACGCGGGCGGGCGCCGGCGGCGCAACATTACGATTTTACACTTGGATATACGGTCATACGTTAAATGAACACCGGAAGTTACGGACACCAACTGGACAAACGGACATCCTGGAGAGCACGACTATGTGGGGCTCGCTAAGGCTCGCCCCAATAATGTTTGAGTACTTAGGATTGGCCTACAGAGATTCTGACTACACCGCCCTGATCGCTATCGTGTACTGACCTGAACGTAAAAAGTTGGTGTTGAAACTCACCTTGGTGGTGGACATAGGAGCGCTTTTGTCTCGCCGTTGGCCGCCATTGCTCGAGCGCTCCATCTACTTCCTGTGGCAGTACCATTCTTAGGAAAGGCACACAAAGATTCTGACCACACGGCCGATATCTCTGTCGTTCACTGACCCTTACATGCCGAAACTCACCGTGCTGGCTAAGTTTTGAGTGCTGTAATAATGACTTGTCTTCCTTTTGGTCACCATTGCTCGCGATCAACTGAGCGTGGTTGCCAAGTGGCATGTGTGTTAATTGGAACGTAGCTTGCGCTCGCACTCTGGCCGGCTTGCGCTACGGCAGGTTACAGCGTGGCTACTTTATGAATGGGTAACTTGAGAGGACTCTAAATAATTTCTGATCTTCCCTGTATATAGCTTAGCTGCTATCATGGTACTCATGTGATGTGTGATAATTGGAACGAACTGTCACACTTAGCTTGTGCTGCCGTTAAACCGCGGCTACCAGGAGTGTGGTTGCCCCTCGATTGCATCCTGAATTGGTTTCCCTGACTTAATAATAGAATGGACTTCCTTAATTGACACCCTATGATGTCATAGTGAAGTCACTTGTACTGCTATAACCCAGGGAGATTATGTCATCATGACACTTGCCTGTGAGAATCAGCTGTACTCTTGGCAGATTCACCTTCCCATTGTGAGTCAAATACCCCTAAGAGATGGAGGAGAGAGAGGGAGGCAGGGAGGGAGGGAGGGAGGGAGGGAGGGAGGGAGGGAGGGAGGGAGGGAGGGAGGGAGGAGGGAGGAAGGAAGGGAGGGAGAGAGGGAGGGAGGGAGGGATAATGTGTAGTAAACAGGGATAACTCTACCAACAGTGATATAGCTATATACCGGGCGAACTCGCGGTCCATACATACCTTGTGACCTGCAGCGCTAGCTCCTGCCATCTTGCCTCTCCTGTTCCAGGACACCCTGCTCCATGAGGTTCTCCCGGTACTGGCTGTATTGCCTAACAGCTCTCTCGTGTCTTCTTTACACAAGATATGCGTCTGGAGGGTGGGAGTGGGAAGATAGGGAGAATGGGGAGGAGGACAAGGAGAAGATACATCACCTGCACAATACTAAATGCGTACCACACAATATGCCCATTGCAGTCCTGCCAACTCTCACGGAAAATCCGTGAGTCTCAGCGTTGATCTCACGCTCTCACGGTCAACCAGCTCAAAGTCACGGAAATGCTGAGAGACTAGAGCTTGGACACTTATACCCGCAGACTACCGATCGTGTATTTAATTGACAGCCTCGTTCACATGCAAGCCTGGGCATGAGACCAGGCGAGATTATGCGCTTGCATGCGCAATTATGCAATTATGGACTACAGAAAGAGTACAGCGTTTTTCACAGTCCTTGCAATCTTAGGGTCGAACCACAGCGCATGCACATAGTACATACTGCTGCTGAGCTCCCGGCTTGCATCCGCTTCAGCTGCTGCTCGCCGCTTGCGTCCGCTTCAGCTGCTGCTCTCGATTGCGTCCGTTTCAACTGCTTTCCCGATTGCGTCCGCTTCGCTGCTGCTCCCCGATTGCGTCCGCTTCAACTCTGCTCCCCAAAGGCATCCTCTTTGTCTCCTACTCCCCGATTGGTCCGCTTCACATAGGATAGACTACCAACTGCCCAAGTACACACACAAACAGAGAGACAGAGCCATTGGCAGTGGCAGCGTGTGGATGACGGATATGTATAAAGGGGGTCCGCACAACATTCACTCTCCTGAATGGTCTCACACACGCACACACACACACACACAATTCGGCTGCTCCACGCCAGCTGTTCTGGAAGATTCTGGCCATGTCCACTATTCTCGAATATTCTTCGTGGAGTTCGAGGTTCAAAGTACGAAGGTCGCATGTCACTATACTCTAGTCCCGTCCCACAAACATCCCACTTCCGTTGCACACAGACAGACAGACACACGGTTAAATTCTTAATGTATTGATGCATGCATGTACAACTCAGAGCTGAATGTAATCCCTACACATAGGATACACTACCAACTGCCCAAGTACACACACAAACAGAGAGACAGAGCCATTGGCAGTGGCAGCGTGTGGCTGACGGATATGTATAAAGGGGGTCCGCACAACATTCACTCTCCTGAATGGTCTCACACATGCACACACACATGCACACACACACACACACCACACACACACACACCACACACACACACACACACACACACACACTGTCAGCAGTGCCACTGTGAGCCATAGTCATAACAGACAACAGCCTTAATGGCTCTTGGACGCTCACACAGCATGTCATCTCACACACACACGACAGGGGGATGGCCCATTACCACAGCCACTGACAGCCTGCAGCCATTACCACAGTGCACCAACAGAATTCCGGCTATCGGAAACGTGGTACATTGCATGAATAGAGAAATGTGGTTCTGCATGTTGTGCACCGGACACCATCACTAGCAACTGACTCCACTCCTCCCTCTCCCCCCTCACATCCCCTCCCTTGTCACACCACCTTCTCCCTCCCCCTCACCTGTGAGTATCGTTTTGGGCTGAAAATGGTATTTCATGTTCTCGCCCTTGCCCCCTCCTCCTCCCTTCCATTGGTGGAGGTGAGGGGAGAGGGGGCTACAGCAGGGATAAGATTTCACTGGGACGGTTCACGCGTCTGTGGTTTCCTTTGCTCTCTCTCTCTTTGCTCTCTTTCTGTGTGTGTGTGTTTGTGTGTGTGTGTGTGTGTGTGTGTGTGTGTGTGTGTGTGTGTGTGTGTGTGTGTGTGTGTGTGTGTGTGTGTGTGTGTGTGTGTGTGTGTGTGTGTGTGATAAAAAGAGAAAGTTCATTATATACTCATTTCATTATACGCACTTCACTACAACTGGATACTACAGCATTGACCCCATCAGACCATCACTCCACAACACTTATAAGCGCTCAGATTCATGTCTCACACCAAGCGACTGTGGTACCAAACTCCCCCACATACACACATGACTTTGGAGAACCTCAGGGGTTGGAGGTTTAAAACCCTTGGGGTGGGTCTTGGGACTGCTGTCCTGACATTCATCAGAGCTCCTCCCTCCTATGCCCCCTAACCCTCCCGCCATCATGCACATCATAATTATAGCTGTACATATATTTGATCACAGCTGGTACCTCTAGCATCTAGCCTCGTTCCCAGGCCCAAGAGAAGGAGGAAAAAAGGGCCTGGTTTCCACTGTTTGCGCATGCACTTAATTGTCTGTAACCATAACACGTATTCATAAGGGGGAGGGTGCAAATGACGTCTTCGTAGTCACATGGTTGAGGATGTGACGCTAACTATTTTGCTACGCTGGTCCTCGTTCCGTGAGATGAGGGACGACACAATCACAATTGCACTGCCACCAGCAACAGACTTACCGGACATTCTTTATTCAAAACAAACGGAAGAGTCTGGTAGCATACTGACTCCACCCGGTCGGTGCGACGATAGCCACACGAAAACATCCCACCTTTCAATAGCAGGTCGCTGTTCTAGCTCAATTCAGGAGCGCCTTGCCGCCTGAGGACATAGGAGAGCACGATCGAGAGCTGTTGTAATGCACGCCACTACTAAGTACTCGCTAGCTAGTTAACTGCACGGATCACATTATTCACTTCGACATCACAAGTGTAAAAACATAATCGAACGTCCACGGTGCCGGTGGAATTCCACTGCTAGTTAGCGCATGCGCAAACAGTGGAAACCAAGCCCTTTTCTCCTCGCCGTCTCGGGCCTGGGAACGAGGCTACTCTAGCATCGTACTATCTCGGTAGCTCCTGGCTACGCATGTGGAAAGAATGTGCATTCCATGCTGTGTGTAAGTACAACATACGCAGGAAAACCAATTCCTCTCTGCAAATTATAACGGTCACACAAACACTTGTGGTCACCCTGTACTCTATTAAATGCCCACTGAATTTATCTGCATCTACATGACAGACACCCAGCGCCACCAGTAACAGCTCAGAGCCCAGGAAGCACATCAATACAACTTCATTCAATCTTTTACACTCACATTTTTCAGGCGCCAGCTACGTAGTCACAGCAATTCCCAATTTTCAGCTCAGTGCCAGAGCTCTCCACCAAGTCTTGGTCTCCACACAGCAATCTGATTCATGTCTACGTTCAATAGTAAACTCTGCACAGCGAGAACTAAGCTAACAATTTGGATCGATCACCATAGTGCATAGTGACCGTACAGCCGGGCACGTGCGAGACGTTTTGGACTTATGATGTCGTCATGACGTCAGTGGCAGACATCACGTGGAAAAATTTGTCTAGGCCTTCTCCCGATTTTTCTCCACGGCTACGAGTTAAATGTGGACAGAGGTCTGGGAACGAGGCTATATCCTCCATGCTCCCAGCCCCACCACCATTCCCATGCTCCCACCCCATTCCCATGCGCCCACCCTACTCCCATGCTCCCATGCACCCAACCCAGTCCCATTCCCATGCTCCCGCCCCACTCCCATTCCCATTCCCACGCTCCCATTCCCATTCCCACGCTCCCACCCCATTCCCATGCTCCCACCCCACTCCCATGCTCCCCACCCCCCGAACTTACCCTTGCGGGTGAAAGTTAGGCTAGGGTAAGGTTATGGTGAGGGCTCACCTCACCTTAACCTCACCGGAGCTAAACTGAGCCCGAATGACATGTTCGCAACTGAAGTCTGTTTAAATACTCGCAGAAGCCGGACGGCCACGCCCCGCCGATGGTGCTCTAATTTGATTGGTTGGCAATAAGCGCGCCAGTCGCGCGCGGGTATTACTCTAATCTGATTGGTTGGAATCGGTAGCCGTCAACTTTTGGCGCCAAAACGCCTTGTGCACGCGTAAACTTTGGACAATGGTGAGCGTGTCTCCTTCTCTCTCGTTTTTGTTCAGCCTCGATAGCCATTGACCTTCTCCACTAGCCTCTCTGCCATTGTCATGGCACTCCCTCTGTTCAGACTGTTCTTTAATATTATCCTTGTAGTAGATTCCAATATGTTCCGTAGGCTCATAAAGACTATGTCTCAAGGTAAACGTTGAGGTGGGAAGAAAGTGTCTTGCATCAGGTACCTCACTTTGCTATCCGTGATCAGAACATGTTCTAATTTCTGGTACACAACTTGGGCATGGGTTGCGAGGTGGTGTGCACTTGCAGCCACAGCTATCGTTGTCAGAATGAAGATGCTGGTGTGCAGCGTCCACTCTGCAGCCATTGCTGATCAATATCTGCACGGAAAGAATAAGATCACGATGATGAAGCCTGACAAAACAGAAAGCCAGCTACTGATTGTAAACTAGCCAAATGAATAATTGTTCTCATTTCCAACTTCTTATCGGTCCAGCAAATTGCATACATGGTACGTATGTACATAAGAACAAACACTGCAATTATCGGTCTGCAATTATTATAGCACCAGTATGTACAGTAGACTATATGTACAGTGCTATAATTGCGCATAACAACCTAGCAAGGTATTATTACATTATGACTAGCTAGTTCAATAATTTCTCACCTATGACGTAGAGAGATGATATCTAGGTTTTGCAAATAGCTAGCTAGATATGTACTCAAATGAACTAATCACTTCACTAGCCTACTTCCAACATTCAAGCTAGGTAAATGCACGCTACCAAAATTTCAGCTAGTACTGCATGCATCTATATGCAGAGCATAATTATATGTACTAAGCGCTGCCCTGATAATATCTCTCTCTGTTGTGAAAGCTGAAACTTCCTCTGGCCCGGCTGATTCCCAGATATGTTAGAACGCTGAAACTTCCCTGCTGATTCCATGGCCAGATTACTGTTCTGAAAGCTCTTGTCAGGCTGATTTAGTGGTGATTGCAGTTCTGAAAGCTGAAAACATCCTCTAGCCCTGCTGATTTTCGATTTCATTCCTGTTCTGAAAGCTGTTCTGAAAGCTGAAACTACCTGTGGCACCAGATTAGATACTGTGTCAAGCACAGTGAGTAGTTTATAGCTATACCGAAACAGAAACTTCTAATGCTGACCCATATCTATGTTGGTGGTGCCAGTTCAGTCTGAATGCATGCACGCAGTAGATCCACACACTGTTACGATGCTAGAGCACCTAGCATGCGGCTATCATCTGTATGGATTCTTCCAACTCTGAGCTGGACAGTCAGCTACGGCCTGGTTATAGCTACTGAGCTATACTGGTATCACGACTTTCAGTGTTGACTGTGCGCATATGCATACTGACAGTCCTCTCACACCTACCCAATAGAGACTATGGACCCCCTTCTCCGTTGGATTGTCACACGGCAAATGCATTATGTATGTGGAAAATAGGAACTTCCAAAAGTAATAAAGATGAATGCTAAACAGATTCTTAGCTATCTTATCTTCAGGACTGACAAAAAGAACACTACAAACGTATCAAATCACTGTCACTGTTCTCAGTGATTGAGGAATGTTCCTTAGGCATCAACAGCTCCTCCTCCAAATCAGTCTCTGATCTCCCCCGGGTCCTCTTTTTCCTCTGGGATCTCTTCTTCACGTACCATCCCAGTGCAGACAGTGGGAATGATGGGAGCAGTGACAGAAATACTCCCTTCAATCCAGTTCCAATCTGTACTTGCACCAGCAGCATCAGCTCGTACAGGACAAGAAATGCAAGAATGAGTCCAATGGTTGCAGTAATCACGACAAAATACACACACATACTTCCATAGCACCTTACACTGCTCTGGAAATTTCTCCTCCTTGGTTGTTGACACTGATACAGCACATAGGCAACAATGAGTGCTAAACCAACAGTTGTTAGTAGCAAAGTTATTATATACACGATAGTAACTTGTGGGTGGATTGGTAGCAGTACACCCAGTGGGACAGCAATCATGGTAAAGAGTTGTACGGCCGTCAGAAAGTTCCATAATGCAAGTATGTGAAATGATAACTGCAGGTAGTGCTTCACGGAGGAACATCTGCAACCGACATACCTCTGCTTTGTATCGTAATGTTTCTTCACAGTGTACATGGAAATCAAGAGCTCCACTAGCACAGCAACTGGGATGATGGTACACTTGGCCACTAGAGTAAGCACTTCATCATAGTAAACACTTGTATCAGATGGAATAGTGCATGGATGATTAGGAAGCTGGATTATACAGGATGTAATGGATGGATGATTGAGAGTATATTGATGTGTAAGTGAGGCCAAAGTGTATCCAACATTGACAAGGAAAGTTATACCTGCCGCTGCCCAGTACAAGTATCTCATTAAATCTTCAGTTGAAGCTTTGGTCCTGATCTTGGGATAGTGTAAAGACACTAACTTTGCCAGCACAATTGGTGTGAGAATACTTAGGAACACAAAAGCAGACGTTATAGTGAGACGATAGAAGTGAGTTCGGTCACTGTGTGATCCGTAAGATCCAGTAACCCATTCGTTATAGCTTATGGATACATATCCTTTGTCGTTTTCATCTCTTTGTCTGGTGGCTCTGGCATACGACTTTACCTGCGCATGAGGGTGAGTGTGTAACATGTTACTGTATAAATAATTGATTATCCTTTCCAGCATTATGCAATTGATACACATTTATACATACCCAAGGGAGGAGTTGCAATAGCGCTGCCAATAAATCATCCTCAGAAGTGTTACAAGGAAGATCATCAATGTGAAATGAAAGTTCTAAGGAACCACGATTCTGTGTTATGTGGAAAATACTTTCACTTAGAATATTGTCTCGAATTAGTAACTGATCTATTGAAATGAGGTTGAGTAAGGGAGAACTGCTCCACTGAAATTCCTTGTAGTACGAGTTGTTAATTGCATTCCTAGGCAAGAGGGAAAGCACACCGCAACTCCCTGGTAGCATTCTGTTGACAGTGGTAATCACATGAATAAATATCATGTCTGATGACCGTTGTGATGGAAAGAACGTGTGCTGCAGCAAATACCCTACTTTGCTGTCCGTGATCAAGGCATGTTCTAGTTTTCGCTACACAGCTTGGGGTCCAAGGTGGTCGGTACTTTGTGCAATCACAGCAGTAGCTATCAGAAGCAAAATTCCAGCTTGTAGTAGTAGGGTCCGCATCATTACAGTGATCAGAATCTGCATATAAGGTTATTGAATTTTCAGCAGTTACTGGTGCGAGTAACATTCATGGGATACATGCACTCATAAGCATGTATGCAGGATAGGCCTGTATACAGTATTCCCTGCAAAACTATTACGATGATAATTTTAAACAATCATTTAACTAGCTACAGTTCGTCAAACACCAGTTTGCACAACAAGCTAGGTCATGTATCTTGAATTTCACTTGCATGACACTCCGTAGGATGTAGAGAGATAATCTGATTTAGCAGACAGATTTTCTATTGCATAGCCAACTACTTCACAAACCTGTTTCCAACATCAACGTCAACGTTAGAGGAACTACTACAATTATATGAATCCACTGAACAACTTGTACTTACCTGCACTGTTCTCAATGTGGCTGACACTCAGACATTAGTAGCTACCAGGTTGACGCGAGTTGTGGGACTGTCACCTTCGTTTGAAATTCAAGTTATTTGTTGAAATCGTACATGAATGATTGGCACAGATTAGGGTACTTACCACCATACCACATTTTATTTGTGCTTGGATACTGACATGTGTACATGTATGTGTCTAGGTATGAGTTGTGGGGCTGTCCAATAGGATTAATGTTGAGTGTTCTTGCATAAATGATTTCAACCACCACTTTGTGCTTGGATGTGACTGACACCCAGACATGTGTACTAGTCCAGGTATACTAGATGTGAGTTGTGGGACTGTCCTTTTTCGAATAGGGAACATTCTTTCTGTTTCATAATGAGTCGTACAGATTCAGTCATGAAGTGGTACAGTTCATGTATACGATTTCATCGATCATTAATTTTCCAGTATAACAGTTTCAGTGTGCAATATGCAGTCCAGTTGTCCATGCGTTCCTTCATCCATTCTGGTCCCTGCATCATGGCTGCATGAACAGCGATAGTATCAAGTACATGCAGGACTCATTCATGCTAGCTTGTACCAACACAATACTCACATCTCAGCTCATTGGTTCATGTGCTAGCATGAACATGCTAGCATGAACACCCTACAAGCTAGCATGAACATGCTAGCTTGTAGGGTGAACATATAATCAATATCTGCACACAATGAATACTCCCAGGCTGTAGGAGAGGGGAATGAGGCTATAGGTACTGCCTCTTGAAGGGTTTCTAATTTTTCTTTAGCTACATACTTTTAATCTTGGGGTGAAAGGAGCACAGTTTATCCTGGTCCTGTTGATCAGTGTGTGCCTTCATATTGAGTCCATTCCCATTTGAGTCTACCGTCTGAGTTTGTGTCTGTGTCTGTGTCCAGCACGTATCTGCCTTTACCACTTAGCTACCTAGTTTGTAACCGTCAATTGTACTATAGTGCAGGGACGGATCAAAGGCACTTTTGTCCTATGCCATGCAGTCACACAACAACTGTGGTAAATTAGACCATGGCTCAGCATACGCTATTTCAATTTTCATCAAGTTTACTGATGCCCAGACGAACTCCCTGGAGGTCTATCTAGCTACTGTATGGCAATAGGAGAAATGAGTGACTTGTTGTTGTACCTGCAAATGTTTTGGTCGTCCTGTAAAGTATGTGCTTGCATTATGACTGTAAAAGAATATGCCGGTAGTCTAATTGAAGAGCCCTACACACTCCAATCAGTTCAATGTAATAGGCCTGTGCCTGGCAGCCCTGCCCTGTTGAACATATATGCATGAGTGATGTGATATACCCTGGTTTGAAGAAGTATACAGCCTATGATTGTCAAGGCATATCGTGTCTGTCAGAGCTAATTTACATCACATTCGCAGCTGTGGCCTTATATTCAGCTATAGCAATTCCTAATCAGAAACTTCTAACGTTGACCCATGACTATGTTGGTGGTACCAGTTCAGTCTGAATGCATACATGCAGTAGGTCTACTACATGTCCTTGCCTAGGCCTGTTCCAAATGTTTAACATACTGTTACGATACTAGAGCATCTGTGTGGTCACTGCGTTGTTTTGTGATCCCTCCTTCCATGGATGTTTCTCTCCAGCTCTAGCTAGCTCAGCTACAGCCTGGTTATAGCTACTAGCTACTGCAATCACACACGGCCTTGTATACAGTATCATCATTCCAGTGTTGGCTGCATCCGAATAGTCCTTTCACACCCACCCAATAAAGATTATGGACCCCTTTCTCTGTTGGATTGGCACACAGCAAATAGAGACTTGCAATAGAGTAATAAAGATGACTGCTAAACAGATACTATTAGGACTTACAAAAAAAACACTACAAAAGTATCAAATCACTGTCACTGTTCTCAGTCTCTTTAATTGTGAATGAGGAATGTTCCTCAGGCAATAACAACTCCTCCTCCTCTGATCTCCTTTTGGAACTCTTCTTCTTCTGGGATCTCTTCCTCAAGTACCATCCCAGTGCAGACAGTGGGAATGATGGGAGCAGTGACAGAACTATCCCCTTTACTCCATTTTCAATTTGTACTTGCACCAGCAGCATCAGCTCGTACAGGATCAGCAGTGCGAGAATGAGTCCAATGGTTGCAGTAATCACAACAAAGTACACACACATACTTCCACAACACCTTACACTGCTCTGGAAAGTTCTCCTTCTTGGTTGTTGACACTGATACAGCACATAGGCAACAACGAGTGTGAAACCAACTGGTGCTAGTAGCACAGTTATTATATGCACGATAGTAACTTGCGGGTGGATTGGTAGCAGTACACCCAGTGGGATAGCAATCATGGTAAAGAGTTGTACGGCAGTCAGAATATTCCATAATACAAGTATGTGAAATGACAGCAGCAGGTAGTGCTTCATGGAGGAACATCTGCAACCGACATACCTCTGCTTTGTATCGTAATGTTTCTTCACAGTGTAGCTACATGGAAATCAGTAGTTCCACTAACACTGCAACTGGGATGATGGTACACTTGGCCACTAGAGTAAGCACTTCATCATAGTAAACACTTGTATCAGACGGAATAGTGCATGGATGATTAGGAACCTGGATTATGCAGGATGTAATTGACGGATGATTGTTTGTGTATTGATGTGTAAGTGAGGCCAAAGCGTATCCAACATTGATAAGGAAAGCTATACCTGCCGCTGCCCAGTACAAATATCTCATGAAGTCGAAGTCTTCAGCTGAAGCTTTGATCCTCATCTTGGGATAGTGTAAAGACACTAACTTTGCCAGCACAATTGGTGTGAGAATACTTAGCAACACAAAAGCACCGAATAGACAGAGACAATAGAAGTGCGTATACTGATCTGATCCATTGTAAGACTCTGCAACCTTGTCATTATAGCTTATGGATACATATCCTTTGTTGTTTTCATTTCTTTGTCCGTGGGCTCGGGCATACGACTTTACCTGTGCATGAGGGTGAGTGTGTAACATGTTACTGTATAAATAATTGATTCTCCTTTCCAGCACCATGCATGCATTATGCAATATATAGATACACATTTATACATACCCAAGGGAGGAGTTGCATTAGCGCTGCCAATAAATCATCCTCAGAAGTGTTACAAGGAAGATCATCAATGCGAAATGAAAGTTTTAAGAAACCATGATTCTGTGTTGTGTGGTAAATCCTTTCACTTAGAACGTTGTCTAGAATTAGTAACTGATCTATTGAAATGAGGGATAACTGCTCCACTGAAATTCCTTGTAGTACGAGTTGTTAATTGCATTCCTAGGCAAGAGGGAAAGCACACCGCAACTCCCTGGTAGAATACTGTCGACAGTGGTATTCACATGAATAAATATCATGTCTCCAGATGACCGTTGTGATGGAAAGAATGTGTGCTGCAGCAAATACCCTACTTTGCTGTCTGTGATCAAGGCATGTTCCAGTTTCCGATAGCTGCACAGCTTGGGGTCCAAGGTGGTCTGTACTTTGTGCAATCACAGCAGTAGTTATTAGAAGTAAGATTCCAGCATGTAGTAGCAGGGTCCGCATCATTACAGTGATCAGTATCTGCATATAAGGTTATTGAAATTTTCTGCAGTTACTGGCTTGTTAGTGGTGCAAGTAACATTGATGGGATACACACATAAGCATGTATGCAGAATAGGCCTGTATACAGTGTATATAATGTATGTATAGTTGTACTCCTTGCAAAACTATTACAACGATAATTTTAAACAATCATTTAACTAGCTTGTCCTTCTCACACCAGGGTGCGTAGCAAGTCATGAAACTTGAATTTCACTTGCATGACACTCCGTAGGATGTAGAGATATAATTATCACTCTGATTTAGCAGACAGATTTTCTATTGCATAGCCAAAGCATTACCAATGTTCATCTACTTCACAACCTGTTTCCACCATCAAAGTTAATTTTAGAGGAACTATATACTATAAATCCACTGAACAACTCATACTTACCTGCACTGTTCTCAATGTGGCTGACACCCAGACATTAGTAACAGGTTGATGCGAGTTGTGGGACTTTCAATTTTTAGAGATTCGACTTATTGGTTGAAATCTTACATGAATGATTGGCACAGATTAGGGTACTTACCACCATACTACATTTTATTTGTGCTTGGATACTGACTGACATGTGTACATGTACGTGTCTAGGTATGAGTTGTGGGGCTGTCCAATAGGATTAATTTTGAGCATTCTCGCATGAATGATGACAGTTTTCTTTGTGCTTGGATGCGGCTGACACCAGTGTATTAGTACAGGTATAGAAGATGTGCGAGTTGTGGGACTTTCAATTTTTAGAGATTCGACTTATTGGTTGAAATCTTACATGAATGATTGGCACAGATTAGGGTACTTACCACCATACTACATTTTATTTGTGCTTGGATACTGACTGACATGTGTACATGTACGTGTCTAGGTATGAGTTGTGGGGCTGTCCAATAGGATTAATTTTGAGCATTCTCGCATGAATGATGACAGTTTTCTTTGTGCTTGGATGCGGCTGACACCAGTGTATTAGTACAGGTATAGAAGATGTGTGAGTTGTGGGACTGTCCTATTTCAAATAGGATTGCATTCTTTCTATTGCATAAATGGCTCGCACAGATTCAGTCGTGAAGTGGTACAGTTCATGTATACGATATCATCGATCGTTATTTTCCTGTGGTAACAGTTCAGTGTGTACTATGCATGCAGTCCAGTTGTCCATATGCATGCATTCCCTCATCCATTCTGGTCCCTGTATGTACAACAACAGTAGCTAATACATGCAGGACTCATTCATGCTAGCTTGTACCAATTACACTACTCACATTTCAGCTCATTGGTTCACTTGATCAGAATGAACATGCTAGCTTGTAGGGTGCACATAATATAATCAAGATCTGCACATAATGAATATTATACATACCATCAATTGTATGCTGCACCAGTTATACCTAAACAGAAACTTCTAACGCTGACCCATAACCATGTTGATGGTGCCAGTTCAGTCCGAATGCATGCCGCAGTAGATTTACTGTCCTTGCCTGTTCCAAATGTTTAACACACTGCTACGATACTAGAGCATCTGTATGGTAGCTGCGCTGTTTCGTGATCCCTTCTTCCCTGGATGTTTCTCTCCAGCTCTAGCTAGCTCAACTACAGCCTGGTTATAGCTACTAGCTACTGCAATCACGCACGGCTTTGTCATCATTCCAGTATTGACTGCATACTATATGTAGTCCAGTAGTCCTTTCACACCCACCAAATAAAGATTATGGACCCCCTTCTCTGTTGGATTTCTGCACAGCAAATACATTACGTATGTGGGTAATAGGGACTTGCACTTGATGAGTGCTAAACAGATTCTTAACTATCATCAGGACTTACAAAAAGAACACTACAAAGTATCAAATCACCGTCACTATTCTCAGTCTCTTGAATTGTGATTGAGGAATGTTCCTCAGGCATCAACAGCTCCTCCTCCAAATAAGTCTCTGATCTCCTTTCAGAAATCGTTTTCCTTTGGGATCTCCTCTTCAAGTACCATCCTAGCACTGGCAGTGGGAACGATGGGAGCAGTGACAGAACTATTCCCTTCACTCCAGTTTCAATGTGTACTTGCACTAGCAGCATCACCTCGTACAGGACAAGCAGCATGAGGATGAGTCCAATGGTTGCAGTAATCACGACAAAGTGCAAACACATACTTCCACAGCACCATACACTGCTCTGAATATTTCTCCCGCTTGATCGCCTTTGACACTGATACAGCAAGTAAGCAGCAATGGTTGTGAAACCAGCAGGTATCATTAGCAAGGATATTATATACATGATAGTCACTTGAGGATGGGTCAGCAGCAGCACGAAAAGGGGAATAACAGTCATGGTGAAAAGCTGTATCACTATCAGAATATTCCATAACGCAAGTGTCTGGACTAGATGCTTCAAGGAAGAACATCTGCAACCAACACACTTATGCCTTTTAAGGTAATTGTTCTTCACAGTGTACACGGAAATGAGAAGTTCAATAAACACTGCAATCGGGATGATGGTAAACTTGGCCACTAGAGTAAGCACTTCCACATTATAAGCACTTGTACCGGTTGGAATTGTGCATTGATGGTTAGAGAGCTGGATGATGCAGGATGCAATAGTTGGGTGATTGTTAAAAGTTCCTTAACTGAGGTTGTAGTGTATCCGACGTTGGTCAGGAAGGCCATACCTGCTGCTGCCCAATCTCCCTTTGAAGCTTTGGTCATCATCTTGGGATAATATTATGAGGAGAGTAAATTTGCAAGCACAATTGAAGGGCTGAGAACCAGAGTGGTCTAACCCAAAATCAAGCACTGGAAATTGCATGAATTGCACAAAAATGGAGTAAAAAATATGCAATGGGTATGAGCATATGACTGAAATTTTCAAATTCTTGAAATTTCAGCAGCTCCTGAAACACATTTTAACAGTATTCTCAAGTTTAGGGGGGCTAGTTCAATGTTTGTGGGTTAGACCACTATGGTTCTGAGCCCTTCAATTGGTGTGAGAGTATTTAGGAACACAAAAGCACCAAATAGAGAAAAACGACAGACGTCAGTATTGCGACCTGATCCTTTGAAAGGTCTTGCTACCTTATCATTATAGCTCATGGCGACATATCCTCTGTCATTTTCATTTGTTGGTTTATTGATGCGGGCGTATGACTTTACCTGTACAAAAGAGGGGTCATGAGTATGCAACATGTAAAGAGATATCACCCCAAAAAAACAACATTATTTTGCAATGACAGGCTAGGTGAGCTTACACTACCAATTCTTTGATGCTCAAGTATGCATGCCTTACCATACAAAATATTATTATACCATATACACAAGCATGCACTGATGTGCTCACCCAAGGTAGGAATTGCATCAATGCTTCCAACAGGTCATCCTCGGAAGTGTTACAAGGAAGAGTGTCTATGTGGAGCGAAATCTGTAAGTAATCGCTGTTTTGTATGGTGTCGTGAATACTTCGACATTTAACACTGTCTAATATTAGTAACTGATCAATCGGAATGATGTTGAGTAAGGGAGAACTGCTCCACTGAAAATTCAGGTGGTATGAGAAGTTGACCAGTGTACCAGGCAAGGCAGGATGTCCATCACAACTCTCTGGTAGTGTACTGTCAATGTTGACACTGAGGAAGATTAAGTCTTGGGATGATCCTTGGGACAGAAGAACGTGTGCTGCATCAGGTACCCTACTTTCCTGTCTGTGATCAACGCATGTTCTAGTTTCTGATACACAACTTGGGGTGCAAGGTACTGGATTGTGCTTCTTGCTGTCACAGCTATAGTAGCTGTTATCAGAACAAAGGTGCTAGCATGCAGTGTCCACATATCCATGATGATCAATTAATACCTGAGAATAAAACAAATCTGACATACATAATGTAACGAGCACACAACATCAATGAACTACACATGGCTGACTGTAGACCGCATCCTACTCATAATTATACATTGTGACAAATAAATTAGCTAGTTCTTTCCTCTAGTCCAGCATGCATATTACAACAAGTCAGTTGTTTACAGCTTTCTAATTTTACGACTTGCCATCTAGCTAGGTAATATGTTTGGATGTATAGTGACCACATTAGCATGATTGCTTTTATGTAGCCTTTGTCTATTTGAGACAGAGATTTTCATAGGGAAAAAAAAAACAGGTGCTACTCTGGTTTAGCAATAGAATACTGTGATAACCAACACATCGCCTAGTCTCGTTCCTAGACCCACTTCGGGAACGAGACTACACATCGTCATTGTTCAAATGAGCTAACCATACACTTCAATTTGCAGCGGTCAACAAACTATACTGCAGAAACCCAGCAGTGGGGAACAGTTCCTTTGTGTTTGGTTTAGTGCTTACACATGTGCAGCTAGAATGAGTTGTGGGAAGATTAGTCGGGACACTTCATAAACTATGACCTACACTGATCGACCACTGTGTACCAAACTTCGAGGATGGCTAGACCACTTCACGACTGAGTTTGTAGCTAACAAATGGATTCCCGGCCCATGGCGGATTCTAGTCTTGGTACAGAAATGAAACTGGCCACATCCAAATGAGGTCCGAAACCACGGTAACCCACATTCTTGACACAGTAAAATACTATTATAATAACTAGCAGCACTGAATCTAGACTAGATAGCTAAGTAGCATATCGATCGAATCATTAGTGAAACTTGCGTCACCACCTGCTCATCAGATGCCAGTAGTTGGATGGCCCAAGTTATACAGAATGTTTCCTCATCAACTGCTCATCAGATTCATGTAGTTGGATGACCCAAGTTATACAGAATATTTGTTGCTTTAAATTTTGAATCTAAACACTACCCACACATCCCACTATCAAAACTTCCTTCATTGTGGGCTGTTGATTAGTAAATCCTTATGAGGAATCCCGCTATGATGCTTTTACTTACAGTAGCTATAAGGAACTGCAATGGCATCTCCACTATCAAAAACTTTCAGTTTGTACAGATGCTTAGAATCACAAATTTGGAGTATGTTGAAAAGCAGATCGTTGTGGGGAATCCTGCTAAAATGCTGACGTTTTGCAAGCAACGCTGTCAGTGTTAAAATTTAGAGGACGGGGCGGAGGCGGGGGGGGGGGGATCTTTGATCCACTGAGCTTCAGTCTTCAGGAAAATTGAAACTAACGTGACGTTAAAAAATCCCTGGAAAGATATGAGGTCAGCCTTTTGTACGTCATCATAGTTCCATGCCAGGCAGTCTCGAGCACATGCAACAGTGGTTCTTTTCACATTGGGTGACCTTGATCAGTGATGACCTTTTAAATTCCCTTATAGGTCGACTGTTACTGGCTAGCTAAGTATCTCCACCATTAATATTTCTACTGACCTCAGCAGGTTAAGTTGTTGTTAAACAAATATTTAGCTAGGGATCTTGTGGTGACCTTCAAACCACACATATACTTCAAACAAAGATCTTTTGTTAGCAGTAACAAGCATAAAACCCAATCAGAAATCTCAGTAACATTGTGTTACCAATATTTATGTTGACTTCTCTCTATAATAAGCCATCAACAGTAAGTTCAACTTCAGTGTGAACATTGAGTTTCTTGCATTCAACTTTCGATTAGGAGAAACATTATGTTAGTATTGATTGAAGACGTACAGTACTGCAGTATGTCATTACCCATGAATATGAATTCTTGAATCACACGGTCACTCATGCTGACTGCAGGTCAACGACCATAAGAATGTAGTAGATTTAGTGAGAATAGCAATCAGTGTTGGATTTGAGTTCAGTTTTGCCAACTTATGCTTGTACAATAATTAACGCTATTCACATCCCTAAATCTGGTGATACTGAAAGTCCTGGAAATTTAGAAGCCGAACTTCTGTAAGCCAAAACTCATTCTAGTTGGAAACTGAAATTTTCGACCACTTGTCACAATTACTGGAGCCTGGGAACAAGGAGGGCTTGCTAAGAATAAAATTCCCTATGTACATGCAGCACCCCAAAGAACACATTTTCATGCATTCAGCACATACCACATTCACAAGTCCTCCTCTCCCACAGCATTCACTCATCAGGGGCCATCTGGCAATTAACTACTGGCAATACCATTCCTGACCACAGCAATTGGAGGTCAAATGTGGATGTCAGCCAGATTCTCACCCAGGACAACCAGTGCAGACACCTCAGCTTGGATGACACAGCTATGAAATTTATTTTGCGATAAAAGTGTAACTGTGCTGGTACTTACAGGTCTATACAGTAGGTGCTACAGGCAAAGGCTACTGAACTGCACCCAACTTCAGCTCAAAGAACTCTAACACATGGTTCGACTTATGTATTAAGTCATAGATGACATAATACACAAATCATGGTCAATAGCTACAAATGTATAACTCTGCCAGGGCTTCTTTTGTGAAAAGTTATTTTGTAATGAAAGCAACATCATACTGTGTTACAAGGTACAAAATTAAAGACTACGTTAATAAATGCAAAATGCATATTACAGGGATAACTTAATGTCACTGATACAAAAAAAATTGTTATACAAAATGTTAAAGTGACTACGAAGAAATTGTTATACAAAATGTTAAAGTGGACAGCATTATGCCGGCAAAGGCAATGAATCTCCACCGTCACTATTATCAGTCGTTTGAGTCATGCACGGAGAATCTTCATTAGGAATTAACTGCATCATCTCCTCATTCAAATCGGTCTCCGATCTCCTCTGTGTCCTCTTTTTCCTCTGGGATCTCTTCCTCAAGTACCATCCCAGTGCAGATAGTGGGAACGATGGGAGCAGTGACAGAACTATCCCCTTTACTCCAGTTTCAATTTGTACTTGCACCAGCAGCATCACCTCGTACAAGACAATCAGTATGAGGATGAGTCCAATGGTTGCAGTAATCGCAACAAAATGCACACACATACTTCCACAACACCTCACATTGCTCTGGAAACTTCTCCTTCTCGGTTGTTGACACTGATATAGCATGTAGGCAACAATGACTGTGAAACCAACTGGTGCTAGTAACCCAAAAATTATACTAGTGATAGTCACTTGTGGGCGGATCAGCAGCAGCACACAAAGGGGAGTGACAGTCATGGCAAGAAGTTGTAAGGATATTAGAATACTCCACAACGCAATCGTCTGAACTGAAAGTAGTAGGTAGTGCTTTAAGGAGGAATGCCTGCTAATGACATATTTCTGCCTTACATCACAATCGTTTTTGACGGTGTACACAGAAACCAGAAGTTCTATAAACACTGCAACTGGGACGATGGTAAACTTGGCCACTAGAGTAAGCACTTCGTCATTGTAAACACTTGTATCAGTTGGAATCAAGCATTTGTATTTAGAAAGCTGGATCATACAGGATGTAATGGATGGATGATTGCGAGTATATTGATGCGTAAGTGAGGCCAAAGTGTATCCAACATTGATAAGGAAAGTTATACCTGCCGCTGCCCAGTACAAATATCTCATGAAGTGTCCAGTTGAAGCTTTGGTCCTGATCTTGGGATAGTGTAAAGACACTAACTTTGCCAGCACAATTGGTGTGAGAATACTTAGGAACACAAAAGCACCCAATAGACAGAGACGATAGAAGTGCGTATACTGATCTGCTCCATTGTAAGATCCTGAAACCCACTTGTCATAGCTTATGGAGACATATCCTTTGTCATTTTCATCTCTTTGTCCGTGGGCTCGGGCATACGACTTTACCTGTACATGAGGCGGGGTGAGTGTTCCAACATGTTATAATGAATGTGCCTGCATTTAAAATGACAAGTTACAGTGACAAGTTTAGTGAAATTATTAGGCTAGCTTCTTTCCAACACCATGCATATGCCATTTCCTTACGCATGATGCCATACACACGCACACACTGCATAAATCGGATGCACTCACCCAAGGTAGGAGTTGCATCAATGCTTCCAACATGTCATCCTCAGAAGTGTTACAAGGAAGAGTGTCAATGTGAAGCAAAATATTCAAGAAACCATGATGCTGCGTAATTCGGTAAATCCATTCACTTATGACATTATCTAGTATTAGTAACTGATCAATTGATATGAGGCTGAGTAAGGGAGAACTGCACCACTGAAATTTCTGGAAGTACGAGAAGTTAGGTGTATTGGGTAACATACTGTCAATGGTGACATTCACACTAATAAAGATTAAGTCTTGAGGTAACCCTTGTGATGGAAAGAAAGTGTCTTGCAGCAAGTGTCCTACTTCGCTATCTGTGATCAAAGCATGTTCAAGTTTCTGATACACAGGTTGTGTTGCAAGGTGGTGTGTGCTTCGTGCAGTTGATGCAACAGTTATCAGAATGAAGATGCTAGCCTGCAGTGTCCACATGTTCATAGTGATCAGCATCTGCACAGGGAAAATAGAACCATACCAGAAAATTGTTTAAGAGGGACACATAATGAGATTCATACTGGACCAGTAATCTAAGTGATTAACATGCAGAGGCTGGCAAAGGGCACATTGTGCTTTTAGACCAGACCAAAAAGGGCACATTAGAAGCCCAAAGGGTACAATGTCCTTTGGTAGAGGCCTAGCAAGAACACAGCTACCAGCTACAATATTATAGCTACAGCAGTAGTTCAGCTAAGTGTATTTTGTTCAATAGGAATGCACACAACGTGGTTGCTATTGCCACAATTGGATTTTACCGTGTAATCACGTATACTATAATATTGAATGGTTGACATTGCTAGTGAACTGACCAATTCACTAACCTTTTTCAAGATGAACCAGCTACTGCATATGTTCACTGCAAAAATTAAACAGATGCACTGTCCCCAAGTTTAAATACTTCATGCTCAGATGTGACCAATACCCACACCAGCTAGAATGCATGAGCTCTAGCAATACATTCAAGTTGTAGAACTTGAATATAATTACTTAATGAGATGGGACATGAACTGAGGTATAGCTAGCTAATGAATTGGTACAAGGCGCATTCCTACAGGACAACTGTAGGTGGTGCGCACATGGCGAATCAGGCCAAATCCAAGCATGATCTGAAACAGTGATAACCCACACGATATATCCACACTGTAGTTAATTACTACGTGGTCAACAGCTAGCTAGCCTAAGGTGTACTGCTACTACACAAGAAGTATGGCTATAAATTGACCGATCAGCAGCTCACCGATGCCTGTGTTTGTAGCTGTAGTTCAAGTCTGTAGACTTTGTGAAGTGTAGACTTATAAATTCATATTATATAGAGTGGAAATGCAATCCCACTATCTAAACTTTCAGTGAGTATTTATAATAACAAAATTTTGTCTATTTTGATAAGCAAATCCTTGTAGGGAGAATCTAGCCACAAAGCTGGAGCTTTGCTTTGGGAAGCAACATGTTTATTATGTTTATTTTGCATGTTATTGTTGGGATTACGTCACCTTCATGTTATAGATATCATGTCCAAGCATGAAGGCGGATATTCTCTTACAGATTGTGTCTCCTTTGGTTCCCTTCCTTCCCCTATGAGAGATATAAATCTGTGACTGTGCATACACAGCACAGGTCCAACAAGCAAATAGCAACTTTGCAAAGATAAAGAGCAAGATGATTGTAACCATCTTATAACTTGCCCTTGTGCACGCAAGTGTCAAGAAGAACAACAGAAACAGTTGATCAGTGCATGTCCAAAAGGGGTCAGAGTTTGTGATCAAAGTTAATCCTGCAAAAGGTTGATAGAAACTAAAACTGCTAGTTCTGGTGTACGGAATGGAGTCAGTTTTGTAGTGTAAATTCTGTGTGGTTGTTACTGTATTTGCACTCGCATATATTTCTCAACTAGCTACATAATTCTTTTGTTGGTTTGTACTACATGTGGTTATATGCAGGACCCTCATGACCTATCGCTGATGAGGTATTTTCTGTCACAAAGTATAATCTATCTATCTGTCTATCTATCTATCTATCTATCTATCTATCTATCCCTCCTCATTTCCTGGTCTAATTGCCCCTGATGTGGTCATTGGAATGCACTTAGCTCTTTACCAACCAATGACTGCAAAAGCCGTCATGAGCTCCCATAAGCCATAAGAATTTATATGGCCCAGGGGAATTTATTACTAGGCGTTATACTTTAATACAGGATTTTGCTTCCTTAAGCTGTTTCTTATGGTTGGTAAAGAGTTAAGTCATTTGATGTGGTCATGCGTCTGACTCTCATCCTGTCACGATGGGGTCACGTGCTGGGTCGAGCGGGGCGAGGCTGAGCATGCAGTGCATGGCGTTGCACCAGCAGAGCAGTGTTTCGCATCTTCCACACCGGACTTGCAGAGCTTGCACTGTAGATACTGCAACATTCATGCTGTTTTCTCCACAGCATGCATGTTGGTGAGTATGTTACCCTTTCAGTGTTGTGTTTGAGCGTAGGTGTACAATGGTGATCAGATTGGCTGCAATGACTGCATCTCAGCCGGCTTCAACGAAGCTTTTAAACTGTTTCATCAGCATGTAAAATGGGGATCTTGGGGTCCCAAACTTTAGATTGGGGTCGACCCCGGTTAGGTTATGCACTTTTCGTTCCGAAGCCATGCGGTCATGCAACAGCTGTGGTAAATTAGTCCATGGCTCAGCATAATTGCAATTTTCAACCAGTTTACTGAGACCCAGACGAACTCCCTGGAGGTCTGTGTTGAGTCTACTGTAGGGTTATACAGTGCAGTAGGAGAAATGAATGTCCAGTAGTCCTTTCACACCCTCCAACTCAAGATTATGGACCCCTTTTCTCTGTTGGATTGGTTAGGGATTTGCTATGGAGTAATAAATGTGAATTCTAAAGCTATCTTCAGGACTTACAAAAAGAACACTACAAAAGTATCAAATCACTAGTACTGTCACTGTTCTCAGTCTCTTCAATTGTGATTGAGGAATGTTCCTCAGGCATCAACAGCTCCTCCTCCAAATCAGTCTCTGATCTCCTCTGGGTCCTCTTTTTCCTCTGGGATCTCTTCTTCAAGTACCATCCCAGGGCAGACAGTGGAAACGATGGGAGCAGTGATAGAAACACTCCCTTCAATCCAGTTTCAATTTGTACTTGCACCAGCAGCATCACCTCGTACAGGATCAGCAGCATGAGGATGAGTCCAATGGTTGCAGTAATCACGACAAAGTACAAGCACATACTTCCACAGCACTTGACACTGCTCTGGAAACTTCTCATTCTTGGTTGTCGACACTGATACAGCACATAGGCAACAATGAGTGCTAAACCAACTGTTGTTAGTAGCACAGTTATTATATACACGATAGTAACATGCGGGTGGATTGGTAGCAGTACACCCAGTGGGATAGCAATCATGGTAAGGAGTTGTACGGCAGTCAGAATATTCCATAATGCAAGTATGTGAACTGATAACAGCAGGTAGTGCTTCACGGAGGAACATCTGCAACCGACATACTTCTGCTTTGTATCGCAATGTTTCTTCACAGTGTACATGGAAATCAAGAGCTCCACTAGCACAGCAACTGGGATGACGGTACACTTGGCCACTACAGTAAGCACTTCATCATAGTAGACACTTGTACCAGACGGAATAGTGCAGGGATGATTAGGAAGCTGGATGATACAGGATGTAATGGATGGATGATTGCGAGTATATTGATGTGTAAGTGACTGTGTAGTGTATCCGATGTTGATTAGGAAAGTTATACCTGCTGCTGCCCAGTATAAATATTTCATGAAGTCTTCAGTTGAAGCTTTGGTCCTCATCTTAGGATAGTGTAAAGACACTAACTTTGCCAGCACAATTGGCATCAGAATGTTTAGGAACGCAAAAGCAGACATTATAATGAGACGATAGAAGTGAGATCGGTCAAGCTGTGATCCGTAAGATCCTGTAACCCATTGGTTATAGCTTATAGATACATATCCTTTGTCATTTTCATCTGTTTGTCCATGAACATGTGCGTACGACTTTACCTGTACAGCACATGGGTATGCAATATCTTAGTATAGTGAGTGTGCAGGTAGGTAGCTAGATAATATCATCACAGACACAGTGACATGTATTAGACTATAATTAATATTTAGCTTCTGAGGCCTTAAGTTCCTGACACCCTGCATATGCCATCTATTCCCATACATACTATGCCATACACATGCACACACAAATATTCTCACCCAAGGAAGGAGTTCCATCAGTGCTGCCAATAGGTCATCCTCAGAAGTGTTACAGGGCAGATCATCAATGTGAAGTGAAGCATGTAGGTAACCATGGTGTTGTACGACATGGTAAATACTTTCACTTAAAACATTATCTAATATAAGTACCTGATCTACTGAAATGAGATTGAGTAAGGGAGAACTGCTCCACTGAAATTCGTAGTAGTATGAGTGGTTAATCAGCATACCAGACGAGGGAGGATGTTCACTACAACTCCGTGGTAGCATACTGTCAATAATGATATTCACACGAATATAGACTATATCTCGAGGTGAACGTTGAGGTGGGAAGAAAGTGTCTTGTATCAGGTACCTCACTTTGCTGTCTGTGATCAGAACATGTTCTAATTTCTGATACACATGGACATGGGTTGCAAGGTGGTGTGCACTTGCAGTCACAGCTATCGTTGTCAGAATGAAGATGCTGGTGAGCAACGTCCACTCTGCAGCCATGGCTGATCAAAATCTGCACGGAAAGAATAAGATCACAACGATGAAGCCTGACAAAACAGAAAGCCAGCTACTGATTGTAAACTAGCCAAGTGAATAGTTATTCTCATTGCTAACTTCTCATCGGTCCAGTATATTGTATGCACATAAGAACACACTGCAATTATTATAGCACCAGTATGTACAGTAGACTATGTATACAGTGCTATAATTACGCAAACAAGGTACTATTCCAAAATGACTAGTGCAATAATTTCTCACCTATGACGCAGAGAGATGATATCTAGCTAGAATGTACTCAAATGAACTAATCACTTCACTAGCCTACTTCCAACATTCAAGCTAGGTAAATGCACGCTACCAAAATTTCAGCTAGTACTGCATGCATCTATTATGCAGAGCATAATTATATGTACTAAGCGTTGCTTTGATAATATCTATGTTTCTCTCACACACAATCATGTACCTATGGAATAAGGAACTGCAATTGTATCCCACTATCAAGACTTTCAGTGTGTACTTATACAACTAACATTGATAGGCAAATCCCTGTGGGGAATCCTCCTCAACGATAAAGCTTTGTTCCAGATAGCAACATCGATCTGAAAGCTGAAAACATCCACCAGCCCAGCTGATTTCAGATTTGATTGCTGTTGTGAAAGCTGAAACTTCCTCCCGCCTAGCTGATTCCCAGATATGTTAGAACGCTGAAACTTCCCTGCTGATTCCATGGCCAGATTACTTGCTGTTCTGAAAGCTCTTGTCAGGCTGATTTAGAGGTGATTGCAGTTCTGAAAGCTGAAAACATCCTCTAGCCCTGCTGATTTTCGATTTCATTCCTGTTCTGAAAGCTGAAACTACCAGTGGCACCAGATTAGATACTGTGTCAAGCACAGTGAGTTGTTTATAGCTATACCGAAACAGAAACCTCTAACGCTGACCCATAACTATGTTGGTGGTGCCAGTTCAATCTGAATGCATGCATGCAGTAGATCCACACACTGTTACGATGCTAGAGCACCTAGCATGCGGCTATCATCTGTATGGATTCTTCCAGTTCTAGCTGGACAGTCAGCTACGGCCTGGTTATAGCTACTGAGCTATACTGGTATCACACACATACTTCCACAGCACTTTACACTGCTCTGGAAACTTCTCCTTCTTGGTTTTTGACACTGATACAGCACATAGGCAACAATGAGTGTGAAACCAGCTGGTGCTAGTAGCACAGTCGATAGTAACTTGTGGGTGGACTGGTAGCAGTACACCCAGTGGGACAGCAATCATGGTAAAGAGTTGTACGGTAGTCAGAAAGTTCCATAATGCAAGTATGTGAGATGACAACAGCAGGTAGTGCTTCGCGGAGGAAAATCTGCAACCAACATACCTCTGCTTTGTATCGTAATATTTCTTCACAGTGTATATGGAAATCAAGAGCTCCACCAACACAGCAACTGGGATGATGGTACACTTGGTCACTAAAGTAAGCACTTCATCATATCTGCAGTACGTACATTACAAGCTAGCAAGGTATTATTATTACATCAGGAATGGCGTTTAATAATTTCTCACCTATGATGTAGAGAGATGTGTCTGCTATAGGTTAGCAAATAGCCAGCTAGAATGTACTGAAATGAACTAATCACTTCACTAGCTTCCTTCTTCTGACATTCAAGCTATAATTATATAGGCAAACGCATGCTACCAAAATTTGAGCTAGTACTGCATGCAGAGTATTTATGTATGAAGCGTTGCTCTGTGTTTCTCTCACACACAATCGTGTGCCTATGGAATAAGGAACTGCAATTGTATCCCACTATCAAGACTTTCAGTGTGTTCTTATACAATTATAGGCAAATCCCTGTGGGGAATCCTTCTCAATAATTGCTCCAGGTGCAGCAATTATTATAGCTGCAGTACGTACATGACAAGCTAGCAAGGTATTAGCTATTATTACATAAGGAATGACGTAGAGAGATGTGTCTGCTATAGATTAGCAAATAGCCAGCTAGCATGTACTCAAATGAACTAATCACTTCACTAGCTTCCTTCTTCTGACATTCAAGCTATAATTATATAGGCAAACACATGCTACCAAAATTTCAGCTAGTACTGCATGCATCTAGCTATACAGAGTATTTATGTATGAAGCGTTGCTCTGATAATAGCTGTGTTTCTCTCACACACAATTGTGTGCCTATGGAATAAGGAACTGCAATTGTATCCCACTATCAAGACTTTCAGTGTGTTCTTATACAATTATAGGCAAATCCCTGTGGGGAATCCTCCTCAACGATACCTTTATTCCAGATACATAGCAACATCTAAACGTCCTCTGCCCAGCTGATTACAGGTTCAGATTGCTGTTCTGAAAGCTAAAACTTCCTCTGGTCCGGCTTTTTCCAGATTTGTTCTGAAAGATGCAAACTTTCCTGCCATTCTGAATGCAAAAATTTCCGCCTGGTGACGCTGAGTTGATTGCTGTCTGAGGCTCCAACTTCACCTGTGACCATGCAGTCTGGGAATGCGCTCCTCTAAAATCTATCACTATTGTCTGTGCTGCAATTCTGCTGGAAATTCATGCCCAGTCAACTGAAATCCACTGTATAGCTAGTCATGCAGTCGATTGTACACCCAACACTCTTCAAGTTTTCAGTATAGCTACCTGGTCATGGACAAAATGATCTAGCCATGCCTGAACAAGTAACTGAATACAGATCCGGCTACCTGATATCTAGCTTAATTTGTCAAAGCATAACTGTGTGGTCAACAAATGTAGAGTTCAATTAGCTACTGAAGAATGACGACTATGATTGGGGCGAGCGTGAGCGAGCCCCACATAGACGAGTTTGCTTCGAATTTTCTATATATGTTTATATCTGTCGTACGTCGTGCCGTAAATCACTTCCTGCTCGTATTTTGCGTGTTCTTGCATCATGCGTTATTTCCAAACTGAGTTCTCGTGCGTTGATATCGCGGAGAACTGTCAACTGAGACGCGAACCGTGTCTGAACAGTCTACCTCAACAAGGCCTTGCATGGAGACTATAGCGGGGCGGTGAGTGGCTAAAGCATTTCATGAAGACGGGTGAACCATGGTACCATGAACAGTCTAACCAGGCTCTGTAGCTACCTTCTCGCCTGTGGTGACAGCAAACTGGACGAAGTCCGCACTTAGCTAGCTAGCTAGCTACCTATTGTATTCACCGACCTCAGACCGGTACATGTCCTGCAGAACACATGCCATTGTCACATGGTGTACTAGCAGCATGCATATAGGCCCCTGTGTTGTGCACGTGTGTCATATTACGATTTCTGTCATCTCAGTCGTGCAACATTGGATGGGCTGCATTGGCAGGGGACATTAAAATTTGACTGACTGTGCATGCAAATAAGTACTCGTTCTGCATTGTACTCGCTCACGCTCGCCCCACAATGCCATGCATTCTCCTAGTTATATGTGAATGTGTAGTAATATAGCTAGCTACTGGGTTGACAATAGCCTCGTTCCCAGGCCCCGCCCAGCTTTTCGTCGCTTGCAGTACGTTCTTTCGTGCAACCGAAACGGCGCGCGGGCCTGGGAACGAGGCTAGGTTGACAAGTCAACACTGTGTGTAATAATGCAACTAGCTCAAGAGAAATATTTGGGCACTAAGTGTCACTACTGAGTGAATATAGCTACTATAATTATATAAATCCACTTTAAAACTTGCACTGTTCTCAATGTGGCTGACACCCAGACATTAGTACCAGGTTGATGCGAGTTGTGGGACTGTCACCTTCGTTTGAGATTCAAGTTATTGTTGAAATCTTACATGAATGATTGGCACAGATTAGGGTACTTACCACCATACCACATTTTATTTGTGCTTGGATACTGACTGACATGTGTACATGTACGTGTCTAGGTATGAGTTGTGGGGCTGTCCAATAGGATTAATTTTGAGCGTTCTTGCATAAATAATTTCAACCACCACAGTTTTCTTTGTGCTTGGATGTGACTGACACCCAGACATGTGTACTAGTCCAGGTATACTAGATGTGAGTTGTGGGACTGTCCTTTTTCGAATAGGCCACATTCTTTCTGTTTCATAATTGGTCGTACAGATTCACTGGTTCATGCATAATGAGTCGTACAGATTCAGTCATGAAGTGGTACAGTTCATGTATACGATTTCATCGATCATTAATTTTCCAGTATAAAAGTTTCAGTGTGTAATATGCAGTGCAGCTGTCCATGCGTTCCTTCATCCATTCTGGTCCCTGCATCATGGCTGCATGTACAGCGACAGTATCAAGTACATGCAGGACTCATTCATGCTAGCTCGTACCATGCAATTACACTACTCGCATCTCAGCTCATTGGTTCACTTGATCAGAATGAACATGCTAGCTTGTAGGATGCACATGAAATCGATATCTGCACACAATGAATACTCCCAGGCTGTAGGAGAGGGGAATGAGGCTATAGCTACTGCCTCTTGAATGTCCTGTGAAGGGTTTCTACTTAGCTACATACTTTAATCTTGGGGTGAAAGGAGCACAATAAGTTTGTCGTGGTCCCGTGGATCAGTCTGTTCTTCTGACATTATATTAAGTAGTTTAAATTAATCACCAGTCAAAGAAATCTACCCTAGGAAGTTACTACAGAATCAATTCACGAACCTGGCACTCTCTGGTAGTACCAGAGGCTGAGTCTAATGTCCTGACAGTAGCCTTTGCTGTTGCATAGTAGTAGAGACAGTCAAATGACAAGCTTGACAAGTAATGGCACTCCTATAGACAATAACCAGACAAATCTCATTGCAAAATTTTACTATGTAATCCAGTAGCAGGTCCTTTCGCGACCACCAAATAAATATTATGGACCCCCTTCTCTGTTGGATTAGCATACAGCAAATATGTGGGACTTGCAATAGAGTAATAAAGATGAAGATTCTTAGGACTTACAAAAAGAACATTATAATTACAGTAGTATCAAATCACTGTCACTGTTCTTAGTCTCTTCGATTGTGATTGAGGTATGTTCCTCAGGCGTCAACAGCTCCTCCTCCAAATCAGTCTCCGATCTCCTCTGGGACCTCTTTTTCCTCTGGGATCTCTTCCTCAAGTACCATCCCAGTGCAGACAGTGGAAACGATGGAAGCAATGACAGATATACTCCCTTCACTCCAGTTCCAATTTGTACTTGCACCAGCAGCATCAGTTCGTACAGGACAAGCAGTGCGAGAATGAGTCCGATGGTTGCAGTAATCATGACAAAGTACACACATACAATTCCACAACACCTTACACTGCTCTGGAAACTTTTCCTTCTTGGTTTTTGACACTGATACAGCACATAGGCAACAATGAGTGCTAAACCAACTGTTGTTAGTAGCACAGTTATTATATAGACGATAGTAACTTGCGGGTGGATTGGTAGCAGTACGCCCAGTGGGATAGCAATCATGGTAAAGAGTTGTACGGTAGTCAGAATATTCCATAATGCAAGTAGCTATGTGAAATGACAACAGCAGGTAATGCTTCATGGAGGAACATCTGCAACCGGCATACCTCTGCTTTGTATCGTAATGTTTCTTCACAGTGTACATGGAAATCAGTAGTTCCACTAACACAGCAACTGGGATGATGGTACACTTGGCCACTAGAGTAAGCACTTCATCATAGTAAACACTTGTATCAGATGGAATTTCACAGGGATGATTAAGAAGAGGAATATGATACAGGTTGTAATGGACGGATGATTGTGAGTACATTGATGCGTAAGTGAGACTGTAGTGTATCCGATCTGCAAAGCAGTTCTGGAAATTGGCAGTTCAGTGGGTGTCAGTGCTCAAAGTTACCAGGATCTCTTGGAATCTTGGTCTGGCCTGTGGTGCAGAGCATACCAGAGTTATGATAACTACATGTAGCATGTTTGACCACGATCATGATAATAACAGAGTCTGCACATGTAGTACATGAACAGAACTTCTACACACACATAGCAGCTGTTCAACCATTGTGCTGCACTGCTACTACAGAAGTTAGCACCAGAACAGTACCACCTTGCCTACAGGAGCTCATCAGAGAATGGAACTTCTTGTGTTGCTATCAAAAAATAGGTGAAGTAAGGAGAAATTAGTAAGGAGAAATTATTCAGAAAAAACACGCAGCGTTTACTGCCCGTACCTCCAGGCATATGTATCAAGAGTTGTGCATGGTCTGCCGTGTGGTGTGTGGTGTGCTGCAACTCCGAGCAGATCCAAGATCACAGATCCGAAGTAGTTGTTTATACAGGGACCAGCTATTATAATCCACAAGGTTCATGCTAGAATCACAAATAGTCGTACCTTTGCTTTCAGTGTGGATGTGATATAATTGCAGGAAAGAGAAAATATGCAACATGGTATCAGAACTACCATTGGAATTACACCATATTTTGGCGTGGACACTCACAGGTACACTCTAGCGCTGCAATTCAGATATCAACAGAATGTGCAGTCATAGATAATATACTACTATAATATTCGTAGTATATTATCTATGGTGCAGTGCAGGCCCTCAGCAACACAACGGTGCAAGTCCCGTGTTTATACGTTGCAGCGTTCCTGAGATACAGCTGCTTTCCGCAATTTGTTCCTGTAGAAGGGGTCCACGATAGCAATGACAGTACTTCTGGAGAGTTCTGAGGCAAACGAACGACTCAAACGACTGAAGGTCCCACCCACTTCCGGTAATATATGCGTTCGGCGCTAACGCATCTGATTATACACGTCGTCTGATAATCAATGGCTTACTCTACATTCATGACTCTAACCCCATCCACTCACTAATTAATGAGTATTCATGCTATGTCCGCTAAAACATCAAGATACAGGAATGGCCCAGCCCAGTCCCAAGGACCTTACCACAAGTGACATCACTGAAAGTCTGATGATAAGATTTGAACAGAGTAGGTTGGACACAGTCATGTGACCTACGTGCGTAGGCGAATTTATATGTATATGCTATACCGAATTGTGTTCTTGGTAGTCTTTACGGGTAACTCAACAAATTGGCTTGACATAATTCGGTAGAGTACATTCCAAATATGCCGTCAACCCCTGGTCACTTAGGCTGTACGGCCTCTTGAAGGATCGGCCGTGGCAGAGAAGCCACACTCCCGGTACTACAACTGGAAGCCTTCCCAACCTGAAGCGTCTTCAACGTACTTCTACTTCCCAACTGTAGATTCACTTGGCGTTGATAATTTACGTTTACCCTCAGTCCCAGGCCATATTGACTTGGGAACGAGGCTGGTGAGGTTAGGAACATAAAACACACATATATTTCCGTGTGCAGAAAATGTGTCCAACCTCCCCTGGGATTTGAAGTAGGGTACGCCTTTCATCACAGTTACACAGTACAGCAGACAGGGTGAGAAACACTCATAGTGCATGCTCTCTTGCATACTGTTCTGTACTGTACTGCTCAGAGAGCAGTTCCTCTTCTCCATGCAGAGCTCAGAGTGCTGGTCGCCATGGTCCCCCTTCTCACGTGAACTCCTCTCCCTCCTCCCTCTCCACCGGGACGCTGTAGAGGAATGCATCAGATCATTCCAACTCTCCAAGGTACATAGGTATTAGTGCACACAATGTTGGTACACCTGCTGCAGTGAAAGTGGCCACTGGTGCATCACAATACCAATAAGTTACAGTTAAATCACGCCTAGGAGGGATGTATCCGGTTTACAGTCACGAGCACGAGGGCGCGAAGCGCCCGAGTGAGTGCGAGTACGAGTGACTGTAAACCGGATACATCCCGACTAGGCGTGATCTAACTGGCTTATCTCACGTTGATTACTGTGGCTACGTCATACTGCAGCACGGTTGCTACGGAGTTTCCTTGGTAAGGTAACGGAGGGGGTTTCCGGACAGTCTTTTAATTCCGGACACGGCATTCATGCCCCTCACATTCGCTCCGTTAGCAATTCTTCCGAATTATGGTTAGTGCGCATGCATACCATACCTTCGAACTTTCCAACGCTGTGCAGTTGTTGGCAAAAACTGCTCCTAGAGAGCGAAAGCTGGGGCAGTGTCCGGAAATCCCCTACTGTCCGGAAACCCCCTCCGTTACCTTAACTGCTTGCGTCACACTGCAGCACGGTTTAGTCTGGCTTCAGTTCAGTGTGTGTTATAGCTAGCTGCTTGTATAGTAGTTGATGTCGTCGTTGAGAAGCCAGTAGCTAGTTCTTCGCACGATTCTCGAGGAGTATTGGGCCTATATTCAGTGATGGATGGCGTGACAGCGAGTGATTTCGAAAACAGGACAACTCCCACGTTGGAATTACGAAGAAGGGCCGTCTTCGATGTTAGTCAAAGCGGTTTAAACGTAGAAGGAAAGCGAAGAGAGAAGCCTAGTGCTCCCGTAAATGCAAAGGGACTGAAGACAAAATGACTGAACGTGAGGTGAGCTGTAAGGATCTAACTCCGTTAGTTTCTGGTCTCCGTGGTTGGTTCTGGCCGCGCGAGAGTGTGCTTACAGCATGAAGCAAAGCGATAGTAGCCGAAAGCTCTGTGCCGACCGTCCATCTATCGCATAGATCCATAGTGCTAGTAGCCGAAAGCTCTGTGCCGACCGTCCATCTATCGCATAGACCCATAGCGCTTACGCGCGAATACCTTGCTACTTCTCAACTGTTGATCTAGACTACAGACACATTCTCCCTTGATCTGTGTGAAATACAGTGACTTTTGACGTTCACAATGCTACGACCAAGCGGTTGAACAAACCGTGAACAGTGGGGCTTCCCAGGGCATGTATCAAACATCAAAGGGATATACATGCCCTGGTCCAGGGCATGTATCAAACATCAAAGGGAAATACATCGCCCCTGTTGCTGTAGCGCGTATACAGTGACTACCGGCACGTGTGATCCGCCCACGCAACGTGAGATAACATCACAATCACCCACTCCCCACACCTTTCAAACAACTTGGGCTGTGAACACATCTATACAGCAGTGCACAGTGAGGGAGGAGGAGAGGGAGAGGGAGTGAGGGGGAGGGAGGGAGAGGGAGGGAGAGGGAGCAAGATGGAGCAATGGGTGAGGGAGGGGTGAAAAAAGGAGAGTGAGGGGTGATGGAGAGACAGGGTGAGGGATGAGGCAGAAGGACAACCACTAGCCTCTTTGTCACAACCCCACTCCCTCACTCTCCCTCTTCGTCTCTTCCTCACTTTCTCCCTCTCTCCTCACTCACTTCCTCTCCCTAGCCCACACTTCTACCCACGCAGTATTATCCACTCACTCTCACTGTGCAGGCCAGGCCTATGCTGGTGAGCTCAAGTATGGGAACATAGACGAGCTCAGTACTCCAGTATTGGGACTGCGTGAGCCTGAAGAATGTGTACAGAAAGGGAGGTGTGTATGGGGATTTTGAGGAGGAGAGTGTGGTGTGTGTGTGTGTGTGTGCGGTGGGAGGGGAGGGAGAGGAGGTATGGCGGATCAGTATGTGTGTGAGTGTGTGGGAGGGGAGGGAGAGGAGGTAGGGGGGATGAGGGGATGAGTATGTGTAGGTGTGTGTGATTGTGGTGGGAGAGGAGGGAGAGGATATATGGGAGATGAGTATGTGTGGGTGTGGGTGTGAGTGTGTGGGAGAGGAGGGAGAGGAGATATGGGAGATCAGCGAATGAGTATGGGTGTGTGTGAGTGTGTGGGAGGGGAGGGAGAGGAAGTATGCGGGATCAGCGGATGAGGATGTGTGCGTGGATGTGTGTGGGGGGTGTGAGGGTGGTGGGAGGGGAGGGAGAGGAAGTATGCGGGATCAGCGGATGAGGATGTGTGCATGTAAGTGTGTGGGGGTGTGTGAGGGTGGTGGGAGGGGAGGGAGAGGAGGAATATATGGGGGATCAGGGGATGAGTACAGTGTGAGGTTTACATGAAGGAGAGTGCACTATTTCAGTACAACTTTCAGCTAATGACATTGTCTGAGATTCAATTTTCAACTTGATGTGCAGTGTGGCTAGCTATTGTAGGTGCGATAAATATTACGACTTGTACCTGCACCTCTGATCCTCCTGGCACAATAATAATAATCATTGCTCTGGCCCAACTCCTCATGTGACATTGCTGGCCTTCATTCCAGCACAAACTAATTCGCATTCTTGATTTCTTACACCAGTTGCACTGCTGCGAGCCGAAGCAAGAACTCAGGCATTTGTCACCAGACCCTCTCCTCTCATGGGTGGCATCTGGGTACAAGACTATGTCTTTGGATGCTGGTCTCATGCACTATTCCTTGGGGAGGGGAGGGAGGTGGGGATGGTAGGGAGGTGGGGAGGGTAGCTGGAGGTGGGAGGTTAGGGAGGTGGGGAGGGTAGGGAGGTGGGGAGGGTAGGGAGGTGGAGAGGGGAGGGGGGTAGGGAGGTGGGGAGGGTAGGGAGGTGGGGAGGGTAGGGAGGTGGGGAGGGTAGGGAGGTGGGGAGGGTAGGGAGGTGCATGGGAGGGTAGGGAGGTGGGGAGGGTAGGGAGGTGGGGAGGGTAGGGAGGTGGGGAGGGTAGGGAGGTGGGGAGGGGAGGGAGGTGGGGAGGGGAGGGAGGTGGGGAGGGTAGGGAGGTGGGGAGGGTAGGGAGGTGGGGAGGGTAGGGAGGTGGGGAGGGTAGGGAGGTGGGGAGGGTAGGGAGGTGGGGAGGGTAGGGAGGTGGGGAGGTAGGAAAAAATTCTAGGGAATGTTCTATGCATTAACTACAGAGTACAGAGTACATAAGATGTTACTACATGCAGGCACTCAGCCATCCTAAGTACATTCATGACTCTAACCACATCCACTCACTAATGAGTGTTGCTAATGTCCGTTAATTGTTAAAACAAGATACAGGAACTGGCCCAGCCCATCTTCCAAGTCCCGGTCCCAAGGACCTTATCAGAAGTGACATCACAAGTTGAAAGTCTGACACTTACTGTTTACATAGACTGCCAAAGCACGGCTACCGTCGATCTCCACGCAGCTAACGGTCGAGCGCTGAATGAGCTGGTTTCGCGCTGCATATTTGCGGTCAGTGTGCCCACATTCAATTAAGTTCTCTCTACCTTTCTCTCAACCCTGACGTCATGCACGTGATAAATTATCCCAGGCCCTCTCCCATTTTTCCGTACTTGTAAGCGACGAAAAGCTGGGCGGGGCCTGGGAACGAGGCTAGGGAAACTATATCAGTTACATCGTAGACCAGATCAGGTGAGAAACACGTACTGTGGTGTTATGATGCACCAGTGGCCACTTTCACTGCAGGAGGTGTACCCACATTGGGTGTGCACTAATACCTACGTACCTTGGAGAGTTGGAATGACCTGGTGCATTCCTCTACAGCGTCCCGGTGGAGAGGGAGGAGGGAGAGGAGTTTATGTGAGATGGGGTACCATGGCGGCCAGCACTTGAGAGGTCTGAGCTCTGCATGGAGAAGAGAAATCGCTCTCTGAGAGCTAGTTACTGCCATACTATTCTGGTGAGAACTATGCATATGATCACAATCGCCAACTCCCCCCACCTCCCCCTCCCCTTACAAACAACTCACATTGTGAATGCCCCTTATTTATATGACAGTGCACACACATGCACGCATACACGCATGCACGCACACACACACAAATCCCACACTTAGGCCGAGTGCTACAGCATCACAGGAGAAACTAGCTGTAGATACGGGACTGGACAGGCACATCATCGTTGAAGTTGCTCCGTGATCGCACTGTCTACATCCTGTTTGAGTCTGTCATGGGACCACATCACTTTAGCGCATTTACGTTATTTCCTGCGTAGACCACACCTACGGGCTCTCCTCTACACAGGAGAATTGCTGAAATGGCTGTTCAAATGGTCCCACCACGGACTCGAATGGCGTGTGGACGGTGTGGGTACGGAGAAGCTCTGAAGGTTACGGTGCTCATGCATTCTGGCCGTATCTTCAGGTGCTTTCTCCTGTGTATAAAAGTGCAACAATTACTTGCGAGAAAAAAAGCAGGTGCAGTTCTACAGGTGAGGGAGTCATGGGTCCTACTTAGTACTGCCAGTACCAGTGACAAGATTACTACAAGGTTGCCCCTCCCCTGATTAGTCTCTGTGTCTGCACATGAAGATTTCTGCTCTGAAGGTGGTTGGCCTCACATGTGTTCCTTGTCAGGTCCTTTTCCAAATCCTCCATGGTGCTCTAACTGCTCCTGGGTCATGCAGCCTGTGGAGAGGGTGGGAGTACGTGGAGAAGGGAGGGTGAGGGTAGGTCACAAAGTATGAGAGGAGCTCACAGTAACCTCAAGATCAACCAACTGGAGATCAGTAGCCTCACTCTGAGGCCCCATCCAGCTTAATTTTCACCGCTTCCATACTGTGGGCAACAAAATCTGTCCGGTGGTTTCCACATTCTTTGGGGGTATCGTCTGACAGGAGATGATGTAGGCGTAGCAGTGGGTGGTGGAATCTCCGGTGGAACCTCACAGGCTTCCACCATCGGAAGATGTGGTAAGTTCCGGTGAATTTGAGGGCGATGAACCAGTCGAAAATTCTCTGACGACATAGTTCTGCTTCTGTGCAGACTGACTTGAGGAAACAATGTCCTCCACTTCTGGATGCAGCAGGTCGAATCTTGTTCTGACATGTCTCTGGAGGAACAGTGAAGCTGGCGCAACCTGCGTTGTAGCATGAGGAATGGTACGATATGAAAGAAGGAAACCCATCAGCTGCTGTGGGCAACAAAAAGCTGGGCGGGACCTAGGAACAAGGCTAGATCAGTGAGTCTGCACGGTATGGAACGTGATGCCGCCAATGCATGTCCAAACAACTAGAACACCAAACAACAGACTGAAGGCAGATATGCCGTAAAACAACGGACTTAGGTGTTGCTGAAGTAAACTGCAGACCTTATAACGTTTACTGTAACAAGACAACAGGCACTACTGCTCTCGCAGTGTTGCTCAAGTATGTAAATCGCTAAAAGCTCTCAAGTTATGTTCACAGGAGAAAAGTTCAATTCAGCCACATTCCAATTCCCCAGGCTATCAGGAGTGTGATGGCATGGAATAATGGTTGTCCTCTAGTTTCATTTGATCCCACTCGCAACTCTTCAACAGCTGACACATATATAGGTCGACTACCCCTAGTCTCGTTCCCAGACCTTTCATCCAGTGCGTATATCACTTCCAGTACAACGTGTGGGATAGCGGTACTAAAAGCAATCCGCGTGGGATCTGGGACTGAGACTAGACTATCCCCTGATCAATGTGCAATTTGAGGCTTCAGAAGAGATTAATCGATCAAGCGATTCTTACAGATCAAATCTTGATCTGGTCGCAGCACTTCTACAGCGTAAGAAATCTAAATTTGAATATAACTCAGAGCGAACAGAATTGTACATGTTGAACTGCACATTGAAGATATACACAGGCACCAATTGGAATGAGGCACTCTACATGTGTGGGTGGTTCAAGTAAAAACTGTACCTTATATTTTTGAAGCCTCAGAGACAAAGGAATACAAATGGCTGTCCTCACCTGTGAATGTGCAGCTATGTAGTTAACTTGCTTATACATAATGTTAGCATGCATATTATATAATCAGTGCACAAAGACAGAAAGCCACACCCACCTTAATTGACTGGAATATGAATATCATTAAGGTACAGTTTTCACTTGAACCACCCACGTGCTGATAGTACATTCATTCACCTACCATAAGTGCTTAAATTTGTGCCACTCAATAGATACCCACCCACCTTTAAAATGGCCCTGTTGCAGCAAATTGTAGAGCTATCGCATTCAATATGGAGCCTCATCCATGCACTCTTCACTACCTACAACACCACTAGTTCTCCCCTCCCTCTTGCTCTACTCACTTTCTCTATCTCTCTGGTGGCCATCTCCACTCTAGCTTCTGCCAACTCCCACGATCATCCCGTCCTCAGACAGCTTCTTCTAAAGAGTAATGAGAGCAGCACTGTATAATTTTGGGAGTCATCAGCTGAAACTGTAGCATACACAATGCTGGCTAGATTCACAACTAGCTAGCATGACCGTGCATGTTAGCTAGTTATCTCTGCAGGGTTTTTATGAACTCCCTTATACTAAGCATGGAGTTGACATCTTCAATCCTCCCACCCACCTTCTTTACCTTCACCTCCCTCTCCTCAGTTCTCAGTTCTCCCCATTCTCTCTTTACTTCTTTACCTTCGGCCATGAAGCCTGATGACTACTATACTAATAACTGACTTAGAGCCCCCACTAGAACAGCAACAACCTCGGCCTCGTTCCCAGGCCATAGAGGAACGAGGCAAGCGCTGTACTACCGCCTCCCGTGGCCAGCCTCTCGCCACACCCACTAAGTCTAAGCAGTGGGTGTGGCGAGAGGCTAGCCCGTGAGACTACTACTAGACAGAACAGCATTCAGGAGTCAACTACAAGGACAGCAACAGAGGGAGCGCCAATGGCCGAAGGTCTACCGGAGGAGGCCAACGCCATTGGTGACCGAAGGAAAACGACAGAGACGGATTCACGCTCATCACTGTCCACAGTTTACGCGTGCACAGATCGTTTCCCGCCAAAACATGAACGGCCGCGGTTGTCAACCAATCAGATCATTGCGTTGCCGGCGCGTGCACAGTTGCTGGCACGCGCTACTGGCAGAGCTGCTGCGAGTATATAAAGCGAGTCTAGTTGTGTTCAAGTCATTCCGGCTTGGTTTAGCTCGGGTGAGGTAAAAGTGAGGTGAGCCCTCACTCTAACCTTACCCTTGCTACCTCGCCAGGTGGGCGGGGGGAGCATTGGGGGTGGGGAGCATTGGGGGTGGGGAGCATTGGGGGTGGGGAGCATTGGGGGGGGGGGGGGGGGGGGGGGGGGGGGGAGCATTGGGGGGGTGGGGAGCATTGGGGGGTGGGGAGCCTGGAGGGGTGGGGAGCCTGGTGGGTGGGGTGCATGGGGGTGGGGAGCGTTGGGGGGTGGGGTGCATGGGGTGGGGTGCATGGGGTGGGGCGCATGGGGTGGGGTGGGGTGCATGGGGTGGGGTGCATGGGGTGGGGTGCATGGGGTGGGGTGCATGGGGGTGGGGTGCATGGGGTGGGGTGCATGGTGGTGGGGCTGGGAAAGGGGCGAGGCGGAAGGTACATACCACTGTCCAGAGAGGGGTCCCTACTAAAATCTGCAGAAAAATAGATTGCATGCAAGGGTCCTCATACTCTGTCCACTCTGAGAGGGACTTCAGGCACTGTCTCCATGGCTTTGCAGCTCAGAGAGGGAGGGATAAAGGTTCGTAATTTTTGAAGGTCTGCTATAAATTATCAATTTCATACCCAGAAGCTTGAGATGAGAGCTATAGGGTGTAGTCACATACACACAGATATTTTAGTGGCTAGCTGACTTCAATCTCCACAAGTCCTATACATTAATATTGCACACTGCATCTTCAGCTATAAATCGTACATCATATATATACATGCATCATAGATGAGCTTCAAACCCAAACGCCATTATAATTCCTCGGCAAGCAGCATAGAACATCACAGATCAATCTCAAATTATTGTGCTGTCCTTATAACATAGTGTTGTACTGTAGCTACTGTTTACATGAGCACTTTCAAGGTAATCACATGACAAGTCTGAGCTACTGATCATCTCAATTATTCCTGTTTCTTGTGCAGCAGCAGAAACTCTCCCAAAGGAACTTTCTAACTGGAGAGGCCCGGTGTGGCTGTGGGGAAGGAGGTGGAGAGATGCCTGCTCCTATCTGCGGAGTTGGCAGTGCATCTGCAGAAACAAACACACATATACTGTAGCTATAGACTGGACTGATCACAATATTGCTGTCTTAAGCCAGAATGATTATTGCCCTATCTCAAAACAAATGAACTCTTGTTCAAAACTATACCTACACAATAATTACTGTAGACGGCAATGTTTCTTATCACACATGGCATCGCCACTTGCATATTCACTACATGCCAGTTTCTTGCAAGACTAATGCTGTCTACGGCTCCTGCAGGCAGTCTTTACATTATAGCTTTTGTTTGTTCATAGGGATAGCACTGCAGACTGAATTCGAGATGTGTAGTGAATGCACAGTACTATATAAGCTCGTTTGTGAGTATAACAATACTACCATGGTATAACGCTGCTAAACGCAGTGCTATATACGTATTCAACCTCTGTATATTGAACATACAAGTTTTACTGTATACACTCCCGTTATACAATACAGTTTGCCATACCACATAAGCGTATGACATGTATGGACGTGTAGGCAGATATTTCCATACCTTTGAGGTACTTTTGTTTCACCAGCTGAAGCACTTTGTTATACTTTCCGTAACCACAGTAACCATCGCCCATAAACGGTGCCCTATACAGAGCATTGACTACCAGCATCCAGCTGGGAGCAGGGTGGTGGTCCATCATTCCTCCAACATGGCCAGCCTGCACTGTTTGACAGTGGAGTAGTTCGACTGGATTTCCTCCAGTGTTGACCAAGGTACACCAAAGTTGCCAGTCAGAGTTCCCCATTCCACCTCTTTCAGTACGCTACACAGGTTGCAGGGCAACCGTTAGTGTAGCCTCTGCAGGAGAGCAAGTAAACAACAGACCATTATCCACCTGATATCACTTCCTGTGTACTAATTAATCAAGAGCGCCCTGACTGTCGCGTAGAATGCACTGTATGAGGTACTTAGATCAAATCTTAAGCTTGAGTGAATTAGCCCCCAAATTCATTCTCTGTGGGAAATGTATAGGATCCACTACGTCGAAGCGGAGGTTATGGCAATTTATCCTCCGCGGGAAAGTTTGGCCGAGGCAAAGCCGAGGCTAAACTTTCCCAAGGAGAATAAACCACATAACCTCTGAGTTGACGTAGTAGATCCAGCTTCTACCACAGACATAACCTGGCAAGTGAAGTTAGTAGCTGGATCCAGCTGCTAGACAGCTACAACTCTCTGATTCTCAGCACAGCGTGGTTCGATTACGTCATAGCGGAGGATAACCGATTTATCCTCTGCGGTACATCAAAGGATCGCCCACGCACTGTGGTAGAAGGGCAACATCACTGGCTCATAACTCCTATACCGAATGAGCTACACACTCAAACTAGATTTCCTCTGGTGTCACTTCCTCTGTACTAATAATCAACATTAGAATGTACTGTAAGTGCGTACTTAGTTGATATCGGTCCATTCAGGAGGATATATTAGATGGGTCAGGGTATCTTGCATGCAGTGGTAACAGGATCTGACTAGTATCAACTATGGCAACAAAGTAGTTGACATTATACGACTTCCTCCAGAAGCCTTATATAAACCTCCAATTAGCCATTATTGGACAGAACTTGTTGCTCAATAATTATTGTTTTAGACTCAAATTTCTGCTGCAAAAAGTGCATGGTCCCAGTCCAGAGATTCTCATGTAGCAGAATGGAAGTCTGTACATGTACGTGCTTTGGATCGAGCTTAGCACTGCAGGTTTAGTGTATATAAAATCATGCAAGGTCACGCTCTACGGACTTTCTACTCCTGAGACCCACCCATCATACCTGGTTGTCTTTGGAAATAAATATTTTGTCACATTTTCCAGTGCAGCACGTTCCTCCTGCTTATAGAGACTCCCAGCAAGAAATTGCCACGGTGCATCAGGCACGGTAGCGATCAAATACTGGAGGACCTCTTCCCTACTCACACACTTCTCGGATGGCACTTCTAAACCAATAGCTGCGCAAAGATGCTGATCATCAACACATTCAATCGCAGAGGAGAGGTTTTGGAGGGTGAATGTAGGGTCTGCAGGGAAGGAAGAAAGAAGAAGGGAACTTGAGGGACGGGCATGAATGATTCAGTATACTGGGGGTATTTTTTACCTTCACCAAATTCATTGTGTGTCTTCTTTTAAACTTAGCACACCTTCATACATGTAGTGACAGATGTCTTGATGTTTCCAATGCACTCGTCATGCTCACAGATTATGTGACCTCTCGTATAATATTATGGATCACCTAATTGACAATCACAAACTTTACATGTACTAACACACACTCATTATTACCTAATCTACATGAAAGGGTGCACTGCTGTTTCAGCTGAGAGCTCAAATGTGTATAGTTTCAAGAGGCCCAGGACCTATTCAGAAGCTAATTAGTCTGAGGTGTACATGTAGGATCTTTGGCTGCACCTCTTTAAGACAGAAGCAACCTAGAAATTGAGGGACATGTCGCCGTGGTGTACGTAATGATTGTGTTGGACTTCACACGGCAAGAGGAGAACTTTTAGACAACGTTTTCGATCAGACTGTGCCGATCTTCCTCAGGTTCACACGGCAAGAGGAGAACTAGCTTTTTGACAACATTTTTGATCAGATCTTCCTCAGGTTCAGGTCTTGACCTGAGGAAGATCGGCACAGTCCGATCGAACACGTTGTCAAAAAAGTTCTCCTCTTGCCATGTGAAGTCCAACAATTACTAGAAATTGTATGCGAGTGATAGCAGTGTGCTGAGGTACTTGAACCTCCTTCAGGCAAGAGTCCAATTAGACAAACACACTAGCACTCCAGACTCCACCCAACTTCGTGTTATATCACGTATACTGTTAATGATGTGTAGCATGGTGAGGCATACCCTGGACTGGCTCTGCATTGTGGCGTATCTTGTCCGCTGTTGACGAAAGGAATAAGGATGCATCGAGTCGGTATATGAGCCTCCTCCAGCAGGGTGCTGGATCACTGGAAAACCACCAGTCCACCAACACCTTCACATGATCTTTGGCTGGATAGCGGCATTTGATGTCATCCACTCTTGGTCGGATGCATACGTACAGGCACCAGGACAGCTGGTCCAAATCCACGTCCTTCACTGCCTCTGTCACTGCCTCCGGTGTGAATGGAGCAGCTGTAATCAGGGAGAACAGATGGTGAATTAACACAGTACACGGCAGACCAGATTTGGGTCAATATTAGGTTGGTCATCATCTTCCTCATGATTTTTTGATGACACTAATGCGTGTGTTAATCAACTTCACTGCTTGATTTTCTCATGGCATCACTAGTGTGCAAACTTAGTACTAGTCATGACTGCCCTGCAGACCAAACAAGCTTATGTGAACCACTGTACGAAAGTATGAGTATATATACTCATATCTGTTATCCTCAGGCCGCGAATCCAATTCTAAAAATTGGATTGCCTATCCTCTACAGAAGGAAATATATAGCTACGTATATTAAAATACAGATTTCTGTCATATGTTGGTAGAGGATAGAAACGTTTGTCATAATTTCTCCAAACATCTATAGCCCCATTCCCAGGCCCTACGAGCCCGGGAATGAAGCTAGCAGAAGATAGAGCCAAATGCATGAATACATGGCAATCAAGGGAAACTTTCATGCAGTCTGCCATAATAATAATTAATCCTCTCATGATTGACTAATCAATAAAATAATGTAGTAGCTAACTTATACAATTCAATGCCAGAAAACCTGATAAAGTGATTCTTAGTACTACATACCCCAAGAGGAAACTGCTATAGCATTTTCTGATGCCACTAGCGCATAAACTTAGGCCAGCTGGCTGAAATAATGCCAGCACTTAGTTGTCATATCCTGCTCTGACAAGGACATATACCACACCCTGTACATGCAGTTAGATCAGTCAGAGTGCATCCTGTCAATGCAAAAGTCTCATTAGGCATACAAAGTCCAACAGGAACTGACCTTACTCTGCTCATCCTGTCATACTGGTAGTATAGGTGCACAAAGCTATACACAAAGCCTCCACCACTGACCTAAAGCCTGACCTAAAGCCTCACATTAACTCCCATTGACCTAACTCTGTTCATCCTGTCAGGCGGCCAGCAACTCAACTCAACTCAACTCCTGTCATGCAAAGTCTCACAGCAACTCTCCTGTTGTGCAAGGCAAACCCCACAGGAACTCTGACTGCATGACCTCACTGTATTCATTGTATGCGGCATAATTAAGTTAGAGTAAGTGCTCTGTGTACAAATGCTGGTTCTATCATGTTATGCATAATTATGCTTTCCTTCAGCAGCGGTGTTCCCTCAACCACCCTGTAGTTTAGACTCATACGCACTCTCACATGCTACAAGATATAGCTTGCTAGCTAGCTTAGCTACTATCATAGTACACAACATGAGCTGGAAGTCGGCACCCATTGCTCCCTGTCATGATAGCTAGTTGCAGATCCTAGTGATTACATTATCGAAGTGGTTATTGGTCCACCAGGAAGTACCGGAGTGATGGGTTTAGGTAGCTATGTCATGTGTGGACCAATTGCTATGATGTTTGGCAACATGATGTCAAATATTATGGTAACCCTGTTATTACAGGAACATGTCTACATGCAAGGATGTAAAGAAATTCCAACACTAGTACTAGGATGGTTTTGGCATCCAGTCAGACACCCATGTACAAACATTATACTATAACTGGAATGTGGAACTGGAAAGTCCCACGTTCCAGTGAAGAATCCAGTCCAGCGATTAGAAACACCCGTTCATGCATTATGGTAGTACGTACTCATCGATGTGAAGCAAGACTGCGAAGTTAGTTACAACAAAGTCATAAAATTGTTCCACATGTACAACCAAAGCAACATTGTGAATTGTGTAAGTAAACTGACTTGCTATACTATGTTATAGGGCACGTCTATGGTACAACATTCCTACACCTAATTCTATACTGGAGGTAGAAAAAGCTTTCTGGACAGTATTATACAGGAATATAGTATTATGATGAATCTCCATTGTCAATGTCATTTGTCATGCATGGAGAACCTCCGGAGGATTTAACTGCAGGATCTCCTCGTCCATATCAGTCTCTGATCTCCTCTGAGATCTCCTCTTCAAGTACCATCCTAGTACTGGCAGTGGAAACGATGGAAGCAGTGACAGAACTATTCCCTTCACTCCAGTTTCAATATGTACTTGCACCAGCAGCATCACCTCGTACAGGACAAGCAGCATGAGGATGAGTCCAATGGTTGCAGTAATCACGACAAAATGCAAACACATACTTCCACAGCACCATACACTGCTCTGAATATTTCTCCCACTTGATCGCCTTTGACACTGATACAGCAAGTAAGCAGCAATGGTTGTGAAACCAGCAGGTATCATTAGCAAAAATAATATATAGATGATAGTCACTTGAGGATGGCACGAAAAGGGGAGTAACAGTCATGGTGAAAAGCTGTATCACTATCAGAACATTCCATAATGCAAGTGTCTGGACTAAACGCTTCAAGGAAGAACATCTGCAACCAACACACTTCTGCCTTTTAAGGTAATTGTTCTTCACAGTGTACACGGAAATGAGAAGTTCAATAAACACTGCAATCGGGATGACGGTAAACTTGGCCACTAGAGTAAGCACTTCCACATTATAAGCACTTGTACCGGTTGGAATTGTGCATTGATGGTTAGAGAGCTGGATGATGCAGGATGCAATAGTTGGGTGATTGTTAAAAAGTTCCTTAACTGAGGTTGTAGTGTATCCGACGTTGGTCAGGAAGGCCATACCTGCTGCTGCCCAATCTCCCTTTGAAGCTTTGGTCATCATCTTGGGATAATATGAGGAGAGTAACTTTACAAGCACAATTGGTGTGAGAGTATTTAGGAACACAAAAGCACCAAATAGAGAAAAACGACAGACGTCAGTATTGCAACCTGATCCTTTGAAAGGTCTTGCTACCTTATCATTATAGCTCATGGCGACATATCCTCTGTCATTTTCATTTGTTGGTTTATTGATGTGGGCGTATGACTTTACCTGTACAAAAGAGGGGTCATGAGTATGCAACATGTAAAGAGATATCACCCCAAAAAAACAACATTATTTTGCAATGACAGGCTAGGTGAGCTTACACTACCAATTCTTTGATGCTCAAGTATGCATGCCTTACCATACAAAATATTATTATACCATATACACAAGCATGCACTGATGTTCGTACCCAAGGTAGGAGTTGCATCAATGCTTCCAACAGGTCATCCTCGGAAGTGTTACAAGGAAGAGTGTCAATGTGGAGCGAACTCTGTAAGAAATCGCTGTTTTGTATGGTGTCGTGAATACTGCGGCATATCACATTGTCTAATAATATTAGTAACTGATCAATCGGAATGATGTTGAGTAAGGGAGAACTGCTCCACTGAAAATTCTGGTGGTACGAGAAGTTGACCAATGTACCAGGCAAGGTAGGATGTCCGTCACAACCCTCTGGTAGCGTACTGTCAACGCTGACATTGATGAAGATTAAGTCTTGGGATGACCCTTGGGACGGAAAGAACGTGTGCTGCATCAGGTACCCTACTTTCCTGTCTGTGATCAACGCATGTTCTAGTTTCTGATACACGACTTGGGGTGCAAGGTACTGGATCGTGCTTCTTGCTGTCGCAGCTATAGTAACTGTTATCAGAACAAAGGTGCTAGCATGCAGTGTCCACATATCCATGGTGATCAATTAATACCTGCATATGAAGAGAAAAAACAAATCTGACATACATAATGTATAATAATGAGCATACAACATCGTAACTACACAAGGCTTGTACAGTGGCTGAGTGTAGACCGCATCCTACTCATAATTATACATTGTGACAAATAAATTAGCTAGTTCTTTCCTCTAGTCCAGCATGCATATTACAACAAGTCAGCTGTTTACAGCTTTCTAATTTTACGACTTGCCATCTAGCTAGGTGATATGTTTGGATGTATAGAGACCACATTAGCATGATTGCTGTTTATGTAGCCTTTGTCTATTTGTGACATAAATGCTCATAGGAAAAAACAACAACAAAAAAGAGTACCTACTCTGGTTTAGCAATAGAATACTGTGATAACCAACACATCGCCTAGTCTCGTTCCTAGACCCCCTTCGGGAACGAGACTACACATCGCCATTGTTCAAATGAGCTAACCATGCACTTCAATTTGCAGTGGTCAACGCTAACAAACTACTGCAGAAACCCAGCAGTGGGGAACAGTTCCTTTGTGTTTGGTTTAGTGCTTACACATGTGCAGCTAGAATGAGTTGTGGGAAGATTAGTCGGGACACTTCATAAACTATGACCTACACTGATCGACCACTGTGTACCAAACCTCAATGTCTGAGGATGGCTATACCACTTCACGACTGAGTTTGTAGCTAACAAATGGAATCCCGGCCCATGGCGGATTCTAGTCTTGGTACAGAAATGAATCTGGCCACATCCAAATGAGGTCCGACACCACGGTAACCCACATTCTTGACACAGTAAAATACTATTATAACTAGCAGCACTGAATCTAGACTAGATAGCTAAGTAGCATATCGATCGAATCATTAGTGAAACTTGCGTCACCACCTGCTCATCAGATGCCAGTAGTTGGATGGCCCAAGTTATACAGATTGTTTCCTCATCAACTGCTCGTCAGATTCATGTAGTTGGATGACCCAAGTTATACAGAATATTTGTTGCTTTAAATTTTGAATCTAAACACTACCCACACATCCCACTATCAAAACTTCCTTCATTGTGGGCTGTTGATTAGTAAATCCTTATATGAGGAATCCAGCTATGATGCTTTTACTTACAGTAGCTATAAGGAACTGCAATGGCATCTCCACTCTCAAAAACTTTCAGTTTGTACAGATGCTTAGAATCACAAATTTGGCGTATGTTGAAAAGCAGATCGTTGTGGGGAATCCTGCTAAAATGCTGACGTTTTGCAAGCAACGCTGTCAGTGTTAAGATAGTCCTGGAAATTTAAAGGACGGGGCGGAGGGGGGGGGGGGGGGGGGGGGGGGGGGGGGGGGGGGGATCTTTGATCCACTGAGCTTCAGTCTTCAGGAAAATTGAAACTAACGTGAGGTTAAAAAATCCCTGGAAAGATATGAGGTCAGCCTTTTGTACGTCATCATAGTTCCATGCCAGGCAGTCTCGAGCACATGCAACAGTGGTTCTTTTCACATTGGGTGACCTTGATCAGTGATGACCTTTTAAATTCCCTTATGGGTCGACTGTTACTGGCTAGCTAATTATCTCCACCATTAATTTTTCTACTGACCTCAGCAGGTTAAGTTGTTGTTAAACAAATATTTAGCTAGGGATCTTGTGGTGACCTTCAAACCACACATATACTTCAAACAAAGATCTTTTGTTAGCAGTAACAAGCATAAAACCAAATCAGAAATCTCAGTAACATTGTGTTACCAATATTTATGTTGACTTCTCTCTATAATAAGCCATCAACAGTAAGTTCATTAACTTCAGTGTGAACATTGAGTTTCTTGCATTCAACTTTCGATTAGGAGAAACATTATGTTAGTATTGATTGAAGACGTACAGTACTGCAGTATGTCATTACCCATGAATATGAATTCTTGAATCACACGGTCACTCATGCTGACTGCAGGTCAACGACCATGAGAATGTAGTAGATTTAGTGAGAATAGCAATCAGTGTTGGATTTGAGTTCAGTTTTGCCAACTTATGCTTGTACAATAATTAACGCTATTCACATCCCTAAATCTGGTGATACTGAAAGTCCTGGAAATTTAGAAGCCGAACTTCTGTAAGCCAAAACTCATTCTAGTTGGAAACTGAAATTTTCGACCACTTGTCACAATTACTGGAGCCTGGGAACAAGGAGGGCTTGCTAAGAATAAAATTCCCTATGTACATGCAGCACCCCAAAGAACACATTTTCATGCATTCAGCACATACCACATTCACAAGTCCTCCTCTCCCACAGCATTCACTCATCAGGGGCCATCTGGCAATTAACTACTGGCAATACCATTCCTGACCACAGCAATTGGAGGTCAAATGTGGATGTCAGCCAGATTCTCACCCAGGACAACCAGTGCAGACACCTCAGCTTGGATGACACAGCTATGAAATTTATTTTGCGATAAAAGTGTAACTGTGCTGGTACTTACAGGTCTATACAGTAGGTGCTACAGGCAAAGGCTACTGAACTGCACCCAACTTCAGCTCAAAGAACTCTAACACATGGTTCGACTTATGTATTAAGTCATAGATGACATAATACACAAATCATGGTCAATAGCTACAAATGTATAACTCTGCCAGGGCTTCTTTTGTGAAAAGTTATTTTGTAATGAAAGCAACATCATACTGTGTTACAAGGTACAAAATTAAAGACTACGTTAATAAATGCAAAATGCATATTACAGGGATAACTTAATGTCACTGATACAAAAAAAATTGTTATACAAAATGTTAAAGTGACTACGAAGAAATTGTTATACAAAATGTTAAAGTGGACAGCATTATGCCGGCAAAGGCAATGAATCTCCACCGTCACTATTATCAGTCGTTTGAGTCATGCACGGAGAATCTTCATTAGGAATTAACTGCATCATCTCCTCATTCAAATCGGTCTCCGATCTCCTCTGTGTCCTCTTTTTCCTCTGGGATCTCTTCCTCAAGTACCATCCCAGTGCAGATAGTGGGAACGATGGGAGCAGTGACAGAACTATCCCCTTTACTCCAGTTTCAATTTGTACTTGCACCAGCAGCATCACCTCGTACAAGACAATCAGTATGAGGATGAGTCCAATGGTTGCAGTAATCGCAACAAAATGCACACACATACTTCCACAACACCTCACATTGCTCTGGAAACTTCTCCTTCTCGGTTGTTGACACTGATATAGCATGTAGGCAACAATGACTGTGAAACCAACTGGTGCTAGTAACCCAAAAATTATACTAGTGATAGTCACTTGTGGGCGGATCAGCAGCAGCACACAAAGGGGAGTGACAGTCATGGCAAGAAGTTGTAAGGATATTAGAATACTCCACAACGCAATCGTCTGAACTGAAAGTAGTAGGTAGTGCTTTAAGGAGGAATGCCTGCTAATGACATATTTCTGCCTTACATCACAATCGTTTTTGACGGTGTACACAGAAACCAGAAGTTCTATAAACACTGCAACTGGGACGATGGTAAACTTGGCCACTAGAGTAAGCACTTCGTCATTGTAAACACTTGTATCAGTTGGAATCAAGCATTTGTATTTAGAAAGCTGGATCATACAGGATGTAATGGATGGATGATTGCGAGTATATTGATGCGTAAGTGAGGCCAAAGTGTATCCAACATTGATAAGGAAAGTTATACCTGCCGCTGCCCAGTACAAATATCTCATGAAGTGTCCAGTTGAAGCTTTGGTCCTGATCTTGGGATAGTGTAAAGACACTAACTTTGCCAGCACAATTGGTGTGAGAATACTTAGGAACACAAAAGCACCCAATAGACAGAGACGATAGAAGTGCGTATACTGATCTGCTCCATTGTAAGATCCTGAAACCCACTTGTCATAGCTTATGGAGACATATCCTTTGTCATTTTCATCTCTTTGTCCGTGGGCTCGGGCATACGACTTTACCTGTACATGAGGCGGGGTGAGTGTTCCAACATGTTATAATGAATGTGCCTGCATTTAAAATGACAAGTTACAGTGACAAGTTTAGTGAAATTATTAGGCTAGCTTCTTTCCAACACCATGCATATGCCATTTCCTTACGCATGATGCCATACACACGCACACACTGCATAAATCGGATGCACTCACCCAAGGTAGGAGTTGCATCAATGCTTCCAACATGTCATCCTCAGAAGTGTTACAAGGAAGAGTGTCAATGTGAAGCAAAATATTCAAGAAACCATGATGCTGCGTAATTCGGTAAATCCATTCACTTATGACATTATCTAGTATTAGTAACTGATCAATTGATATGAGGCTGAGTAAGGGAGAACTGCACCACTGAAATTTCTGGAAGTACGAGAAGTTAGGTGTATTGGGTAACATACTGTCAATGGTGACATTCACACTAATAAAGATTAAGTCTTGAGGTAACCCTTGTGATGGAAAGAAAGTGTCTTGCAGCAAGTGTCCTACTTCGCTATCTGTGATCAAAGCATGTTCAAGTTTCTGATACACAGGTTGTGTTGCAAGGTGGTGTGTGCTTCGTGCAGTTGATGCAACAGTTATCAGAATGAAGATGCTAGCCTGCAGTGTCCACATGTTCATAGTGATCAGCATCTGCACAGGGAAAATAGAACCATACCAGAAAATTGTTTAAGAGGGACACATAATGAGATTCATACTGGACCAGTAATCTAAGTGATTAACATGCAGAGGCTGGCAAAGGGCACATTGTGCTTTTAGACCAGACCAAAAAGGGCACATTAGAAGCCCAAAGGGTACAATGTCCTTTGGTAGAGGCCTAGCAAGAACACAGCTACCAGCTACAATATTATAGCTACAGCAGTAGTTCAGCTAAGTGTATTTTGTTCAATAGGAATGCACACAACGTGGTTGCTATTGCCACAATTGGATTTTACCGTGTAATCACGTATACTATAATATTGAATGGTTGACATTGCTAGTGAACTGACCAATTCACTAACCTTTTTCAAGATGAACCAGCTACTGCATATGTTCACTGCAAAAATTAAACAGATGCACTGTCCCCAAGTTTAAATACTTCATGCTCAGATGTGACCAATACCCACACCAGCTAGAATGCATGAGCTCTAGCAATACATTCAAGTTGTAGAACTTGAATATAATTACTTAATGAGATGGGACATGAACTGAGGTATAGCTAGCTAATGAATTGGTACAAGGCGCATTCCTACAGGACAACTGTAGGTGGTGCGCACATGGCGAATCAGGCCAAATCCAAGCATGATCTGAAACAGTGATAACCCACACGATATATCCACACTGTAGTTAATTACTACGTGGTCAACAGCTAGCTAGCCTAAGGTGTACTGCTACTACACAAGAAGTATGGCTATAAATTGACCGATCAGCAGCTCACCGATGCCTGTGTTTGTAGCTGTAGTTCAAGTCTGTAGACTTTGTGAAGTGTAGACTTATAAATTCATATTATATAGAGTGGAAATGCAATCCCACTATCTAAACTTTCAGTGAGTATTTATAATAACAAAATTTTGTCTATTTTGATAAGCAAATCCTTGTAGGGAGAATCTAGCCACAAAGCTGGAGCTTTGCTTTGGGAAGCAACATGTTTATTATGTTTATTTTGCATGTTATTGTTGGGATTACGTCACCTTCATGTTATAGATATCATGTCCAAGCATGAAGGCGGATATTCTCTTACAGATTGTGTCTCCTTTGGTTCCCTTCCTTCCCCTATGAGAGATATAAATCTGTGACTGTGCATACACAGCACAGGTCCAACAAGCAAATAGCAACTTTGCAAAGATAAAGAGCAAGATGATTGTAACCATCTTATAACTTGCCCTTGTGCACGCAAGTGTCAAGAAGAACAACAGAAACAGTTGATCAGTGCATGTCCAAAAGGGGTCAGAGTTTGTGATCAAAGTTAATCCTGCAAAAGGTTGATAGAAACTAAAACTGCTAGTTCTGGTGTACGGAATGGAGTCAGTTTTGTAGTGTAAATTCTGTGTGGTTGTTACTGTATTTGCACTCGCATATATTTCTCAACTAGCTACATAATTCTTTTGTTGGTTTGTACTACATGTGGTTATATGCAGGACCCTCATGACCTATCGCTGATGAGGTATTTTCTGTCACAAAGTATAATCTATCTATCTGTCTATCTATCTATCTATCTATCTATCTATCTATCTATCCCTCCTCATTTCCTGGTCTAATTGCCCCTGATGTGGTCATTGGAATGCACTTAGCTCTTTACCAACCAATGACTGCAAAAGCCGTCATGAGCTCCCATAAGCCATAAGAATTTATATGGCCCAGGGGAATTTATTACTAGGCGTTATACTTTAATACAGGATTTTGCTTCCTTAAGCTGTTTCTTATGGTTGGTAAAGAGTTAAGTCATTTGATGTGGTCATGCTTCTGACTCTCATCCTGTCACGATGGGGTCACGTGCTGGGTCGAGCGGGGCGAGGCTGAGCATGCAGTGCATGGCGTTGCACCAGCAGAGCAGTGTTTCGCATCTTCCACACCGGACTTGCAGAGCTTGCACTGTAGATACTGCAACATTCATGCTGTTTTCTCCACAGCATGCATGTTGGTGAGTATGTTACCCTTTCAGTGTTGTGTTTGAGCGTAGGTGTACAATGGTGATCAGATTGGCTGCAATGACTGCATCTCAGCCGGCTTCAACGAAGCTTTTAAACTGTTTCATCAGCATGTAAAATGGGGATCTTGGGGTCCCAAACTTTAGATTGGGGTCGACCCCGGTTAGGTTATGCACTTTTCGTTCCGAAGCCATGCGGTCATGCAACAGCTGTGGTAAATTAGTCCATGGCTCAGCATAATTGCAATTTTCAACCAGTTTACTGAGACCCAGACGAACTCCCTGGAGGTCTGTGTTGAGTCTACTGTAGGGTTATACAGTGCAGTAGGAGAAATGAATGTCCAGTAGTCCTTTCACACCCCTCCAACTCAAGATTATGGACCCCTTTTCTCTGTTGGATTGGTTAGGGATTTGCTATGGAGTAATAAATGTGAATTCTAAAGCTATCTTCAGGACTTACAAAAAGAACACTACAAAAGTATCAAATCACTAGTACTGTCACTGTTCTCAGTCTCTTCAATTGTGATTGACGAATGTTCCTCAGGCATCAACAGCTCCTCCTCCAAATCAGTCTCTGATCTCCTCTGGGTCCTCTTTTTCCTCTGGGATCTCTTCTTCAAGTACCATCCCAGGGCAGACAGTGGAAACGATGGGAGCAGTGATAGAAACACTCCCTTCAATCCAGTTTCAATTTGTACTTGCACCAGCAGCATCACCTCGTACAGGATCAGCAGCATGAGGATGAGTCCAATGGTTGCAGTAATCACGACAAAGTACAAGCACATACTTCCACAGCACTTGACACTGCTCTGGAAACTTCTCATTCTTGGTTGTCGACACTGATACAGCACATAGGCAACAATGAGTGCTAAACCAACTGTTGTTAGTAGCACAGTTATTATATACACGATAGTAACATGCGGGTGGATTGGTAGCAGTACACCCAGTGGGATAGCAATCATGGTAAGGAGTTGTACGGCAGTCAGAATATTCCATAATGCAAGTATGTGAACTGATAACAGCAGGTAGTGCTTCACGGAGGAACATCTGCAACCGACATACTTCTGCTTTGTATCGCAATGTTTCTTCACAGTGTACATGGAAATCAAGAGCTCCACTAGCACAGCAACTGGGATGACGGTACACTTGGCCACTACAGTAAGCACTTCATCATAGTAGACACTTGTACCAGACGGAATAGTGCAGGGATGATTAGGAAGCTGGATGATACAGGATGTAATGGATGGATGATTGCGAGTATATTGATGTGTAAGTGACTGTGTAGTGTATCCGATGTTGATTAGGAAAGTTATACCTGCTGCTGCCCAGTATAAATATTTCATGAAGTCTTCAGTTGAAGCTTTGGTCCTCATCTTAGGATAGTGTAAAGACACTAACTTTGCCAGCACAATTGGCATCAGAATGTTTAGGAACGCAAAAGCAGACATTATAATGAGACGATAGAAGTGAGATCGGTCAAGCTGTGATCCGTAAGATCCTGTAACCCATTGGTTATAGCTTATAGATACATATCCTTTGTCATTTTCATCTGTTTGTCCATGAACATGTGCGTACGACTTTACCTGTACAGCACATGGGTATGCAATATCTTAGTATAGTGAGTGTGCAGGTAGGTAGCTAGATAATATCATCACAGACACAGTGACATGTATTAGACTATAATTAATATTTAGCTTCTGAGGCCTTAAGTTCCTGACACCCTGCATATGCCATCTATTCCCATACATACTATGCCATACACATGCACACACAAATATTCTCACCCAAGGAAGGAGTTTCATCAGTGCTGCCAATAGGTCATCCTCAGAAGTGTTACAGGGTAGATCATCAATGAGAAGTGAAGCATGTAGGTAACCATGGTGTTGTACGACATGGTAAATACTTTCACTTAAAACATTATCTAATATAAGTACCTGATCTACTGAAATGAGATTGAGTAAGGGAGAACTGCTCCACTGAAATTCGTAGTAGTATGAGTGGTTAATCAGCATACCAGACGAGGGAGGATGTTCACTACAACTCCGTGGTAGCATACTGTCAATAACGATATTCACACGAATATAGACTATATCTCGAGGTGAACGTTGAGGTGGGAAGAAAGTGTCTTGTATCAGGTACCTCAATTTGCTGTCAGTGATGAGAACATGTTCTAATTTCTGATACACATGGACATGGGTTGCAAGGTGGTGTGCACTTGCAGTCACAGCTGTCGTTGTCAGAATGAAGATGCTGGTGAGCAGTGTCCACTCTGCAGCCATGGCTGATCAATATCTGCACGGAAAGAATAAGATCACAACGATGAAGCCTGACAAAACAGAAAGCCAGCTACTGATTGTAAACTAGCCAAGTGAATAGTTATTCTCATTGCTAACTTCTCATCGGTCCAGTATGTTGTATGCACATAAGAACACACTGCAATTATTATAGCACCAGTATGTACAGTAGACTATGTATACAGTGCTATAATTACGCATAACAAGGTACTATTACAAAATGACTAGTGCAATAATTTCTCACCTATGACGTAGAGAGATGATATCTAGCTAGAATGTACTCAAATGAACTAATCACTTCACTAGCCTACTTCCAACATTCAAGCTAGGTAAATGCACGCTACCAAAATTTCAGCTAGTACTGCATGCATCTATATGCAGAGCATAATTATATGTACTAAGCGTTGCTTTGATAATATCTATGTTTCTCTCACACACAATCATGTGCCTATGGAATAAGGAACTGCAATTGTATCCCACTATCAAGACTTTCAGTGTGTACTTATACAGCTAACATTGATAGGCAAATCCCTGTGGGGAATCCTCCAACGATAAAGCTTTGTTCCAGATAGCAACATCGATCTGAAAGCTGAAAACATCCACCAGCCCAGCTGATTTCAGATTTGATTGCTGTTGTGAAAGCTGAAACTTCCTCCCACCTGGCTGATTCCCAGATATGTTAGAACGCTGAAACTTCCCTGCTGATTCCATGGCCAGATTACTTGCTGTTCTGAAAGCTCTTGTCAGGCTGATTTAGAGGTGATTGCAGTTCTGAAAGCTGAAAACATCCTCTAGCCCTGCTGATTTTCGATTTCATTCCTGTTCTGAAAGCTGAAACTACCAGTGGCACCAGATTAGATACTGTGTCAAGCACAGTGAGTAGTTTATAGCTATACCGAAACAGAAACCTCTAACGCTGACCCATAGCTATCTATTTTGGTGGTGCCAGTTCAGTCCGAATGCATGCATGCAGTAGATCCACACACTGTTACGATGCTAGAGCACCTAGCATGCGGCTATCATGTGTATGGATTCTTCCAGCTCTAGCTGGACAGTCAGCTACGGCCTGGTTATAGCTACTGAGCTATACTGGTATCATGACTTTCAGTTTTGACTGTGCGCATATGCATACTAATAGTCCTTTCACACCCACCCAATAAAGACTATGGACCCCCTTCTCCGTTGGATTGTCACACAGCAAATGCATTACGCATGTGGGATATAGGGACTTGCTATAGAGTAATAACGATGAATGCTAAACAGATTCTTAGCTATCTTCAGGACTTACAAAAAAAAGAACACTACGTACAAAAGTATCATCACTGTCACTGTTCTCAGTTTCTTGAATTGTGATTGAGGAATGTTCCTAAGGCATCAACAGCTCCTCCTCCAAATCAGTCTCTGATCTCCTCCGGGTCCTCTTTTTCCTCTGGGATCTCTTCTTCACGTACCATCCCAGTGCAGACAGTGGGAATGATGGGAGCAGTGACAGAAATACTCCCTTCAATCCAGTTCCAATTTGTACTTGCACCAGCAGCATCAGCTCGTACAGGACAAGAAGTGCGAGAATGAGTCCAATGGTTGCAGTAATCACGACAAAATACACACATACTTCCACAGCACTTTACACTGCTCTGGAAATTTCTCCTCCTTGGTTGTTGACACTGATACAGCACATAGGCAACAATGAGTGTGAAACCAACTGGTGTTAGTAGCACAGTTATTATACAGATGATAGTAACTTGTGGGTGGATTGGTAGCAGTACACCCAGTGGGACAGCAATCATGGTAAGGAGTTGTACGGCCGTCAGAATATTCCATAATGCAAGTATGTGAAATGACAACAGCAGGTAGTGCTTCACGGAGGAACATCTGCAACCGACATACTTCTGCTTTTTAACGTAATTGTTCTTCACAGTGTACATGGAAATCAAGAGCTCCACTAACACAGCAACTGGGATGATGGTACACTTGGCCACTAGAGTAAGCACTTCATCATAGTAAACACTTGTACCAGACGGAATAGTGCAGGGATGATTAGGAACCTGGATTATACAGGATGTAATTGACGGATGATTGTTTGTGTATTGATGTTAGTGAGAGGCCAAAGTGTATCCTACATTGATAAGGAAAGTTATACCTGCCGCTGCCCAGTACAAGTATCTCATTAAATCTTCAGTTGAAGCTTTGATCCTCATCTTGGGATAGTGTAAAGACACTAACTTTGCCAGCACAATTGGTGTGAGAATACTTAGGAACACAAAAGCAGACGTTATAGTGAGACGACAGAAGTGAGTTCGGATACTGTGTGATCCGTAAGATCCTGTAACCCATTCGTTATAGCTTATGGATACATATCCTTTGTCATTTTCATCTCTTTGACCGTGGGCTCGGGCATACGACTTTACCTGTGCATGAGGGTGAGTGTGTAAGATGTTATTGTATAAATAATTGATTCTCCTTTCCAGCACCATGCATTATGCAATAGATACACATTTATACATACCCAAGGGAGGAGTTGCATTAGCGCTGCCAATAAATCATCCTCAGAAGTGTTACAAGGAAGATCATCAATGCGAAATGAAAGTTCTAAGGAATCACGATTCTGTGTTGTGTGGTAAATACTTTCGCTTAGAACGTTGTCTAGAATTAGTAACTGATCTATTGAAATGAGGTTGAGTAAGGGAGAACTGCTCCACTGAAATTCCTTGTAGTACGAGTTGTTAATTGCATTCCTAGGCAAGAGGGAAAGCACACCGCAACTCCCTGGTAGCATACTGTCGGCAGTGGCATTCACATGAATAAATATCATGTCTCCAGATGACCGTTGTGATGGAAAGAACGTGTGCTGCAGCAAATATCCTACTTTGCTGTCCGTGATCAAGGCATGTTCTAGTTTCCGGTACACAGCTTGGGGTCCAAGGTGGTCTGTACTTTGTGCAATCACAGCAGTAGCTATCAGAAGCATAATTCCAGCATGTAGTAGTAGGGTCCGCATCATTACAGTGATCAGTATCTGCATATACGGTTATTGAAATTTTCTGCAGTTACTTGTGCGAGTAACATTCATGGGATTCACACATAAGCATGTATGCAGAATAGGCCTGTATACAGTGTATTATACAATATGTACTCCTTGCAAAACTATTATGACGAACAATCATTTAACTAGCTCCAGTTCATCAAACACCAATATGCACACCAAGCTAGGTCATGTATCTTGAATTTCACTCGCATGACACTCCGTAGGATGTAGAGAGATAATCATTTAGCAGACAGATTTTCTATTGCAAAAATTCCAATTTCGTCATCTTCTTTCTTCATTGACTAGCCTCGTACCCAGCCTTCAATGGCGGGGCCTGGTATACACTGTTTGCGCATGCGCTTAATTTCCCCCAAAATCTTGGAAAATAGGATATCTCGGTATTCTTCCGTGAAACGATGACGTCGAATGACGTCACGTTTACATTCCTGGAAGAACCGCAACGAACGCCGAGTAGCAATCATGGCGTGCAAAAGTTCCGGTGGTAGTAGTTTCTCTGAGGCTCTTTCCTATGCTTTGCGAAGACTGAAAATGACACGGATGACTGTGAAAGAAGAGCAGCGCTCCTCCATGAGAGCTGTGTACGAAGGCAGCGACGTGTTCGTGTGGCTAGCTACCTACTGGCTATGGCAAGAGCCTGTGCTACCAAGCGCTCCCTTTCCTCATGGACTAGCTACAAGAAGGGACTTGTAGACAGTGGAAAGAGCTGTGGTGTGCTTGTTGTGAGCCCTTTGATCGCTCTCATGCACGCGTATGCGGGTGTGTTTACGCAAACGTCATCGGTTAAGCCCAACCCATCAATTTTAATTGTGAAACGTCACAATTAAAATTGACCTAATATTTAAATTAACGCATGCGCAAACAGTGTATACCAGGCCTTCCCCCCGCGATTTGAAGGCCTGGGTACGAGGCTATTCATTGACTAACATAGCTGGCCAACAAAAGTATTTCCTGAGCCAGTTCACTCACGGAACAACATCGCTTTCGTCGTAGTAGCTCATTTCGGCCCTTTTGACTACATACTGGCAAAGAACAGGCTCGCCCCAACTAGCAGAATGGTGGGGCGAGCCTGAGTGAGTGCATGCATATACAGCATGCATATCACGAATGTAACTCAATCTCAGGCTGTAGAATTCTAGCACAAGAACTATACGGACAGCACATAATTTATGTACTGTTATGCATACATGCATATGCGGCACGAGCAGATGAAAAGCAGGCTCGCCCCGCAATTATGCAGATTCTTGCGCAACGAAGCGCTGATAAATCTTTTCCCCGTAGACCGCGTAGGGGGTATGAACTATGAATCCATTATTGCATTCCTCAACCCTATTGTTAATTAGTTACCAACCTTGGGGCAATGCAGGTTTTTGCGAGACTATAGCTATATAGCGATTATAGGCGTAGTATAAATCACTGTGGCATCATTCAGACTTCTTTTGATTGGAACTGCGATCTCTCAAACATATCGGAGAACAAATGGCTGCTACCAAACGATTTGAGGGTGAAGAGATTTCTTCCGCATATTCTAGATTTCGGCCTGTTTATCCCGCACAAGTTGTAAAAACTATCACCTCTTTTATGAGATCTGAAGGGAGTTCAGGATTTGATACTGCTCTTGACGTGGCCTGTGGATCAGGACAGAGCACGTTTCTTCTCAGCAATTCGTTTCGGAAAGTCATTGGGTTGGACATTAGCCAGACACAGATCAACGAAGCTAAAAATAGGAAAGAAACTGACCAAGGGTTGAATGTCCAGTTTATGGTTGGTGATGCTCACAATATGCCAGTTGAAACTTCATCAATTGATCTGCTGACTTGCGCGATGGGTTGGCATTGGTTGGATGCCGACTTGTTTTATGCTGAAGCAAAAAGAGTGTTGAAACCAAGAGGTTGCCTCGCTGTTTACGGCCACGGAGTTAAAATTCCCGACAATCAACGAATAAGAAACGCTGTTGATCAATGCCACGCAGAGTACATTCAATCTGATTGCTTTCCTGAGCAGAATTTGCACGTTATGAATGATTACGCTTCGGTTAGTTTACCTTTTAGGCAGTCACAGCGATTTGAGCTGGATTTCACACAAGAAACAACATTTGAAGGGGTACTTGGCCTCATGTCGTCCATCTCTATGCACAAGACCTACTGTGAGAAGTACCCAGAAAACATTCTTCTGCAGAAAGTACGAGCCAACTATGAGGCAGAGGTTGACAAATGTGACGTGGAGAAGTTTACTTTCCCTGGTTTTATTATTGTCGGACTAAATGAGTGACAATGACATATTGCGTATTAGCTAACGTTTCTTCTTCGTATAAGCTTATGTAATTATAGGATAAAAATTATGGCTTTCATTTCAGTACTGAAGTAATTCAAAACTATATCTTCAAAGGAAAATTCCAATCAATAGCACGAGAATTAGGCTATTAATCAGCATCACCAAACCACGCCTTTCACAGGGAAAGCAGCTACGCGTAAATGCCCGTGTAAGACAAGAAACTGTTACAGCGCTCACAACTTCGCCAGCACGGTGAGTTTTGGCATGTCAGCGTCAGTGAATGACAGCGATCATGGCCGTGTGGTCAGAATCTTTGTGGGGCCTTCGTAAGACTGCATGTACTGGGAACCAATGTCAAAGACAGCGATCGAGCAATGGCGGCCGACGGCAAGACAAAAGCGCTTGTATCTCCGCCACCAAGGTGAGTTTCAGCACAATATTATTATTTTGATTTTGTGTCACTGCATCATAGCGATCACGACGGTGTAGTCAGAATCTTTTGTATATTTAACTTTGGTTTTAGTTTATCATAATGTAATATAAACTTTTATCTTATATAGTGTGGCCATTCTATCCTGGTTTATGTAGGGTACTAGTGGAATGCTCAGTTTATGTAGGATGCTATTGTCCTCCACATTCTAATCCTGCATCATCAGTCCAATCACAGTGCAGCTATAGTAACCACCAAGCAGTCAAAGTAACTACTTTGTTTTTGAGTGACAAAAACAACATGTTTGTTTAACCAAGAATTTGGTAACCCATTGCAGTTCAGTCATAGGATCCATCAGGTGACCATGCCTGCCCTGCATGTTTGTAACCACCAATATGAGTCACAACCATTACAGTGTGTCGCTTCAGCAGTGCATTGTACTGCCAAACCTTGCAGCTGTGAGTTGTGTTTATTGCAAGGACACTTTAACCATTTAGGTATACTAGTACTCTACAATCTATATACTGCAGCTATGCATCCCACTGTAGAAACCACATTGTTGTCAATGAAGTAACAATACAGTTTGTCATGCCATGAATTGCTTGCAGCTGTCAGTTGTGAATATTGCATGCACATGCAATGGTTATGATCAGCAGATGCATCCCATGACTAGCAAGATACGAGCTGCAACTGAGGTGGCTAAATTTGGTTAAAGCAACCATGGTGTTTGTATACGTATGTACATGCGTGTACATGCGCGCGCATGCACGTGTACAAGTGGAGCTACACAACATTAAATTTTGTGGTTGTGGTCACATTCTTTGATCACCACAGTGGAGGAGGACTGAGATGCATGCAGCTATGGTGACCAGAGTCTGGTTACCTTTTACAGCTGCAGTATAGGAAGGGATTCCATGGAAAAAGATCTCTGTATAGGGGGGATTGTATACTGCTATGGGCGAACATCTCCCCTTGTTTTCTTACTTTTTGTCGTTCTGGTATCCCTACATCCTGTTAAATTTTTATTACTTGTAATAATTAATGCAACAAGAAAGGCTGCATGAAGCTGACAACTCATACTGTCAAGGTGAGACACTGGAGCATAGAACGTTTTTGTTTGAACTTTGAATAGATGTAATTGTGCATTATACTTCACAAAAATATGTCAGCAATTCAAATTTTTTGCAGCAGATATAAGACCTCTTCAGCATGCCGTGCATGTGGCTGGTTTTAAGCTGCCACTGCTCCCCAGGCACTCCTCAGGTAGTCCTCCTCGCTGAGAATAATACGTGTTTCTCCTGTAATTACCCATACAGTGCGGTTGGTTCTTGTTAAATTACCTTTTAAAATAAAAGCTCAGGCTTGCTTGTGCTACGGAGGCTATATAGCTATCCTGGTGGGAGCTAAAACGGTTTTAGGACTTTCTTGAAAATATAATATACTAAAGTGGTAGCAATTAAGTGGTGACATGGGCCCGCAGAAAGGTAGTCTTCATAATCCTGCTAGCGTTTCATAATTATAGGTACATGACTTAGCTTAATTGTTTACCCATCTGTATGTCTGTTGGAGGACCTATAGTGGTCAAGCAGCATAAATGAATACACATTGTTCGGAAGTGTGCAGTTTGGAAGTGTGCAGCTGCATACACTTCTATAGTATTGCTATAGTTACCTCAACAGGCCTACTATATGTTTTCCTACCCATGCATTATATATTATATTACTATAAAAGGAGAAGGGTTGTTCTAACCAGGCTGTGGTGCATCTCAATGTCTCCAAGGAATGAGCACACAAGTGCAGCCCACTTTGATCCTATTATATAATTATGTATAATTCATAGCTATATATAATTCATAGCTATTGGATAGGAAAACCTAGTAGGCCTGTTGAGATAACCTAGGTCAAGTTTCTTAGTTCCAGGTAAGATAACCTAGGTCAAGTTTCTTAGTTCCAGGTAACTAAGCAATACTAGGAGAATGCATGACATTGTGGGGCGAGCGTGGCGAGTGCAATGCAGAACGAGCATTTGCATGTACAGTCATTCAAATTTTAATGTCCCTGCCAATGCAGCCGGTCCAATATGTTGCATGACTGAGGTGACAGAAATCATAATATGACAATCAGTCTATGACACACATGTCTGGTCTAGCTAGCTAGCACACCATGTGTTCTGCAGGACAATTAATATTGTAGCTAGCTACAGGTCTGAGGTTGGTGACTATAGGTAAGTCCACCAGCGGTCTTGCTGTCACCACAGGTGAGAAGGTACAGAGCCTGGTTAGAATGTTCATGGTTCGGCCACCGCTCTAGCCACTGAATAGGTAGGTCCACGAGTGGTCTCCATCTGTGTTGTCGCCATCGTCCATCGAACAGGCCTAGTAGAGTACTCGCGCGATGCAACTTTGCTATGTAGGTGAGAAGGTATACGAGCCTGGTTAGACTGTTCATGGTTTGCCCATCGCTCTAGCCAATGAATAGGTAGGTCCATGAGTGGTCTCCGTCTGTATTGTTGCCATTGCATCGTCCATCGAACGTATGACGTAAGAATACGCAAAATAAGAGCAGGAAGTGAATTACGGCATGACGTACGATACATATGAAGGGGCGAGAAGCAAAGTGGGCCAACCCACAATGAATTAAGTGTGGGGAATGGTGTGAAATGTTCAAAACTGCATTAAAAATCATGGACTATATGTGGGGTTTTTCCAAAAAATTAAAAGGTGGAAATTGCCTGAAACACATTTTGCAAGGACTTCCACATCAAGGGGGTGAAAATTGATGTTTGTGGGTTAGCCCACTTTTCTTCTCAGACCTTCATATATTATAGATATAGATATGGAAAATCTACAGCTAACTCGTCTATGTGGGGCTCGCTCACGCTCGCCCCAACTATACAAGTGTATGCAGCTGCACTTCCAAACAATGTACGTACGTACGTACCTATTATTTATATTCAAAAACAGATCAGTTGTTTTAACCACAGAGTGCCGGTTACCCTGGTTGCAGACAAGCTACCCTGTTTCTAACAGGTGTAGAAGGTGGTTAGAAGAAGGGCATAAAGCAAGTAGAGAGGAAGCTGGTCCAGATTTAATTTATCTACAAGATTTACTAGCTAAAATAACATCTGTGAGGGACCTGCTGCCATCAAGGGCATGAAAATTTCCATGACAACCAGTTGTATAGTGCCTTGCAGATGTGCCAAGATTGTCAGTGAGATGATCTGGCTAGCTGCCTTTGCAGGTTGTCTTATGCAATTATAAGCCCAACTTGAGTAAACCTCCCATAACCACTGTCTCCAGCTTGTCCAGTGTCCACTCTGTGGTTAAAACAACCAATTAGTTTTTGCATATACATCAGGTGAAAATATTTCACGCAGGTTAGCACCAGTAACATATCTGCAGAATAAATATGAACAGTCTGGGTATATACCGTAGAGTACGTATCAAGCACCCACCACGTATCAAGCGCCCACCCCCCTCTTCACGCGAAAGTTACTGCACTGGGTCCAAGAGTAGTGTAGTAAGGGCCCACCCATCACAAAAGTTTTGAGCAGCATTTCTTAACCTCTGGGCGAGGTTGTGCATTCAAAAAGGCCGATTTACAGTGAAGTATAAACTACTGCGTGCTTTCTCTGTCGAGCATTTCTTCTCAAGGACTTCGCAACGACGCGCGATCAATTTCCTTGCGTGAAAAATGGACTTATATATTCATAGCCGGTCATTGATATTCACAGCTTACCGCAGCGCTTGTTGTTTATACAGTGCTGAATGGGTGGGCGGATACTACATGCCTAAGTAGTCTCTACGGTAGAAGCATCTTGTGTGCATTCCAACCGCCAACCTCATTCGTGAGCCCTTGAGATGTCCTCATACTTGTTGCTATCACTTCTTCAAGCCTGCAAGAAATATGATGCATGGTACCAGTGGCTTGATGTAAGAAGAGGAAAAATTCAGTGGTGTATCAACGGAGACCGTACTCTTCCTCTATGCATGGTTTATTGTGGGATGGATCGAGTGCAAGTCTCAATGAGATTCATTCAAGTTGGAGTCTGTTCTGCTTAGCTAAGTTAGTAACAATAATATATAGAGGATACTGAATCACCCCAAAATGGCCACAACAATCAAGAAGTGGCATTTCATATTTTGTCTTACAATAGTTCAGGCAAGGTCACTGCCTCAAACCTCTCAATCATGATTGAGATCATACTAAGGTACTTTGCCTTCTGCGTTCCATGCCCTAAGGTACAAACCTGTTGAAACAGAATGGTCACAGTAAACCCATCAACAATGTATTAGTGCACAACAATACATGTGCCTTATATATATGCATCCAAGCATTTGGTTCTGAAGTGTTTATATTATGCAAATATTTTGACGCCCACAGAGAAAGCATGCCGTAGTTCATGCTTTGTGAATGCACAACCTTACCTGAAGGTTAGAAATGCTGCTCAAGACTTAACTTTTGTGGTAGATGGGCCCTTACTACACAGCTTTTGAACCCTGTGCAGTAACTTTCGCGTGAAGAGGGGGGTGAGCACTTGATACGTACTCTACGGCACTTGTGAACATAGAGTAACGTTGATAGAGTAACATAATTATATTATGGGTTACCACACAGTGTCATTGCCTGCAAAATCTTCTAGATCTGTGAGCGCTCAAACATGTTTGAAGTAGCCTCGTTCCCAGGCCATCTGCCAGTCGCACGCGCATCGCATACGTGACCTTTGAACCCTTGTCACATAGCTATGTGACAAGGGTTCAAAGGTCACGTATGCGATGCGCATGCGACTGGCAGACGGCCTGGGAATGAGGCTATGTTTGAAGTACAATCTATCTATTTTCACATGTACGTCACACTTCTGAGCATGCACAGTAGCATCATTGACCGTGCCCCTTTATGTCGCAATTCATAGTGCCACGGGTTGCAACACTCATGACCATTGAAGAGCTGAAGGAGGCGGGGTGCAGGGCTGGTTGACTGTGGGGTGTTGTAGGGCGGAGTCCGGGTAGTTTTATATCAATAGCAAGCAGCGATAGCAATCTGGTAGGCTAGTTGAACTGATATATGTCCACACGTTTAAGTGACATCATATACGTATGTGTTAACTGGAGTGCATCATAGCTATGTACGATCGGGCCAGGGTAAGAGTAGTGCAAGTGATGAAACAAAGCTGCCGACAGACATGACAAGTGAGGTGGTTAGACACCTCGAGTCATGTTTGCACAACACAATAACAATACCCCCCCAACACACGTACACACACACGCACGCACGCACACATGCACGCACGCACACACACACACACACACACACACACACACACACACACACACACACACACACACACAATGACATAATTTTCTTCAAGGAGAAAGTCAAGCAACAAATCACCGGGCGTCTGTATTCACACTGGACTGGACTGGAGTGAACTGGATTCACCCCAAAAAATCTGTAAAATGCCCTTTTCAGTGTAGGACAGAAGCTAAGCATGGCTAAGCACACTTACTCAAGTTGCTTGCACAGCCTGCTTTCGTCTTTCCTCGAGTCGGTAGAGGTCAAAGGTCACATGCAAATTTAATGAGTTTCTAATTCTGCAATGAGCTTCAGTCAGTGGTGGTGATAGAGGAAGCTCATTAAATATGCACGTAACCTTTGACCTCTACCGATTCGAGGAAAGACACAAAAGCAGGCTGTGCAAGCAACTTGAATAAGTATGCTTAGCTTCTGTCCTACACTGAAAAAGGCATTTTACAGATTTTTGGGTGAGTCCAGTCCAGTCCAGTCCAGTCCAGTCCACCAGTCGTGAAAAAAGACGCCCAAATCACCCTATGCTAGGTAGCATAGCGGTACATCACTATTCAATAGTCAAACTATCGAAACATAGCTACGACAAGAAGCTGCTTGGTGAGGTCGAGATATACCGCTTAAATTCTGTTCACAAATCTAGCATCACTGAATTGAGTTTGAGGACAGATAGCAGATAGCTAGCTAGCTAGCGGGCGTCTTTATTCCGGCACTGGACTGGATGTACTCACCCAAAATGCCTTTTTCAGTGTCTATAGGAATTATTCATTCACTAAGGCTGCTTGCATAGCCCGCTTTCGTGTCTTTCCTCGAGTTAGTAGAGGTCAAAGGTCACATGCATATTTAATAAGCTTCAGCAAAATGCGCTTCAGTCAGGATAGAGGAATATTATTTGGTTTCTATCTTCAGCAAAAGGCTGGAGTTCAATTTCTGCAGTAAATGAATGAGTCAAATTGATAAATATGCACGTGACTTTTTGACCTCTACCGACTCGAGGAAAGACACGAAAGCAGGCTATGCAAGCAACTTTAGTGCCGGAATAAATAAGTATGCTTAGCTTCTGTCCTACACTGAAAAAAGCACTTTACAGATTTTTGGGTGAGTCCAGTCCACTCCACCAGTCCAGTGAATAAAGACACCCCTAGCTAGCTAGCTAGCTAGTACAGTTTGGCACTGGCACATGCGGCAACACACACATGAATGTAGACAGTTCCTCTTTTGCTCTTTGTTTCTGCGACACTTCACAAACCTGCTTCAAAAACCTGTTTCCACCATCAAAGTCAGTGTTAGAGGAACTAGCTACTATAAATCCACTGTAAAACTAAAACTCATATAATGAAAAGCACTAAAGTGCAAACCCTCGGCGTTTGGTAGCTTTCTTAGGCTCACAATCATCACTGCAACGTGCCCTCCTTTTACACGCAAAGGCATGGCCACAATCACAAACCGCCCTCTTCGCATGCACTGTACTACTGCACCACACTTTGGACATGTCTTTCTCAGACGCATAGACCATACAGACTCCATTGTCAGCCACCAGCGGCAGTAGATACCAACCAACAGAGTTCTCGCCAGAAATCTACATCCAAATGGTGCATGATGTAATCATTATGAACTACATGTAGTGCATACGTGAATACGCGCGCAGAAGAGCCTCACGCGAAGCGAGTGGGCATTGTCGTATTCACAGCCTGGTAAAGATATTCATGTAGCTCACTCTGAGTAGGTAAGTATATTCATGAAGCAACCAGGAAACCCATAATCATTTGCAAGTACGCCTGGAAAATTGCATGTTGGACAAAATGGCGGACATTATCGCGGTAAGCAAGAAGCGCTCTAGCTTCCTAACTAAGTATTTTTAGGAAAAACGCCAGTTTTAAATCCATGTATGTATCCCGCTTGTACCGCTAGTGCCTTTAGTTCTACGTTTATTAGCACCAGTTGGCAGATAAGTTTCTTGGACAAACAGACAGACAGACACACAAAACGACTACAGTAACCCTGTGCGCATGCGCGCCGAGGGTTAATTACTTGCACTGTTCTCAATGTGGCTGACATTAGTACCAGGTTGACGCGAGTTGTGGGATTTTCACTTTTTAGAGATTCGACCTACTTGTTGAAATCTTACATGAATGATTGGCACAGATTAGAGTACTTACCACCATACCACATTTTATTTGTGCCTGGATACTGACATGTGTAGCTACATGTACGTGTCTAGGTATGAGTTGTGGGGCTGTTTAATTTTGAGCATTCTCGCATGAATGATGACAGTTTTCTTTGTGCTTGGATGTGACTGACACCCAGACGTGTACTAGTCCAGGTATAGTAGATGTGAGTTGTGGGACTGTCCTATTTAGAATAGGATTGCATTCTTTGTATTGCATAAATGGCTCGCACAGATTCAGTCGTGAAGTGGTACACTGTATATGATATCATTGATCATTATCTTCCTGTGGTAACAGTTCAGTGTGTACTATTCCTGCAGTCCAGTTGTCCATATATGCATTCCCTCATCCATTCTGGTCCCTGCATGCACAACGACATGCAGTAGCTTATACATGCAGGACTCATTCATGCTAGCTTGTACCAATTACACAACTCACATTTCAGCTCATTGGTCCACTTGATCAGAATGAACATGCTAGCTTGTAGGGTGAACATATAATCATGCAAGATCTGCACATTATATGTATACCATCAATTGTATGCTGCACCAGTTAGCTATACCTAAACAGAAACTTCTAACGCTGACCCATAACTATGTTGGTGGTGCCAGTTCAGTCCGAATGCATGCTGCAGTAGATCTACTGTCCTTGCCTGTTCCAAATGTTTAACATAGCTACTGTTACGATACTAGAGCATCTGTACGGTAGCTGCGCTGTTTTGTGATCCCTTCTTCCCTGGATGTTTCTCTCCAGCTCTAGCTAGCTCAGCTACAGCCTGGTTATAGCTACTAGCTACTGCAATCACGCACGGCTTTGTATACAGTATCATCATTCCAGTGTTGACTGCATACTATAATGTAGTCCAGTAGTCCTTTCACACCCACCAAATAAAGATTATGGACCCCCTTCTCTGTTGTATTTCTGCACAGCAAATACATTACGTATGTGGGAAATAGGGACTTGTACTTGATGAGTGCTAAACAGATTCTTAACTATCATCAGGACTTACAAAATGAACACTACAAACGTATCAAATCACTGTCACTATTCTCAGTCTCTTGAATTGTGATTGAGGAATGTTCCTCAGGCATCAACAGCTCCTCCTCCAAATCAGTCTCTGATCTCCTTTCAAAAATCTTTTTCCTTTGGGATCTTCTATTCAAGTACCATCCTAGCACTGGCAGTCGGAACGATGGGAGCAGTTACAGAAATACTCCCTTCACTCCAGTTTCAATGTGTACTTGCACCAGCAGCATCACCTCGTACAGGACAAGCAGCATGAGGATGAGTCCAATGGTTGCAGTAATCACGACAAAGTGCAAACACATACTTCCACAGCACCTTACACTGCATGCTCTGAATATTTCTCCCACTTGATCACCTTTGACACTGATACAGCAAGTAAGCAGCAATGGTTGTGAAACCAGCAGGTATCATTAGCAGGCCAGGCCAGAAATACAATGTGGCCAGAAATGCAATGTGTTAATTTCATTGCCCATATAGAAAACGAAAGGTTATGACAGGGTTGTAACCCATAAGGTCATGTATTTTCTGTTGTTGAGATTCTCTCTTCCTCATGTTACTTTGCAGAAGCTACCACGGAGGACGTGCCCCCACGGGAGGGAGAGGAGGAGGATGATATGCCCCCGCTGGAGGGAGAGGAGGATGATGATGCCACAAAGTTGGAGGAAGTCGACTAGAGGAGCAAGATGTGCTAACACAAACTGCTGCCACATGCCTAAATTGAACCCTTGATTTATCATCACTGTTACTCTGCCTTGTTGTAACAACTATGTAACAACCATGTTGACAAGGTTGTGACAAGGCTGTGATGGGGTTGTGACAGGCCTAAGGTTGTATAGTTGTTGTTGCTAGGAACCTGGAATTGAAACTGTAAACAGGATGTTAGCTACATGGTTGTTACAACCCCCTTAGTAATCAATGTTTGGCAGCATTATGGTAACCCTGTTATTACAGGGACATGGTGGTCCACATTAATTCCAACACTAGTACTAGGATGGTGTTGGCATCCAGTCAGATGCCCATGCACAAACATTATACTATAACTGGAATGTGGAACTGGAAAGTCCCACGTTCCAGTGAAGAATCCAGTCCAGCGATTAGAGACACCCGTTCATGCATTATGGTAGTACGTACTCATCCATGTGAAGCAAGACTGCGAAGTTAGTTGCAACAAAGTCATAAATTATTCAACAACATTGTGAATCGTGTAAGTAAACTGACTTGCTATATTGCGTTATAGGGCACATCTACAAAAGAAAACTATGGTATAATTGTGCAAAGAGCATAATGTTGTAGTCTAAGAGATGGTCTACAAAAGACTATAGTATTATTACATGTACATAGATCCAAATTCGTTTATACTGATGCAAAATTTCTACTGGAATGCAACACTAGTTCTGAATTCATGAATTCATGATGACAAAGTAAAAGAACATTCCTACACCAAATTCTACACTGGAGGTAGAAATAGCTTTCTGGACAGTATTATACAGGAATATAGTATTATGATGAATCTCCATTGTCAATGTCGTTTGTCATGCATGGAGAACCTCCGGAGGATTTAACTGTAGGAGCTCCTCGTCCATATCAGTCTCTGATCTCCTCCTCTGAGATCTCCTCTTCAAGTACCATCCTAGTACTGGCAGTGGAAAGGATGGGAGCAGGGACAGAACTATTCCCTTCACTCCAGTTTCAATTTGTACTTCCACCAGCAGCATCACCTCATACAGGACAAGCAGCATGAGGATGAGTCCAATGGTTGCAGTAATCACGACAAAGTGCAAACACATACTTCCACAGCACCTTACACTGCTCTGAATATTTCTCCCGCTTGATCGCCTTTGACACTGATACAGCAAGTAAGCAGCAATGGTTGTGAAACCAGCAGGTATCATTAGCAAGGATAATATATACATGATAGTCACTTGAGGATGGGTCAGCAGCAGCACGAAAAGGGGAATAACAGTCATGGTGAAAAGCTGTACCGCTATCAGAATATTCCATATAATGCAAGTGTCTGGACTAAATGCTTCAAGGAAGAACATCTGCAACCAACACACTTCTGCCTTTTAAGGTAATTGTTCTTCACAGTGTACACAGAAATGAGAAGTTCAATAAACACCGCAATCGGGATGACGGTAAACTTGGCCACAAGAGTAAGCACTTCCACATTATAAGCACTTGTACCAGATGGAATTGTGCATTGATGGTTAGATGATGCAGGATGCAATAGTTGGGTGATTGTTAACAAGTGAGTCTTTAAAAGACTTGATGTGTCTCGGCACGACTTGGTATCAGCTAGAATCATGCAGAGGACATGGCAGCTGCTTAACCCTTTATTATGACTGCAAAATCTGTTAGCTATGAGACTTTCAGCTTAAGTGAGCGTCAATATCCTTGGAGGTTCTGTGTGAGCAAGGGGTGGGTCAGGACAAAGGGTGAAAGCAGTATGGTCGTGTCTGGGCTTGATGTTTAGTCAACACCTTGGCCAATTCTTTCAGCACTTATCTATAGGCCTATAGCTAGCTAGCTAGAGCTGAGTGAGCTTTAGTATGCACTTGGGATGGCTGAGTGCAGCACACTGGATGGGTGAGTATTCATTGTCCTGAATTAAGTATTAGAGCTACGTAGCAACAGTCTTGGTAAGAGGATTCATGAGCAGCCATGCAAACCCATAATCATATTTGAAGATCTAGTTGCACGTTATAAATACGTTTGACAACCTATTAAGGTGTAGAGCATGCATGCAGCACTTGCGCGGGCGCATTGCGAAAAGCGACGTACGTACCACGTACCACGTACCACGTACCACGTACCACGTACCACGTACCACGTACCACGTACCACGTACCACGTACGTACCTACGCATCCAGCACTGTGTCTCGGCACTTCGGTGCCGAGACAAAAAGTTCCCTAACTGAGGCTGTAGTGTATCCGACATTGGTCAGGAAGGCCATACCTGCTGCTGCCCAATATAAATATCTCAAGAAGTCTCCCCTTGAAGCTTTGGTCATCATTTTGGGATAATATGAGGAGAGTAACTTTGCAAGCACAATTGGTGTGAGAGTATTTAGGAATACAAAAGCACCAAATAGAGAAAAACGACAGACGTTAGTATTGCGACATGATCCTTTGAAAGGTCTTGTTACCTTATCATTATAGCTCATGGCGACATATCCTCTGTCATTTTCATTTGTTGGTTTATTGATGCGGGCGTATGACTTTACCTGAACAAAAGAGGGATCATAAATTGTAAAGTGTAGCTACCAGTGTGCATAGATATCACCCAAAAGAACTTTGCAATGATAGGCTGTAGGTGAGCTTGCACTACCAATTCTTTGATGCTCAAGTATGCCTTACCATACAAAACTATTATACCATACACAAGAATGCACTGATGTTCGTACCCAAGGTAGGAGTTGCATCAGAGGGGTCATGAGTATGCAACATGTAAAGAGATATCACCCCAAAAAAACAACATTATTTTGCAATGACAGGCTAGGTGAGCTTACACTACCAATTCTTTGATGCTCAAGTATGCATGCCTTACCATACAAAATATTATTATACCATATACACAAGCATGCACTGATGTGCTCACCCAAGGTAGGAGTTGCATCAATGCTTCCAACAGGTCATCCTCGGAAGTGTTACAAGGAAGAGTGTCAATGTGGAGCGAAATCTGTAAGTAATCGCTGTTTTGTATGGTTATGTGAATACCGTGGCATATCACATTGTCTAATATTAGTAACTGATCAATCGGAATGATGTTGAGTAAGGGAGAACTGCTCCACTGAAAATTCTGGTGGTATGAGAAGTTGACCAGTGTACCAGGCAAGGCAGGATGTCCATCACAACTCTCTGGTAGCGTACTGTCAACGTTGACACTGATGAAGATTAAGTCTTGGGATGATCCTTGGGACGGAAAGAACGTGTGCTGCATCAGGTACCTTACTTTCCTGTCTGTTATCAACGCATGTTCTAGTTTCTGATACACAACTTGGGGTGCAAGGTACTGGATTGTGCTTCTTGCTGTCACAGCTATAGTAGCTGTTATCAGAACAAAGGTGCTAGCATGCAGTGTCCACATATCCATGATGATCAATTAGCTAATACCTGCATATACAGAGAATAAAACAAATCTGACATACATAATGTAACGAGCACACAATATCAATGAACTACACATGGCTGACTGTAGACCGCATCCTACTCATAATTATACATTGTGACAAATAAATTAGCTAGTTCTTTCCTCTAGTCCAGCATGCATATTACAACAAGTCAGTTGTTTACAGCTTTCTAATTTTACGACTTGCCATCTAGCTATGTGGTATGTTTGGATGTATAGTGACCACATTAGCATGATTGCTGTTTATGTAGCCTTTGTCTATTTGAGACAGAGATTTTCATAGGGAAAAAAAAACAGGTGCTACTCTGGTTTAGCAATAGAATACTGTGATAACCAACACATCGCCTAGTCTCGTTCCTAGACCCACTTCGGGAATGAGACTACACATTGTCATTGTTCAAATGAGCTAACCATGCACTTCAATTTGCAGCGGTCAACAAACTATACCGCAGAAACCCAGCAGTGGGGAACAGTTCCTTTGTGTTTGGTTTAGTGCTTACACATGTGCAGCTATATAGAATGAGTTGTGGGAAGATTATAGTCGGGACACTTCATAAACTATGACCTACACTGATCGACCACTGTGTACCAAACCTCAATGTCTGAGGATGGCTATACCACTTCACGACTGAGTTTGTAGCTAACAAATGGAATCCCGGCCCATGGCGGATTCTAGTCTTGGTACAGAAATGAATCTGGCCACATCCAAATGGGACCACGGTAACCCACATTCTTGACACAGTAAAATACTATTATAACTACTAACTAGCAGCACTGAATCTAGACTAGATAGCTAAGTAGCATATCGATCGAATCATTAGTGAAACTTGCGTCACCACCTGCTCATCAGATGCCAGTAGTTGGATGGCCCAAGTTATACAGATTGTTTCCTCATCAACTGCTCATCAGATTCATGTAGTTGGATGACCCAAGTTATACAGAATATTTGTTGCTTTAAATTTTGAATCTAAACACTACCCACACATCCCACTATCAAAACTTCCTTCATTGTGGGCTGTTGATTAGTAAATCCTTATGAGGAATCCCGCTATGATGCTTTTACTTACAGTAGCTATAAGGAACTGCAATGGCATCTCCACTATCAAAAACTTTCAGTTTGTACAGATGCTTAGAATCACAAATTTGGCGTATGTTGAAAAGCAGATCGTTGTGGGGAATCCTGCTAAAATGCTGACGTTTTGCAAGCAACGCTGTCAGTGTTGAGATAGTCCTGGAAATTTAGAGGACGGGGCGGAGGGGGGGAGGGGGAGGATCTTTGATCCACTGAGCTTCAGTCTTCAGGAAAATTGAAACTAACGTGAGGTTAAAAAATCCCTGGAAAGATATGAGGTCAGCCTTTTGTACGTCATCATAGTTCCATGCCAGGCAGTCTCGAGCACATGCAACAGTGGTTCTTTTCACATTGGGTGACCTTGATCAGTGATGACCTTTTAAATTCCCTTATGGGTCGACTGTTACTGGCTAGCTAAGTATCTCCACCATTAATTTTTCTACTGACCTCAGCAGGTTACGTTGTTGTTAAACAAATTCATTTAGCTAGGGATCTTGTGGTGACCTTCAAACCACATTATACTTCAAACAAGATCTTTTGTTAGCAGTAACAAGCATAAAACCCAATCAGAAATCTCAGTAACATTGTGTTACCAATATTTATGTTGACTTCTCTCTATAATAAGCCGTCAACAGTAAGTTCAACTTCAGTGTGAACGTTGAGTTTCTTGCATTCAACTTTCGATTAGGAGAAACATTATGTTAGTATTGATTGAAGACGTACAGTACTGCAGTATGTCATTACCCATGAATGAATTCTGGAGTCACACGGTCACTCATGCTGACTGCAGGTCAATGACCAAGAGAATGTAGTAGATTTAGTGAGAATAGCAATCAGTGTTGGATTTGAGTTCAGTTTTGCCAACTTATGCTTGTACAATAATTAACGCTATTCACATCCCTAAATCTGGTGATACTGAAAGTCCTGGAAATTTAGAAGCCGAACTTCTGTAAGCCAAAACTCATTCTAGTTGGAAACTGAAATTTTCGACCACTTGTCACAATTACTGGAGCCTGGGAACAAGGAGGGCTTGCTAAGAATAAAATTCCCTATGTACATGCAGCACCCCAAAGAACACATTTTCATGCATTCAGCACATACCACATTCACAAGTCCTCCTCTCCCACAGCATTCACTCATCAGAGGCCATCTGGCAATTAACTACTGGCAATACCATTCATGACCACAGCAATTGGAGGTCAAATGTGGATGTCAGCCAGATTCTCACCCAGGACAACCAGTGCAGACACCTCAGCTTGGATGACACAGCTATGAAATTTATTTTGCGATAAAAGTGTAACTGTGCTGGTACTTACAGGTCTATACAGTAGGTGCTACAGGCAAAGGCTACTCAACTGCACCCAACTTCAGCTCAAAGAACTCTAACACATGGTTCGACTTATGTATTAAGTCATAAATGACATAATACACAAATCATGGTCTATAACTACAAATGTATAGCTCTGCCAGGGTTTCCTTTTGATGGCATCGTGAAAAGTTATTTTGTAATGAAAGCAACATCATGAATTGTGTAATAAAACATACTGTGTTGCAAGGTACAAAATGCATATTACAGGGATAACTTATAATGTCGTACTGATACAAAACATTGTTATACAAAATGTTAAAGTGACTACGACAATAAAGTAAGAACATCATGCACACAGAGCAGAGGTGGTTGTGATGCAGTTATCAGTATGCCTTTGCATAAAGAAATCATCTGTCAACTTTTGTGAACAGCATTATGCCGGCAAAGGCAATGAATCTCCACCGTCACTATTATCAGTCGTTTGAATCATGCACGGAGAATCTTCATAAGGAATTAACTGCATCATCTCCTCATTCAAATCGGTCTCCGATCTCCTCTGTGTCCTCTTTTTCCTCTGGGATCTCTTCTTCCTCTGGGATCTCTTCTTCAAGTACCATCCCAGTGCAGACAGTGGAAACGATGGGAGAAGTGACAGAACTATCCCCTTTACTCCAGTTTCAATTTGTACTTGCACCAGCAGCATCAGCTCGTACAGGATCAGCAGTGTGAGAATGAGTCCAATGGTTGCAGTGATCACGACAAAATATACACACATACTTCCACAACACCTTACACTGCTCTGGAAACTTCTCCTTCTCGGTTGTTGACACAGATACAGCATGTAGGCAACAATGACTGTGAAACCAACTGGTGCTAGTAACACAAAAATTATACTAGTGATAGTCACTTGTGGGCGGATCAGCAGCAGCACACAAAGGGGGGTGACAGTCATGGCAAGAAGTTGTATGGCCATTAGAATACTCCACAATGCAATTGTCTGAACTGAAAGTAGCAGGTAGTGTTTTAAGGAGGAACGCCTGCTAATGACATATTTCTGCCTTACATCACAATCGTTTGTGAGGGTGTACACAGAAATCACAAGTTCTATAAACACTGCAACTGGGACGATGGTAAACTTGGCCACTAGAGTAAGCACTTCGTCATTGTAAACACTTGTATCAGTTGGAATCAAGCATTTGTAAACAGAAAACTGGATCATACAGGATGTAATTGATGGATGATTGGAAAAATATTGTCGTGCAAGTGAAGTTGCAATGTATCCAACATTGATTAGGAAAGCTGTACCCACCGCTGCCCAGTACAAATATCTCTTGAAGTCTCCAGCTGAAGCTTCGGTCCTCATCTTGGGATAGTGTAAAGACACTAACTTCGCAAGCACAATTGGCATAAGAACGTTTAGGAAGACAAAAGCAGACAATAGCGAGAGACGATAGAAGTGCGTATACTGATCTGATCCATTGTAAGACCCTGAAACATACTTGTCATAGCTTATGGAGACATATCCTTTGTCGTTTTCATCTCTTTGTCCGTGGGCTCGGGCATACGACTTTACCTGTACGTGAGGCAGGGTGAGTGTTGCAACATGTTATAATGAATGTGCCTGGATAGGTAGCCAGAAAATGACAAGTTACAGTGACAAGTTTAGTGAAATTATTTGGCTAGCTTCTTTCCAACACCATGCATATGCCATTTCCTTACGCATGATGCCATACACACGCACACACTGCATAAATCGGATGCACTCACCCAAGGTAGGAGTTGCATCAATGCTTCCAACATGTCATCCTCAGAAGTGTTACAAGGAAGAGTGTCAATGTGAAGCAAAATATTCAAGAAACCATGATGCTCCGTAATTCGATAAATCCATTCACTTATGACATTATCTAGTATTAGTAACTGATCAATTGATATGAGGCTGAGCAAGGGAGAACTGCACCACTCAAACTTCTGGAAATACGAGAAGTTAACTGGTGCATCGGGTAACATACATGTACTGTCAACGGTAAATTTCACACTAATAAAGATTAAGTCTTGAGGTAACCCTTGTGATGGAAAGAAAGTGTCTTGCAGCAACTGTCCTACTGTTTTCTCCACAGCATGCATGTTGGTGTTGATTGTGAATATGTTACCCTTTCAGTGTTGTGCTGGAGAGTAGGTGTACAATGGTGATCAGACTGACTGCATGGGATGAGAAAATCCCCACTGCACTGACTGCAATGACCGCATCTCAGCAGGCTTCAACGAAGCGTTTACACTGTTTCATTAGCAAATGAAGATCTTGGGGTCCCAAACTTTAGATTGGGGTGGCCGGGTTAGGATTAGGCACTTTTTGTTCTGAAGCCATGTGGTCATGCAACAGCTGTGGTAAATTAGACCATGGCTCAGCATAATTGCAATTTTCATCCAGTTTACTGAAACCCAGACGAACTCCCTGGAGGTCTGTGTTGAGTCTACTGTAGGGTTATACAGTGCAGTAAGAGAAATGAATGTCCAGTAGTCCTTTCACACCCACCAACTCAAGATTATGGACCCCTTTTCTCCGTTGGATTGGCTAGGGACTTGCAATGGAGTAATAAAATTTAATGTGAATGCTAAAGCTATCTTCAAGACTTACAAAAAGAATGCTACAAAAGTATCAAATTACTGTCACTGTTCTCAGTCTCTTCAATTGTGATTGAGGAATGTTCCTCAGGCATCAACAGCTCCTCCTCCAAATCAGTCTCTGATCTCCTCCGGGTCCTCTTTTTCCTCTGGGATCTCTTCTTCATGTACCATCCCAGTGCAGACAGTGGGAATGATGGGAGCAGTGACAGAACTATCCCCTTTAATCCAGTTTCAATTTGTACTTGCACCAGCAGCATCACCTCGTACAGGATCAGCAGTGTGAGAATGAGTCCAATGGTTGCAGTAATCACGACAAAATGCACACACATACTTCCACAGCACTTTACACTGCTCTGGAAATTTCTCCTCCTTGGTTGTTGACACTGATACAGCACATAGGCAACAATGAGTGTGAAACCAACTGGTGCTAGTAGCACAGTTATTGTACAGATGATAGTAACTTGTGGGTGGATTGGTAACAGTACACCCAGTGGGACAGCAATCATGGTAAAGAGTTGTACGGCCGTCAGAAAGTTCCATAATGCAAGTATGTGAAATGATAACTGCAGGTAGTGCTTCACGGAGGAACATCTGCAACCGACATACCTCTGCTTTGTATCGTAATATTTCTCCACTAACACAGCAACTGGGATGACGGTACACTTGGCCACTAGAGTAAGCACTTCATCATAGTAAACACTTGTATCAGATGGAATAGTGCATGGATGATTAGGAACCTGGATTATACAGGATGTAATGGATGGATGATTGCGAGTATATTGATGTGTAAGTGAGGCCAAAGTGTATCCAACATTGATAAGGAAAGTTATACCTGCCGCTGCCCAGTACAAGTATCTCATGAAGTCTTCAGTTGAAGCTTTGGTCCTTATCTTGGGATAGTGTAAAGACACTAACTTTGCCAGCACAATTGGTGTGAGAATACTTAGGAACACAAAAGCAGACGTTATAGTGAGACGATAGAAGTGAGTTCGGTCACTGTGTGATCCGTAAGATCCTGTAACGTATTCGTTATAGCTTATGGATACATATCCTTTGTCATTTTCATCTCTTTGTCTGGTGGCTCGGGCATACGACTTTACCTGTGCATGAAGGTGAGTGTGTAACATGTTACTGTATATAAATAGTTGATTCTCCTTTCCAGCACCATGCATTATGCAATTGATACACATTTATACATACCCAAGGGAGGAGTTGCATTAGCGCTGCCAATAAATCATCCTCAGAAGTGTTACAAGGAAGATCATCAATGTGAAATGAAAGTTCTAAGGAACCACGATTCTGTGTTGTGTGGTAAATACTTTCACTTAGAACATTGTCTAGAATTAGTAACTGATCTATTGAAATGAGGTTGAGTAAGGGAGAACTGCTCCACTGAAATTCCTTGTAGTACGAGTTGTTAATTGCATTCCTAGGCAAGAGGGAAAGCACACCGCAACTCCCTGGTAGCATTCTGTTGACAGTGGTAATCACATGAATAAATATCATGTTTGATGACCGTTGTGATGGAAAGAACGTGTGCTGCAGCAAATACCCTACTTTGCTGTCCGTGATCAAGGCATGTTCTAGTTTTCGGTACACAGCTTGGGGTCCAAGGTGGTCGGTACTTTGTGCAATCACAGCAGTAGCTATCAGAAGCAAAATTCCAGCATGTAGTAGCAGGGTCCGCATCATTACAGTGATCAGAATCTGCATATAAGGTTATTGTATTTTCAGCAGTTACTGGTGCGAGTAAAATTCATGGGATACACACTTAAGCATGTATATATGCAGGATAGGCCTGTATGCAGTGTATTATACAGCATACAATGTATGTACTCCTTGCAAAACTATTACGACGATAATTTTAAACAATCATTTAACTAGCTACAGTCCGTCAAACACCAGTATGCACAACAAGCTAGGTCATGTATCTTGAATTTCACTTGCATGACACTCCGTTGGATGTAGAGAGATAATCTGATTTTAGCAGACAGATTTTCTATTGCATAGCCAACTACTTCACAAACCTGTTTCCAACATCAACGTCAATGTTAGAGGAACTACTATAATTATATGAATCCACTGAACAACTTGTACTTACCTGCACTGTTCTCAATGTGGCTGACACCCAGACATTAGTAGCTACCAGGTTGACGCGAGTTGTGGGACTGTCACCTTAGTTTGAAATTCAAGTTATTTGTTGAAATCGTACATGAATGATTGGCACAGATTAGGGTACTTACCACCATACCACATTTTATTTGTGCTTGGATACTGACTGACATGTGTCCATGTACGTGTCTAGGTATGAGTTGTGGGGCTGTCCAATAGGATTAATTTTGAGCGTTCTTGCATAAATGATTTCAACCACCACAGTTTTCTTTGTGCTTGGATGTGACTGACACCCAGACATGTGTTCTAGTCCAGGTATACTAGATGTGAGTTGTGGGACTGTCCTTTTTCGAAAGGGAACATTGTTTCTGTTTCATAATGGGTCGTAAGGAGATTCAGTCATGAAGTGGTACAGTTCATGTATACGATTTCATCGATCATTAATTTTCCAGTGTAACAATTTCAGTGTGCAATATGCAGTCCAGTTGTCCATGCGTTCCTTCATCCATTCTGGTCCCTGCATCATGGCTGCATGTACAGCGACAGTATCAAGTACATGCAGGACTCATTCATGCTAGCTTGTACCAACTACACTACTCGCATCTCAGCTCATTGGTTCATGTGCTAGCATGAACATGCTAGCTTGTAGGGTGAACATAATTATAATCAATATCTGCACTCAATGAATACTCCCAGGCTGTAGGAGAGGGGAATGAGGCTATAGGTACTGCCTCTTGAAGGGTTTCTAATTTTTCCTTAGCTACATACTTTTAATCTTGGGGTGAAAGGAGCACAGTTTATCCTGGTCCTGTTGATCAGTGTGTGCCTTCATATTGAGTCCATTCCCATTTGAGTCTACCGTCTGAGTTTGTGTCTGTGTCTGTGTCCAGCACCGTATCTGCCTTTACCACTTAGCTACCTAGTTTGTAACCGTCAATTGTACTATTGTCCTATGCCTTGCAGTCACACAACAACTGTGGTAAATTAGACCATGGCTCAGCATACGCTATTTTTCACTTCTCAGGATGGGCTCTCGTGGCACCTTCGCGCTTTGCACTGCAAGTTCCAGATGTACGAGGATTGCAGGTCCCAGGGCCGCCATGAGCTTCTTCCTTGGTCAAATTTCGCTCACGAACGTAATACGTACGTACACGTACACGTACACGGAGGGGTATACTAGATCGTGGTCTCGTTCCCAAGCCGTTCGGTTTCAGGCAACGCACGGTAAGCTTATTGCGAGCTGAGGTTGCAACGTAGCGGCAGCAAGTTGGTAAGGAGGAAAATAAAGTGATGAAGAAGCAAAAGGGGGGGGCACCGGCCCCCGATGCCCCCCCCCCCCCTAGATCCGCCCCTAGTCTCAGCATACGCTATTTCAATTTTCATCCAGTTTACTGATGCCCAGATGAACTCCCTGGAGGTCTATCTTGCTACTGTATGGCAATAGGAGAAATGAGTGACTTGCACGTTTTGGTCGTCCTGTAAAGTATGTGCTTGCATTATGACTGTAAAAGAATATGCCGGTAGTCTAATATTGAAGAGCCCTACACACTCCAATCAGTTCAATGTAATAGGCCTGTGCCTGGCAGCCCTGCCCTGTTGAACATATATGCATGAGTGATGTGATACCCTGGTTTGAAGAAGTATACAGCCTATGATTGTCAAGGCATATCGTGTCTGTCAGAGCTAACTTACATCACATTCGCAGCTGTGGCCTTATATTCAGCTATAGCAATTCCTAATCAGAAACTTCTAACGTTGACCCATGACTATGTTGGTGGTGCCAGTTCAGTCCGAATGCATGCATGCAGTAGATCTACTGTCCTTGCCTGTTCCAAATGTTTAACATACTGTTACGATACTAGAGCATCTGTGTGGTCACTGCGTTGTTTTGTGATCCCTCCTTCCATGGATGTTTCTCTCCAGCTCTAGCTAGCTCAGCTACGGCCTGGTTATAGCTACTAGCTACTGCAATCACACACGGCCTTGTATACAGTATCATCATTCCATGCAGTGTTGGCTGCATACGAATAGTCCTTTCACACCCACCCAATAAAGATTATGGACCCCCTTCTCTGTTGGATTGGCACACAGCAAATAGAGACTTGCAATAGAGTAATAAAGATGACTGCTAAACAGATTCTATTAGGACTTACAAAAAAACACTACAAAAGTATCAAATCACTGTCACTGTTCTCAGTCTCTTGAATTGTGATTGAGGAATGTTCCTCAGGCAATAACAACTCCTCCTCCTCTGATCTCCTTTCGGAACTCTTCTTCTTCTGGGATCTCTTCCTCAAGTACCATCCCAGTGCAGACAGTGGGAATGATGGGAGCAGTGACAGAACTATCCCCTTTACTCCATTTTCAATTTGTACTTGCACCTGCAGCATCAGCTCGTACAGGATCAGCAGTGCGAGAATGAGTCCAATGGTTGCAGTAATCGCAACAAAGTACACACACATACTTCCACAGCACTTGACACTACTCTGGAAACTTCTCATTCTTGGTTGTTGACACTGATACAGCACATAGGCAACAATGAGTGCTAATCCAACTGGTGCTAGTAGCACAGTTATTATAAAGACGATAGTAACTTGCGGGTGGATTGGTAGCTAGCAGTACACCCAGTGGGATAGCAATCATGGTAAAGAGTTGTACGGCAGTCAGAATATTCCATAATGCAAGTATGTGAAATGACAGCAGCAGGTAGTGCTTCATGGAGGAACATCTGCAACCGACATACCTCTGCTTTGTATCGTAATGTTTCTTCACAGTGTAGCTACATGGAAATCAGTAGTTCCACTAACACAACAACTGGGATGATGGTACACTTGGCCACTAGAGTAAGCACTTCATCATAGTAAACACTTGTACCAGATGGAATAGTGCAGGGATGATTAGGAACCTGGATTATGCAGGATGTAATTGACGGATGATTGTTTGTGTATTGATGTGTAAGTGAGGCCAAAGCGTATCCAACATTGATAATGAAAGTTATACCTGCCGCTGCCCAGTACAAATATCTCATGAAGTCTTCAGCTGAAGCTTTGATCCTCATCTTGGGATAGTGTAAAGACACTAACTTTGCCAGCACAATTGGTGTGAGAATACTTAGCAACACAAAAGCACCGAATAGACAGAGACGATAGAAGTGTGTATACTGATCTGATCCATTGTAAGACTCTGCAACCTTGTCATTATAGCTTATGGATACATATCCTTTGTCGTTTTCATTTCTTTGTCCATGGGCTCGGGCATACGACTTTACCTGTGCATGAGGGTGAGTGTGTAACATGTTACTGTATAAATAATTGATTCTCCTTTCCAGCACCATGCATGCATTATGCAATATATAGATACACATTTATACATACCCAAGGGAGGAGTTGCATTAGCGCTGCCAATAAATCATCCTCAGAAGTGTTACAAGGAAGATCATCAATGCAAAATGAAAGTTTTAAGAAACCATGATTCTGTGTTGTGTGGTAAATCCTTTCACTTAGAACGTTGTCTAGAATTAGTAACTGATCTATTGAAATGAGGTTGAGTAAGGGATAACTGCTCCACTGAAATTCCTTGTAGTACGAGTTGTTAATTGCATTCCTAGGCAAGAGGGAAAGCACACCGCAACTCCCTGGTAGAATACTGTCGACAGTGGTATTCACATGAATAAATATCATGTCTCCAGATGACCGGTGTGATGGAAAGAATGTGTGCTGCAGCAAATACCATACTTTGCTGTCCGTGATCAAGGCATGTTCCAGTTTCCGATAGCTACACAGCTTGGGGTCCAAGGTGGTGTGTACTTTGTGCAATCACAGCAGTAGCTATCAGAAGTAAGATTCCAGCATGTAGTAGCAGGGTCCGCATCATTACAGTGATCAGTGTCTGCATATAAGGTTATTGAAATTTTCTGCAGTTACTGGCTTGTTACTGGTGCAAGTAACATTCATGGGATACACACATAAGCATGTATGCAGAATAGGCCTGTATACAGTGTATATAATGTATGTATAGTTGTACTCCTTGCAAAACTATTATGACGATAATTTTAAACAATCATTTAACTAGCTTGTCCTTCTCACACCAGTGTGCGTAGCAAGTCATGAAACTTGAATTTCACTTGCATGACACTCCGTATATAGGATGTAGAGAGATAATTATCACTCTGATTTAGCAGACAGATTTTCTATTGCATAGCCAAAGCATTACCAATGTTCATCTACTTCACAACCTGTTTCCACCATCAAAGTTAATGTTAGAGGAAGTATATACTATAAATCCACTGAACAACTCATACTTACCTGCACTGTTCTCAATGTGGCTGACACCCAGACATTAGTACCAGGTTGACGCGAGTTGTGGGACTGTCACCTTCGTTTGAGATTCAAGTTATTGTTGAAACCTTACATGAATGATTGACACAGATTAGGGTACTTACCACCATACCACATTTTATTTGTGCTTGGATACTGACTGACATGTGTACATGTACGTGTCTAGGTATGAGTTGTGTGGCTGTCCAATAGGATTAATTTTGAGAATTCTCACATAAATGATGATAGTTTTCTTTGTGCTTGGATGTGACTGACACCCAGACGTGTACTTTCAATTTTTAGTGATTCAAGTTATCTGTTGAAATCTTACATGAATGATTGGCACAGATTAGGGTACTTACCACCATGCCACATTTTATTTGTGCTTGGATATTGACATGTGCACATGTACGTGTCTAGGTATGAGTTGTGGGGCTGTCCAATAGGATTAATTTTGAGCATTCTCGCATGAATGATGACAGTTTTCTTTGTGCTTGGATGTGACTGACACCCAGACATGTGTACTAGTCCAGGTATAGTAGATGTGTGAGTTGTGGGACTGTCCTATTTCAAATAGGATTGCATTCTTTCTATTGCATAAATGGCTCGCACAGATTCAGTCGTGAAGTGGTACAGTTCATGTATACGATATCATCGATCATTATTTTCCTGTGGTAACAGTTCAGTGTGTACTATGCATGCAGTCCAGTTGTCCATATGCATTCCCTCATCCATTCTGGTCCCTGTATGTACAACGACAGTAGCTAATACATGCAGGACTCATTCATGCAAATTACACTACTCACATTTCAGCTCATTGGTCCACTTGATCAGAATGAACATGCTAGCTTGTAAGGAGCACATATAATCAAGATCTGCACAATGTCATAATGAATATTATACATACCATCAATTGTATGCTGCACCAGTTATACCTAAACAGAAACTTCTAACGTTGACCCATAACTATGTTAACTATGTTGGTGGTGCCAGTTCAGTCCGAATGCATGCATGCAGTGGATCTACTGTCCTTGCCTGTTCCAAATGTTTAACACACTGCTACGATACTAGAGCATCTGTACAGTTGCTGCGCTGTTTCGTGATCCCTTCTTCCCTGGATGTTTCTCTCCAGCTCTAGCTAGCTCAGCTACAGCCTGGTTATAGCTACTAGCTACTGCAATCACGCACGGCTTTGTATACAGTATCATCATTCCAGTGTTGAATGCATACTATATGTAGTCCAGTAGTCCTTTCACACCCACCAAATAAAGATTATGGACCCCCTTCTCTGTTGGATTTCTGCACAGCAAATACATTACGTATGTGGGAAATAGGGACTTGCACTTGATGAGTGCTAAACAGATTCTTAACTATCATCAGGACTTACAAAATGAACACTACAAACGTATCAAATCACTGTCACTATTCTCAGTCTCTTGAATTGTGATTGAGGAATGTTCCTCAGGCATCAACAGCTCCTCCTCCAAATCAGTCTCTGATCTCCTTTCAAAAAAAAAATCATTTTCCTTTGGGATCTTCTCTTCAAGTACCATCCTAGCACTGGCAGTCGGAACGATGGGAGCAGTGACAGAACTGATCCCTTCTCACTCCAGTTTCAATGTGTACTTGCACCAGCAGCATCACCTCGTACAGGACAAGCAGCATGAGGATGAGTCCAATGGTTGCAGTAATCACGACAAAGTGCAAACACATACTTCCACAGCACCTTACACTGCATGCTCTGAATATTTCTCCCACTTGATCACCTTTGACACTGATACAGCAAGTAAGCAGCAATGGTTGTGAAACCAGCAGGTATCATTAGCAGGACAGGCCAGAAATACAATGTGGCCAGAAATGCAATGTGTTAATTTCACTGCCCATATAGAAAACGAAAGTTTATGACAGGGTTGTAACCCATAAGGTCATGTATTTTCTGTTGTTGGGATTCTCTCTTCCTCATGTTACTTTGCAGAAGCTACCACGGAGGACGTGCCCCCACTGGAGGGAGAGGAGGAGGATGATATGCCCCCACTGGAGGGAGAGGAGGATGATGATGCCTCGAAGTTGGAGGAAGTCGACTAGAGGAGCAAGATGTGCTAACACAAACTGCTGCCACATGCCTAAAATGAACCCTTGATTTATCATCACTGTTACTCTGCCTTGTTGTAACAACTATGTAACAACCATGTTGACAAGGTTGTGACAAGGCTGTGATGGGGTTGTGACAGGCCTAAGGTTGTATAGTTGTTGTTGTTAGGAACCTGGAATTGAAACTGTCAACAGGATGTTAGCTACATGGTTGTTACAACCCCCTTAGTAATCAATGTTTGGCAGCATTATGGTAACCCTGTTATTACAGGGACATGGCCGTAAAGGTCCACATTAATTCCACTACTAGTACTAGGATGGTGTTGGCATCCAGTCAGACGCCCATGCACAAACATTATACTATAACTGGAATGTGGAACTGGAAAGTCCCATGTTCCATGCAGTGAAGAATCCAGTCCAGCGATTAGAGACACCCATTCATGCATTATGGTAGTACGTACTCATCCATGTGAAGCAAGACTGCGAAGTTAGTTGCAACAAAGTCATAAAATTATTCCACAACATTGTGAATCGTGTAAGTAAACTGACTTGCTATATTACGTTATAGGGCACGTCTACAAAAGAAAACTATGGTATTGTGCAAAGAGCATAATGTTGTAGTCTAAGAGATGGTCTACAAAAGATATTACATGTACATAGATCCAAATTCGTTTATACTGATGCAAAAATTTCTACTGGAATGCAACACTAGTTCTGAATTCATGATGACAAAGTAAAAGAACATCCCTACACCTAATTCTACACTGGAGGTAGAAATAGCTTTCTGGACAGTATTATACAGGAATATAGTATTATGATGAATCTCCGTTGTCAATGTCGTTTGTCATGCATGGAGAACCTCCGGAGGATTTAACTGCAGGATCTCCTCGTCCATATCTGTCTCTGATCTCCTCACAGGAAAAAATCCCATTCCCACAACTGTTGTGAAAGTATCAGTGATCATTGTGAAATCATTGTGAAAGCACTCATTTCACAACAGTTTCACAAGAGCTATTGTGCAATGGTTTTGTACCACTCACAAGGGTTGTGAATTGAACTTAAAGTACAATGCATGTGGAAATCACATCTTTCTGTTGCAATTTTCACAATGAAATTGCAATACCAGAAATGTAGCCATTAATTCAGAATGTTCTGTAATTAGATAGCTGTAATTTCAAAATGGGTTCTGTAATTAGATAGCTGTAAATCGGAATTTCAGAATGCATTCCATAATTAGATAGCTGTAATTTCAGAATGGGTTCCGTAATTAGGAATTTCAGAATGATAATTAGATTTGTAAATAGCTGTAATTTTAGAGGAAAATGATGAAAACATGTTACATGTACAAAACTACAAATCTATCACAACATCATGTGGCTGAAGTCCTCCAACTTTATTAAGTTTTACGTAGTTCTTAACTACAAGTTCGTTCCCAAGGTGAATAATCGCACAGCGGATCCTAATCCCCTTGGGCAGGCTCTCTAGTCCTAGACAAGCGATTTCATCCTCAATGTCATCCATCGTTATTTTCACCCCCTTTACTCCTTCACGAATCAGCCATCGCCGAGCCACAATGATGGCATCCTCGTCCTCCAGGGGTGCCTGCAAAAAGGGATGTATACAGTCAGATGAATCTACTTAGGAAGCAATTTACATCAAGAACTTGAAAATCTACAAGCACAATCCCCATGCAGCACCGTAACCTCCCGACAGTAGCTCCCGATAATACGTACACCCGTTGCACATGGTCATTCACTATGTATGTCCACACAAACACTGGAATAGTAAGTTACTAAATTCCATCACCCTTGGGTGTATTTCTGAGAGATTACGGTACATGCACATAGTGCAAACATGAGAGAAGGCATAACACTTACTTTTCCAAAGCCTAGGGTAAGCAGGACCCTTTTGTTTTCGGCCACCATTTCTGCTCGGTGGAGCTCATACTCTGAGCGGTCATCCTCCATGTCTTCATCCTCCTGACATGAACATTCCAATTATAAGGCATCACAGAAAACAATAGGGACCCACAACAAATCTGCATACATAAAATCACACCCATGGGCGATGGGGTTACTGCTGGAGCTATTCCAGGGGTAGTCTCGTTCCCAGACCCCGAACGTGGGAAAAAGGGGTCTGGGGACAATGCTACAGTCAGCTCGACCCTATGACGTTGATGTCTGGAATGTGGGATGGCCAATCAGAGTTTAGCTAGAGCAATAAATTGCTTCGCAGTTTCCGTGTTGGCTAAGTAGACTTGGTAGATACAGCCCAGAACGACGCGAAGAGGAGTGCTGCCTTCGTTAGTACAAAGAATATCTCTCACCGCTTTACTGGGCATCATCAAACATGTCGAATTTGCCATTTTCATCTGGAATCTACTGATTACGTAATCGTGGTCACGCCCCTCGAGGTCAGGCAGCATGTAGCATTGTCCCCAGACCCCTTTTTCGTGGGTGCGTGCGCGTTCGGGGTCTGGGAACGAGACTATTCCAGGGGACACAACTCCTGGTTTTTGATGATGTAATTGCAATCCCTAAGACACCTGAAACACCACTTACATTTGCTTCTTTTCTTGACTGTTGCCCCTTACATTTTTTTCTCGGATTACGGTTCTTCTATATAACAGAAAGACAACAGATACATGTGAAATTGAACACAGCCAGGTGCTAGCCTAGCTAGTTCCCAGGCTCACAACCACTTACTTTCTCTAGGACTGGGGTAACCTTCACTGCTCTCCGTACTTTGTAGCCTTCCTCCATGTCTTCATCCTCCTGATGTGAACAGAAGGGTTTACATTCCAATTATAAGGCATCACAGAAAAGAATAGGTACCCAAGAGCATTGCCACAACAAACCTACATGCACAAAAACACACCCACGGGCGATAGGCTTACTGCTGGAGCTATTCCGGGGGACACAACCCCTGGTTTTGGATGATGTAATCCCTAAGTGACCTGTTTTAAAATGCTTAGTGCTACTCACGTGACCCTCAACGAATCAGACGCCTCAGAATCGATCACATGACGGAGCATTAAATCGCTTATTGCACACTTTAGTGTGCATTATCTAGATAATGCACACTTTACAACGATCAAAGGCTGTCTCGGGTCGGTGAGTTGCACTAAGTAGTTTAGATACCACTTTGCCGTGCATTACGGGCTTTAGTGCACTCGGGCAATCTAGTTAACGGTCTCGGGCGGATAATGCACTCACCTTCGGATCGTGCATTATCTCGCCCTCGACCGTTAACTAGATTGCCCTCGTGCACTAAAACCCGGTATTGCACGGCAAAGTGGTATATAAATATTACTTAAAGAAACACCACTTACATTTGCTTCTTTTCTGGACTGCTGCCACTTGCTTTTTTTTCTCGGATTACAGTTCTCCTATAAAACAGAAAGACAACAGATATACATGTGAAATTGAACACAGCCAGGTACTAGCCTACAATGTAGCTGATTCCCAGACCCTAACCCTCGCAACCACTTACTTTCTCTAGGACTGGGGTAACCTTCGCTACTCTCCGTACCATGTAACCTTCCTCCAAGTCTTCGTCCTCCTGTGTGAACAGAGAGGTTTACATTAATTATAAGGCATCACAGAAAACAATAGGTACCCAAGAGCATCTCTGATGTGAACAGAGGGGGTTATATTCCTGGCATCACTGAAAACCCAAGAGCATTGCCACCACAAATCTACATACACAATTAAAGAAACACCACTTACAACACTTGTTTTGCTTCTTGACTGCTTGGATCGCTTGGCAATGCTTGGATTACAGTTTTCCTGAAAGACAACAGATACATGCAACATTGAACAGGGGTCTACGCTAAAGCAGGAGCACATCGAGCCGCTGAAGGCGGCGAGGGAGCATGTGACTTTGCATATGCACTGTATAGACGGCAAATTCAAACATGCCGGATGTATTCTAAATATAGTAGTTTCCGTATATGGATTTTTGTGACGAAACAGGAAACATTTAGTATATTAAATCAGCTGTAATCACGTGAACAGCCAGAGAGCTAGCTAGCTGTACTAGCCCGTTTACATGACACAAAACAACCGTGCTGGCACGGTTTAGTACGGTTCGGCACAGTTATTAAATTGCCGTGTAAACGCTAACTGAACTGTACTGAACCGTGCTAGAATAACCGTTCTTGGACCACCTAACCGTGCCATGCCAGCACGGTTAGAACCGTTCTGCTAGCGGTCTCAATCCAGTACTGGAACCTAACGAAGACCGTATGACCGCAGTGAGCACTTACTGAGTGTACAACGTACCTGAGATGAACCCACTCTCTCCTCGGTGCTTTCAGAGTAGCCAATAATAGCTGAGAAAGAAGTATGACAAGCACAGCATGTTGTGTTGCTCTGTGTTGAATGAACAACGTCGTACCCAGCCTGGCATGGCTTCTACTCCGACTGCCGGTGTTCTGTAAACGAACGCATACATCGCAACAGCAGATCGAGAAACTTTCCGCAAACGCGAGGTAGCCATAGAGCTAGCTCTAGCTAGCTGCAGAGCACTTATACTGATGCGCACGTGTTCGATCACGCCCTCAATAATTGATTCAGCACGGTTATTTTTTATGTAGTGTAAACGCATGCCGGCACAGTTTCGAGCACGGTACGGTTCGGTTATCTTGGGCACGGATCAGTTATTTTTGTGTCGTGTAAACAAGGTATTAGCCTCGTTCCCAGGCCATTCCCACCGCCAGTATTTCATCGCTTGCAGTATGAAATCGACCCGTCCCCGGCGTTGTGAACAACGAATGGTATCGATTGTCTGCCTTGTGAACGCTCTGATATCCAGTCTTTGGACGGACAGTACAGGCCAGAATTCTTCGTTGGGCACCTCCCTCCCATGTGTCTACTTGATGGCATCACACGTGACCAGATCTCCCAGGCCTTCCCCCGCCGTATTTCAATCTGCAAGTGATGAAATACTGGCGGTGGGAATGGCCTGGGAACGAGGCTATGACTAGCTAGGGAAGCTGAACAAGGAGAAAGATGTGGCCCCAGGTGTGTTGCTTCGAGTGAGAGTACTGCAAATACTAAGCGGAGACGTACGGACGAACCAATCGTCTACCGAGTAAGTCCTGGATTCAGAAGAACAGTACAAGCAGACGAGGAACTCGCCAATATCTGCTACAGTGCGAAGGTTGTTGCAGGATAGGATTGAAGGCTTGAAAATTTGTTTGACTGCGTTTCAGGATCCTACAAATGCCGGTTAGCATGCTCCCTTTCCATACTTGTTTGTAGGATTCGGCCGCCATGTTTGAATTTCGTCGTCTATAGTAGTCACATGCTCCCTCACGGGCTTCGCCTGCTCAATGCACTCCTGGCTATAGGAAATCCACACCCAAATAAACCCTTTGTATCATCCTTTCCCCTTACATCAGTCATGTGAGACCTACCACTACAACAACTACAAGCAATGAAAGTTGGAGACAAGTCTGGAAATAATTATTATGTTCTTACCTTATTTGCACTGCTACTGGTCACATTTGGATCTGGATCCTGCAGCTGATGCACGTGCATGTCCTCTGGTGATACCTGCATAACAGGAAATGCTCCAATCAGTCATTAGGTCAGAACTAAACATTATCAGTACTGCATACCACCTTACCTTAGTGAGCATCGATATCCTTGATGTAGAACTACTTCGCCTTATGTCGTTTAGGACATACGTCACATGGTTCAACGCCTTCTGGGAATCCAAGACCACTTTCCCACTCCCATCCTCCAGAGTGAAAGTCCCAAACAGGGACACGACCTCCTGCTTTTGGATGATTTGATCCCTCAGTGACCTATTTTCATACGATTCATCTGTTGAAGTTCCAATGCACTTCACCATCCCCCCACAGCCATGCCACTACAACAGAAGTGGAGGAAGCATGCAAAAGTGTATGTATATGTGGGGAGGGAGGGGCTGAAGTTCACAGTTACGTGTACTTCAATGCAAAGAATGGCAGCTATCTGACAAAGATACCTTGGTTGAGTGGACCAATCGCCGTATTGTTGTATTCAGTTTATTCCACTGAAATACAGCTGTTCGAGCAACTGCAGATGACACCACCTTCTTTTGGAGTTGTGCTCTACTCAAGCTTATACTGCCTCCTTTGAAATTGAGAAAAACATATTTTCCATAATTTAGTAGACATCTAATTCACCACACACCATTTGATAGTAATTTTCTCCCTACATCTACGAGGGGCAACCACACTCCTGGTAGCCGCAATGCAACTTGCTGGTCGCGCAAGCTACGCGTTGCTGCTCATTCCAATTAATGCACATGTCATGTTTGGTCGATCGAGTCGGCAATGGCATCCAAAGGGAAGACAAGAACTTACTACAGCGCTCACAACTTCGCCAGCACGGTGAGTTTCAGTCAGTGAACGACAGCGATCACGGCTGTGTGGTCAGAATCTTTGTAGGGCCTTCGTAAGACCAACGTCGAAGAGAGCGATCGAGCAATGGCGGCCAGCGGCGCAACAAAAGCGCTTGTATCTCCACCACCAAGGTGACCAAAATTGTACGGTTGGGACAGTGCATGATAGTGATCAGGAAGGTGTAGTCAGAATCTTCGTACGCCATTCCTATCACTCACAAATGATACTATGCGGCACAATTTTTTTCCCTACCAGGAGTGTAATGGTAGCCGTTGCAACCCCACGGTTGCCTCGCCGTACGTAGTGCAATTCGTTCCAATTAACGCACATGCTTGGCACCCAAGCTCAGTCGATCACGAGAGCAATGGCGGCCAAAAAGACATTATTACAGCACTCACAACTTAGCTAGCACGGTGAGTTTCGGCATGTAAGCATCAGTGAACGACAGCGATCACGGCCGTGTGGTCAGAATCTTCGTGTGACTTTCCTAAGAACAGTACGGCCGATGGCACATCAAAAACGCTTGTATCTCCACCACCAAGGTGATCTTCAGCACCAAAATTGTACGGTTGGGACAGTGATCATGAAGGTGCAGTCAGAATCTTCGTACGCCATTCCTATCACTCGAACGAATTATTATATTATATTGATACGAGGGGCAACCGCACTCCTGGTAGCCACATTGCAACTGCCGGTCGCGCAAGCTACGAGTTGCAGCTCATTCCAACTAACGCACGTCACGTGAGGACAACGATCGGTCAATCAAGTCCGGCAATGGCGTCCAAAGGGAAGACAAGAAGTTATTACAGCGCTCACAACTTCGCCAGCACGGTGAGTTTCGGCATGTAAGCGTCAGTGGACCACAGCGATCACACCTGTGTGGTCAGAACGTTTGTGGGGCCTTCGTAAGAGCTGTGCTGGCAATGAACTTCGAAGAGAGCAATCAAGCAATGGCGGCCGACAGCACTACAAAACGCTTGTATCTCCACCACCATTCGCTGCCTTCAGGTGCATGCTGAGGCCCACAGAGGAGGTCCCAAAGACATACATCTTCGTTCTCACAGGTAAGCCAACACACATAGATACCATAGATATGGATACCTCTCTACCTCTCCTGGCACAAAATTTAAGGTGGGAGTAAACTTTGACCTTATACAGGAATTGAGCCAAAAGTAGGGGTGGGTGTTCTTTCGGGAGAGTATGGTACATGTACATGTATAGTGACAACAATTAAGAGACTACAGTACTTACCACGTTCATGTTTGCACTCAACCTTCACAGGTGGCTCTGTAATTGAAAATTTGAAATTAGTGTGATAGTTGTAATCACATTGATTTAATGGTATCAGCAGGTAGATTGTGAACAGTTGTATGTAAACTAGTGGAATGCAGGACATTGGGGGGCGAGCCTGAGTGAAGTGCATGCGCGTGCCGCAGGACATGCATGTAGCAGTTGCATTCACATGACTGTGACAGGGCAATGAGCATAGGCCACAGAAATTATGGCACTAAACATACACTCGTGTACATCAACTGTGAGTCAGGTTAGCTTTAGTAGCTGAAGCAGTCTAGCACCAACATCACCGGCCATGGCGCCACGGTAGGTCCACGACTCTGAGCCGCAGTCTCTGCCTTTGTCAGTGTCGCCACCGAGGAGGCAGAATGTTCATGGTGCTCTAGCCAATGTCCACGAGTGCATGGTCTCTCCGTCTTTGTTGTCGCTATCGTCCCGGCCATGGCGCCACGGTAGGTCCACGACTCTGAGCCGCAGTCTCTGCCTTTGTCAGTGTCGCCACCGAGGAGGCAGAATGTTCATGGTGCTCTAGCCAATGTCCACGAGTGCATGGTCTCTCCGTCTTTGTTGTCGCTATCGTCCGTCGATTCAACAGGTAGCTAGACGTAGACGGTTCACGATTCCTTGAGTCCGAGCGGCGGCGTATCGAGGTGCGTCTGAGAGCTAGCTCATTGTTGAATTTGAATATTATTGCGCACGTGCAAGGGAAATTCGCTTAAAATTTACGTTATTTGCAAGATCCAAGCAAACAAGCAAGCAAGCAAACATACACACGCTCTGCGCAATGAAGTCATGCTAGTGTGGGGCTCGCCCCAATGAACAGCACCGATATACCCTCCAAGATACCACTCTTTCTGTGACTGTCACCTTTGTTTGGTTTCCATAGCATTTTCATTTACCCCCCAAAACAGTCCTAGCAAATGGTCACATAGTAGTCCTACACTGTTGTGGTTCATCTTGCAAATGTACGCATTCACTTGGACACATGGTACCATGAATGGTATTGCTTCAGTATGGCTACCAATGTGAGCACTGCACGAGCGTGCTACCGTATATCAGGAACAAATTCAAGATATATATAGGATAAATTACATACCTTGATTGTAGTTTGGGTCCACTTTCACACTTGGTTCTGCAATTGAAGGGTGAACCAGTGTTACATACATGTATGTATAGAGTAAGCAATTGACTTCTGGCCAACAAATAATCAGGCATTACACCGTGGGGGGTGTGACATTGGAGGAAGACATCTACCAGTCTGCATTCGAGAAGTGGCCGCGTGTGGAACTTTGATTGACAAGAGAAGACCGCCAAAGTGCAACAAAGACAAACAGGACCAAGGCCTTGTGGCTCTTCTGTGATTTTCAACATGCAGGGAGTACAAAGTAAGCTTATCTCCATGAACTCTATTCGCAGATACCTCTACATACCAGCAGCGCGCTGGACCATCGTTGCGAGCGATCAACATGTGCGTGGAGTGACGATGTCTCACGTACCTCTGCACTGTGCAAACAAGGGTAGGCAAGGAGCTGGTCATGAGCTACGCTTTCATGTACATGTATACCGTAGATCGGGAAATTTTCGTTGTTAAAATATTTTCGTATTTGCCCGCAACCACGAAAAACGCACGGAATTTGTTTGCAATATTTTTACGGTCAGCCACGTGTAAACTAGTAATTCACCTGTGCTGCGCTCACGGTCCTTCAGGTTCTGCGATTCTTCAAGGCCGCAGATGGACTCCCCAATCTCAAAATATCTCTGTCGCTCTCCGTTCCTTCGCAAGGTATTGCCTCAGAGAATCGGGAGGTGCTCCATTCGACAAACGGCGGGCCGAAGCGGAAGGGAAGAAGCGCGGGCCATACAGGAGATACAGTACAGCCCAGAAGAACGCTTTGTCGGTACGTCAGTGACGATGGCATAGCAGCAGCCCGTTCGTACGTCACCATTCTTGACACATTGATCGTTAAAAGATTTTCGTTGATGAGCTAAACTACGAAAATTTAACGCCACAAAAAATTTACACACAAAATATTCTTAACACGAAAATTTACGATCTACGGTAGTTACCATAAACCAGTTTATCACAGAATTCACTACAATGCACCAGCAGCACTTCAGGTGAATGGTGGGCAATAAATGGAAAATTGGTGTTAGACCACATCCGAAGTGGTCTGACACATTGCCAGATCACTTTCCGGAAGTTATACTTGTCTCTGACCTGAATATGAATTATGGCACCCTTCACACAAGCCATGACCCATGAAATGAGAACTGGAAACTAACAAGCCTTGGTTCTAGGCTATTCCCACCCCAAAATACTGCGAGCAATTGGAATAGGAGATTACCTAGCTTGCTAGAAGTATAGAACTTCATTTCTGTGCCAGAAGCAAACCATCAAGAACACACTCAACAGACCTTGGGTGTTTCTGTTTTCAGCAACAAGTGTGGGGAACTCTTCACCGCTAGCGCTGCAGTTTGTTGCCATGCGGACGACATACTTGCGGGTCGGGTCCCATCCTGCCTTCGGTCGAACGATAGCCTCCTTGTCCACGCGAAGTATACGTATTCTTCCAGTGGTGGTATTGTTGTATCCCAGTCCCATTGCTCCCTCCCCAAAAAAACTCCTAAGTGAATCCAACGTCACCGACTCGTCTTCTTCGAGTTCCACTTCGTAGGTTTGCTTGCCATCTGACACTAAAATAAAGTCGTCCATCGCTGCTCTTCACTTCACTTAGTTTCGCACTTGACAAAAAATCCCACCTCACAAGTAAGCGCATGCGCACAGCTATTTGAGCAGAGTTCTATATAGCGCACTTTCAGGCCGTACTGGCGAGCTCGATCTACGTACCTACTACCTGATCTTCTATTCTCAGTTGATTCCTTCGCCTGAACTACGGTTGCTGGCATCTAGCCCGTCCCCAGATCTTGTAGTACCTGGTAAGTACCAAATAATTGGATCATAATTGCACACTACTGTGTTGGATATCAGCAACAAATTATTTTGCACACGTAATTTAACTTCTGTCACATCCATTTATAGTCTCGGTACCAGACTCCCGGGCGCGGGGAGGGGGAGTCTGGCACAGTTGCATACAGAGAGCCATTATGGGCTACAGCTTGCGTGAGGATTCCTAAGTGCCAATTAAAGGTGTTGGGGAGGCTCTCAAGGAGGTGCTAGATGAATAATTGAGTTACTAACAATTCACTGTCTCGGCACTTAGCCACCTGTGACACATCACAACCCAATTACGTAGCAATCAACCAATCAGATTCATGCCACCGAAATTCCGCGGACTGCAAATTGCTATGTATGCAACACTACCAGACTCCCCCTCCCCCTTTGGGTATGGGAGTCTGGTACCGAGATTAATCCATTTATTGTTGTCGTCATGTAGAAGTCATGTTCACTTCAGTTGAGTTGTCGAATCATGAATCAGTAGCCTCGTTCTCAGGCCCGCTCCATTTTCGGTTGCATGAAGAACACAGAGGGCCAGGTATCTTTCATCACCAGTGTGAAGCCAAGGGTAGAATGTGGGCGAACTAGGGGCTCAGAACAGTAGGGAGAGCGAAAGGACAAGGTAACTTACCACACGTATCTAGCTAGTGAGGGGTGACTCAAAAGCGTTGAATGTGTAGTTGGTTGAACAATACGAAAGTTTGCGTTTTCATTCTGCCATTTGTTGATTACGTCATGCTCAAACATCTCAGGCTCTCCCCACTTTTGTGTATTGCAAACAACAAAAGAACCTGGTCGGGGGCTGGGTATGAGGGGGGGGGGGTTGGTGGCACCTCACATAGAGAATAACCTGTGTGGCGTTGTTAACTTGTGTGAAGTAGTCGGATGACCCACATGATCCCGATTGTTACTAGTCTCTGAGGCTAAGATTAGGAACAACTTCAAACTGCCCCATGTACCTATTCACAAAGAAATTGTGTTGCTAGCCCATGTAGGGTGTCCATAGTCTTGGTCATCGCCCACCTGTGGAGAACGTCTGGTGGCTTGAGTTATACATAAATTTCTTGTCACAGAGACGTGTCCAGCGAAGGTGTAATTTTTTATACAGAAGTTCTGGGAGTCATGTACCAACTACGAAGACCTCCTTATGAGCATTTTAAACTGACTCCTCAATCGTTCAGCGATGTACATGTACATGTAATTACCCCACAACAATTGCGTGTTGCGTTGTACCACGTTGTGGCCATCCTACATTCCAGATGAGAAAGTTGTTAGTGACAAGAGATCTCATTCAAACCACTAGACATTCTCCACAGGGGTGCGCGAGGATGGCTGGGAACGAGTCTAGGGTGTGCATTGTTTGGAGTAACAATAGACATTAACACTCAGTATCCACATTCTCTCCAGTTCCCATTGTAAAAGAGGTGCACTTAATCAGATGTTACATATAATTATGTGAACATTTCCTGGCCTTTTAGGAGTTCGTCATGGTGGAACCATGTGCGAAAAGGCGTCGAACTCTTGTGTGCAATTGTACCATTTGTAATGGACAGGAACGTGACTACCGCACTGTTCAGAGCCATAAATCCATCATACATGTACCTGACACTTCACAAGATGATGACAACTGTAATTCAATTCTTTCCAACTCCTTCGGGGAAGACAGTGAAACCACATTGCAATTGCCTACTGACCACAGTAATGAAGATCCTAGCACACCAGAGTCACAAACCAATGCCCAAATCCAGACTCGCATTCAAGAATACGTTCTAAAAGAGGTCAAGGTAAAACTTGATCATGGACAATCCCAACATGTAGCTGAAGAACACCTGAAAAATGCAGCTGACCTACTTGGTGACGACCAAATTCCCACAACATGGGCTGATACCATCAAGTTCCTCCACAAGGTGGGCTACAAAAACCCCAAACATTACAAGGTGTGTTTGGGTGGTGACCATTCCCAACTTCTTTGGGATAAAAAGAGCCATCCCAACTGTCCCAAATGCCACAAACCATGGAACAGCTGTTTGGACTACTATGTCCTAGGGCTGAATTTTGGTCAGTGGTTCATGACCGAAGATTATTGCGAGAAGCTTCTTGCTCACTGGAAGGAGAAGGATGAGTGGCTCAACAAGCCTCCCAACTACGAACACCCATCTCAATCAGAGTTGTGGCATGGGCAGCGTTTCCGAGACCTGTCGTACTTTTGGGACCCCGAACAGGAATCACTCCTTCCAGAGAAATGCCTGCAGTGTCAGCACATCATCCCTGCAGATTTGATTGCCAAAAACACATCCCATCACCAAGTACAAATCAGTTGCCCCCACTGCAAATCTAAGCAGTTTGTAGTCCCACGCTACATGCGAGGTGACCCCAGAAACCAGGCTATAATCATCCATGAGGATGGTTGGAACCCACATTCCACTTCTTCACGGTTTTCAATAGCTGCCATCACAATCACTAATGCCTGTATGTCTAAACTCGACCGCAGCCACTCCAACAATGCGAAAGTTTATTCGTTCATTCCAGTACACCAACTTCCAAAAGATACCCCACACAAATACGATGCCTTCTTTGAGCCACTTGTTGCCGAGATTGAAGATCTGTACATTGATGGCGAAGAGGTCTATTTCAAGGCAGCTGTTGACGGTTACTCTCCAAGTGATGACTTCCCCACACTAAGGATTCTGCCTCTCCTAGTCACAGCTGATTCGAAAGCCCATGCTGAGATTGGGCTCACAACAGCAGGGGGTCATAAGGGGTGCCGTCGGTGTTTCGTGAGCGGTACATATGTCCCCGAAAGACGCCATTACTATTATGGCAATTTTCAGCAACGATACCGCTTCCCTGCAGATGACAGAGACCCAGCCTCCAACAGGGAGTATGGCCGTCAAGCTGATAACGCATCATCCTGTGCAGAAAGAAAGCGCATAACAAGAAGTACAGGAGTTACAGGAGAGTCAATCTTTTATCGGTTCTTTGACCTTTGCCAGTTTGACCCCGTACGAGATGCTGTCATTGATGCAATGCATGCACTTGCCCTCAATCTCATTCGAACAGAATTGGAAGACAGGCTCCTAGCAGACCTTGGGGCCAATTCAACCCTACACCCCCAAGAGAGGTTGGTGTCAAATGGTGGTTTACTTGATCGCAATGACCTTGCGAAAGCACTTTCAAAAGTAGATTGGACAGCAGAGATGAGGAATGGTCGCTTGCCACAGGTTTGTCCATCACAACCAAATGGAAAGCACAAACTAGGCTACTGGAAGTCGGAAGAATTTTCAAGATTTGCTGAAGTAGCACCCGTTGTCCTACACAGCATAGTGCCGAAAAAGGCTTATGATTGTTTCTACCTCCTCCACCAAATCCACAAGTTAATCTTCTCAACAAGACTGCGCATTCAGGGGTGGTCTCATGACCATCGGCAAATGCTAAAGCAGCTGTTGTGGCGTCACGCAGTCCTGTATGAAGAACTGTATGGCCTACCTGCTTGCAGTGAAAATCTCGAGTACTCCCTGCATATGCCTGAAGACATTGCGAGACACTCAACCCTTGACAACTACTGGTGTTTTGTTTACGAACGTCAGGTTAAGTACTATAAAAGACAAACTACCAACATGCGATCACTTTGCAAGACATTTGCAGATCGCGCTGCACAACTGCAGTTCGTTCAAGTGAATCTTGACACCAAATTTGCCCGTAGTCAATCTGGATCCTCACCATTCAACATGGAACATATTGCTGAGAAGCCTGTGTTGCTTCGGAGTTCAGCTTATGAAACAGCACTTCAACTCAAAGAGTTTCTTAGTGAGCAAGAACTACCTGCCGATGTGAAAGCCTGCCTAGAGTCAGGAATTGTGCTGGGGAAGGAGAAAATCGAAAGTCTTGATCAACGACAGCTCAATGACATTACATACTGGTTGAATAGGGAATATCCAGGTTGCCAACTTCCCGACGAACTGGCAAATGCCACAATGACTTTCCAGCGCATTCTGAAGCCAACAGAGTATGACATTGGGATGGTGTATCGGGTCTCTGAGTCAGTTGCCATACGAGATGTTGACGATGAATACACCGAGTGGGTCATGAAAATCACAAAGTTCATTGTGTATGGCCCTATTTTGAACAGGTATCACTTCTTTGTGGATGGGCAGTATTATGCTGCTAAGCCTAGAAATCGATCTGAGCTTGATATTGACACCTGGACCAATGAACCAAAGATGATCCCGAAGCACTACGCACAGAGGTGTGTCCAGCCTGTAAGACTGGTGGATCGAAAGGTGATTCTCTATCCCGAACCAGCAAGAAGAGAAAATCCCAGACACTTTCTTGTCATTGACTCCAATTCTCCCATCGTCCTGACTAGTATCACTGTCCCACATTACCCAGCAACCGGTGAAGTTATCAAGACCAGTAGCAATATGCTAATTCTCATCACAGCTGTTACCAATGCATCACATGCATACACTGGCAATGTGCTGAAGAAGATCGGTGCAACCAACCCACGATATAAACCTGAATCTAGCCTAACCACTCTACCATTTTCAACAGCTGTCAAAAACATTCCCTACTACCAAATAGGTAGTTGTCTTTTTCTGTCACAGTAACTGTGTCAGCTTTTCTTGAAAGATCTAAATGGCTTTTCTAAAAGCCACCACCCTGCAAAAGATTTTACCTCCGCTATTACTGTATGTGTGGGTCTTTGTGGGGGAAGGAATGCATGTGTGTATGAAGAAAAGGGAAGGTGTGTGTCCTGTGTGTTTGCGTGTGTGTCCTGTGTGTTTGCGTGTGTGTATCCTGTGTGTTTGCGTGTGTGTATCCTGTGTGTTTGCGTGTGTGTGTCCTGTGTTTGTGTGGTGTATGCATGTGTGTAGTTGTGTGTGCGCATTTTACGTGAGCATGTGTGTTAGTGTTTGCATGTGTGTGTGCATGTGAGTTTGTGTGTTCGTGTGTGTGTGTGTTTGTGGGTGTATGTGTGTGTGCGGGCTACTAAATACTCAGAATGGAATGGAATGGAAAGAACAGAACAGTCGTTTTTGTCGCTGAGACCCAGGTAAGACCTTTTATCTGTCAAGCTCTGAACGAGCGGTAGCAAGGGGGAGGGGGGGGGGAGCACCCCACCTTGAAACTGTTTTGCCCAGGCCCCTTAGAGATTTCAAACCAGACCCCCCCTGAGTGGTGCACTGCTGCGCACTATTCAATCACCTCCCCCCTTACCCCCCTCCCAACTTTCTCTCTGTTCTGTTTTGCCCCCCCCCCCCCCCCCCCCCCCACACACACACACACACACACAACACATACCAGTGACACCACATACACAAGCATACACACACCACACACTCACACATACCACACCAACACCCACACCACAAAAACACCATGCACACACACACACGTACTATGCAGTGCTACACAGAAAGGTCTTACCTTGGTCTTGGTCTCAGCGTATGTGTGTGTGTGGGCTACTAAATACATGTACTCAGAATGGAATGGAATGGAACAGAATGAATGGAACGAACAGAACAGTCGTTTTTTGTCACTGAGACCCAGGTAAGACCTTTTTTCTGTCAAGCTCCGAACGAGCGGTAGCAAGGGGGAGGGCACCCACCTTGAAACTGTTTTGCCCCCCTTGGAGATTTCAACCAGACCCCCCAGAATGGTGCACTGCTGCGCACTATTCAATCACCTCCCCCTACCCCCCTCCCAACTTTCTCTCTGTTCTGTTTTGCCCCCCCCCCCCCCCCCCCCCCCCCCCCCCCCACACACACACACACACACACACACACACGCACACACAACACATACCAGTGACACCACATTCACAAGCATACACACACCATAGCCTCGTACCCAGGCTCTGTAGGGGGATACGAGGCTAACACACACCACACACTCACACATACCACACCAACACCCACACACCACATAAACACCATGCACACACACACACACACACGTACTATGCAGTGCTACACAGAAAGGTCTTACCTTGGTCTCAGTGATGAAAAACAGCTGTTCTGTTCATTCTAATTATTCCGTTCTGATCCAGGTTTTGGTACTACCCATGTGGGTGTGCCTGTGCTTGCGTGGTGTGTGTGTGTGTGTGTGTGTGTGTGTGTGTGTGTGTGTGTGTGTGTGTGTGTGTGTATGTGTGCATGGTGTGTGTGGGTGTTGGTGTGGTATGTGTGAGTGTGTGGTGTGTGTATGCTTGTGTATGTGGTGTCACTGGTATGTGTTGCCCAAGTATTGATCGGTAATTAGACTGTGAACAGATGGTAGAACTTTTCCCACCAATCAACAGTTTTTACAGCAACAGCAGTTACCTTTAAGCCAATAAAAAGCCTCTTTGCAAGCATTTTCAGCCAGTGCTGCAGACTACTGTTTTTCTCAGGGAACTTTGAATATGGAGCTTTGCATCATAACCACAGACAATGTCAAGAGTACAAGGAAGGTCAGAAGATGCTATGAAGTGAAGAGCTGTGATCTAGAGACGGTAGCTAACAAAATGCCATACGCGATAAAAATACTTGTTGGATTCACCGATGGCAGTGTAACAACTTTCATGCTCCGAGAGGATGCAGGAGCAATGCTGCAGAAGGTGCCTGCCAGTGATCATTATTCCATGACCTGGAAGCTCCAAGAAGTCGAGTACATTCTAAAGATGCCGACGAGTGCCTACTCTACTGTCTGCAAAATCGCGACTACTTTCAAGTATGTTTCAGTGTTGCACCACGATGGAGCAGCGGTAACAAAAAAATGGTTGGAAAAACTCTTGCATAAGGACAGCGACCACAGCAATGTTACTATTGTATAAATCCTATGTAGTAACTTATGAAATACTGTTTTCTTCTTGGCTTAAAATATGAATGATACAAAGTAGGATGCAAGTGTTGTATGTATACCTGTATAGGTACAAACTGGACTACATATCAGTAAATAATACTATGTGAAGTTTATGTAGATTATGTCAATTATGTGTGTGTGTGTGTGTGTGTGTGTGTGTGTGTGTGTGTGTGTGTGTGTGTGTGTGTGTGTGCGTGTGTGTGTGTGTGTGTGTGTGTGTGTGTGTGTGTGTGTGTGGTGTGTGTTTGTGCACACAGGCTTGGTGTGTGAGTGTGTGTGCATGGCAGCCAGTCATTGTGCAAGCAGCTGTTCCAAATATCACCTCTCACAGCTGGTTTCCCTTTGGTTAACACTCTGTTTGGTCAGCCTTGGCCTTCCCTTTGATACCCAATGAACACTTAACACTTGGATACTCAATCAATGGTGCTAATAGTCCTACATCTGCAGGGAAGTCAAAGTCAAACAATTTCAGGCTGCTTGTCCGAGATCCATTCAAGAAATCTTCAGTTACTAAACAGATGTGAGCACATATTGCACCATTTATTGCTAGTACATGTATCAGCCAACACCACCAATGCAATAGGATCACACAGGGCATGTTTGGGGCAGCAAATCATTGAGAGGACAGTTGATGTTTTTGTGAGTGATGATAAAGTATTGTCGATAGATGAGAGACCCCAGAATGGTCACAAACTATTCAAATGGGAGTGATTCTGCCTTCCTGGGGGAGTCTGTGGCTGGAGTCCTCCATGAACAGGGAGGAGGACAGGGAGGAGAAAGTGAGTAGCTAGAATTTGTTCAAGAGGGGCACATAATGAGATTCATACTGATTAGTAAGCCATGTATTTGAAGTGGTTGCTAAAAGTAATCAAGATGCTGAGGCTGACAAAGGACACATTGTGATTTTAGATCAGACCACAAAGGCACATTAGAAGTCCAAAGGCCAGTGCCCTTTGGTAGAGGCCTAGCGAGAACACTGGTGCACTGTTCCCCCCCCCCCCCCCCCCCCCCATAAACCTTTACCCACACACACACATCTATCTACGCACGCAAACAGTGCAGGTGACTGAGTGGTCCAGGCGATCTCTGTGATTGTCACAGGTTTCTTGGTGCCCCCCCCCCCCCCCCCTTCACACAAATGTATTTTAAATTTTTGTTGTTCAAGGAATAAAACAGCAAAGAACAAGGAATAAAACAGCAAAGAACAAGGAATAAAACAGCAAAGAACAAGCCAAAAAGGACAGAAAATCTAAAGTGTTTGGTTGTGGAGGTTCTGTGGTGGTGTTTGATTGTGTAAGTGCTTTGCAAGGTTCCTTACTTTAATTCTACAATGAGTCATAGTTGCCGGAGCTGAGTGGACTTCGGCCCAACAATGGTCGCAGTAATAGCGCAGACAGTGGGTGCTGCGACAGAAGTAGGGGGCCGAGTATCCACTGCAGTGCATCCCCTCACACTCATCGCACATCTGATCCACATATACAAAGGGCTCAACTTCGAGCAGTTTCGATGTGTCTCTACAGGGTGCTTGGAAAAATCTGTGCTGCGGATCGACAGCAGCCCTGTAGCTTACGATGGAGCTGAATGTGACCTGCCCAGCCCCTTTGGGGTAGTTAATATCCGGGTAGCAATCTATCGAAGCATGGCAGACGTTGCCGTATCTGGAGTTGAAAATTTCAGCCAGTTCAAAGGCCTTCCACTGACGTGGCACTCCTCCAACGAAAATGGTCTTGCGTGGGTGAATCGGTTTGGTGTGGTCCATGGTGTAGTCACTGTCCGAGAGATTCCAGGGACGGATTTGCACCTTTCTGTAATAGTGTGGGTCGCTGGAGACAAACATGAAGAGTTTGCCCTCCTCTACGAGGCAGCTCTTGATCAGCTGGTGAACTGCAACCTCCTCTTCGAACACTACAAACGCAAATCCATTAGGGGGAAAATCCGCTTTAGATTCAGCTTTGTGTGGCCAGTCGACAGTCAGCTGTCCAAATCGAATGAAATGGTCCTTGATTTGGGCTTCGCTCATCAATGGAAGTCCTCCTACAAACACTTTGCGAGAGTAGGCTTCGAGGGCATACCCAGAGGATATCGAGGAAGACGACGAGTTGACTCGCGTTTCAAGGGCATACCCGGAGGAGATCGAGCTGAAATTGCTGGATGCAATTCCGAAGAGTCTTGGAGGGTGGAAGCCGCTGGGCAGGCTACAGTCGTCTTGCGAGAGACTCGCGGGTTTTGCGGAGGCTTTTGCGGCGGCAATCTCTGGTTTAAATGTCCAGCAACTACGTACAAGACCAGCCCCAACGCTTTGATTCGGCCCATCGTTGCCCGCTCCGCTGTTGGATAGAGACCAAGACATATCAATACCACGTGCAGGCTTCGCAAGGCTGCAACTTGCAAGAACGTCCAACGAAAACGCCTCGTTCCCAGGCCTCCATTTACCCTAGCCTGGGAACGAGGCTGATACGGAAGTGAGCCAAACCGGCAAACGGCTAACCGACAACGTCTCCCCTAGCCTCGTTCCCTGCAGTACAAAGCGGGGAGGGCCTGGTGCAATGTGTACGTGTAGCTGTAGGTACCATGTACTTGAACAGTCAGAACACGCAGAACGTAGCGACCCTTGTTTTAATGTACAATGTTAGTTGCCATTTGTCGATTACGTCATGCTCACGTGAGGAAATGTCCCAGGGCCCGGGCGCCGGGGCTGGGAACGAGGTTAGTTTCCTCCCTGATACCTGAACACGTTCAGTCATAACTGCTGATGAAAATAGTATCTTATATGGATTCTCACTGATTTTTGGCTATTTATATTAGCTTATGGACATGAACACCCCAAATCTCACCCTTTCTTCTGCCTTAGGATGGCAGCTCAGTGAAGGTCTAGAACGGTGCATGATATAGCCTTGCTTCTTCGGAATTCCCAGGCCGGCATGGGAATAGGAACGAGGCTACAATTATATGACGGTGCAAAGGTCAAAGAGGAAGAAACCTTGTATGAGAAGCCAATGGGCTGGACTTCAGCGCAGCTTAAGAGGGTGACGATGAGGCTCAATTGCAGTGGCAGGCCGCTGCGTCCGATTGTCCATCGTCCATTGTTCATTCTGCGCATGGTGATTACAACTTGGTGAGCGGCAGTTGCAACTTGTGTACCTCAAATTTTATTATGCATGGACAGCTTCTGGTTACAGCATGGTTTCCCTCTCATAGAGTGATGGAAAATGACAGTGGTTATGAGGGGTGCGTTAGTGGGTCCAGCGCCAATTCGGGGGACGAGGAGGTGGATCTGGATTTTTGGGTATGTTCTTCATCTTGTCGTGGGTTGGGTTTGGGAACCAAACTACTCTGTGAGCCCGCTGATGTACACACACTTCCTCTGCACTGATGTACACACACTCCCTCTGCACTGATGTACACACACTCCCTCTGCACTGATGTACACACACTCCCTCTACACTGATGTACACACACTCCCTCTACACTGATGTACACACACTCCCTCTGCACTGATGTACACACACTCCCTCCAAAGGACAAAATGTGCAGTCAAACAGTCAACATGGAATGGAATGTGAAAATATAGCATTTCATCATCCCAAATACAGTTGGTTTGTGGCTGATCGAAGTGAAATTTCAGGGGGAATGGAATGGGGAAATGTATAGTGAACACTGCTAGCTATTGTATGCCCACTGATACATGCTGTGGTGGCTGCAGGGTCCAGGATCAGCTGTGGGAGAAGAGCTGAACAAGGAATGGGAGGAGGATTGGGAGCTGGACAAAGAATGGCAGTTTTCCTTCCCAGATTCGGGAGATGGAGGAGTAAGTAACGAGTATAGACTCAATGTTAAGGCTATCGCTGTTCATTAGTGAGCGAGCATGAGCGAGCCCCACACTAGTTGTAGTCAAGTGCGGCTCACGCTGTTGTCAATTTGTCTCCCATGCCGTAAATCTGGAGTGTGCATTATAACGTATGAGACATTGCATTCATTTCCAGATGTCGTATCGTAAATCTCCACCGTGTGTGAAAGTGTAGTACTAAGGCTTATTCTATCTGTTTGATAGACAACGACAACAAAAGACACAGACCACTCGTGGCCTATCTGTTCATTGGCTAGAGGCCTAGAGCAAGGGGCAACCATGAACGGTCTACCTCCTCTGTACCTCCTCAGTGGTGAAAGCGAAGACGGACACCACTGGTACGGTGGACATACATCGACCACAGAGTCCTACAAAATACATATCACATGACCAGTGTGCAGCGCATGCAAATAGTCATATTGCTACCAGACTGCTTCATCTAGCCTGATGTGCAGTTCCTGTGTTGTGTATGTGTGTGTACTATTCTGTGGCCTGAGGTTGTGCTGTGCTCATGCAGTCACATTCTGATGAGTCCTGTACACAATCTGCACTCGTTCACACTTGAATGCACGCTCACCTCATAATGTCGCGCATTTCTGCTCATGCTCACCCAATAATGAACAGTGATAGGCATGTCACTCAACATTGAGTCTACGTATACTCAATGTGCGGTAGTTCTATGTAGTTTGCAGGTACATTCATATTCCAAAGCATCAAAATCTCCCACTAGTACATACATGTATGTGCAGTTCTAGAAGATGCTCACCATGGGCATTTAAATGACAGTCATGTAACAGGGGGGTCGGACATGACGTCATTACACTCCAAGGGCTGCATGATAAACACGTGACTCAAAGCATAGGCCTTCCACCCACGTACAAAGAAAGCCATGGCTGCGTCTGGCGTCTCAGGTGTCTACTTCGTTCCTAGGTCTTTGCGGGTGCTATACCTTCTGAAAGACGACGCACCCAACGATTGTGTTTGTGTTGTCACTGGGGCTGTCGTTGCAAACTCCCGAAATCGTCGAGGTTCCCCGAGGTTCACTCAAGATCGCAGCACAATGCACCAATTCGTTTGCAAACAACTCTTAAATACACCGCAGTTAGCTATCGTTAGACAACACTGCGAAGATAAATTCTCTATGGCAAACACCATAGTGAAGATCAGCAACGGCAGCAAAAATGTGGTGCACATGAACACACGTGGCCACTATGACATCATGTCCGACCCCCCCCCCCCCCCCCCCCCCCCCCCCCCGGTCATGTAACAACTTGTGGGTTTAGGAGAAAGGGCCTTCACCTGAAGGGAATATATTACAGCAACAAAGCGATTCTGTGCTAGTGCATGACTGTATTGTAGTACATGCAACCATAGCACCATACATGTATATACAGTACTGCTCTTGAACATCACAATGTGCATGTGCAATGTAGCAGTGTACAATATAGTAACCCTAGTCTTCCCTCAGTCCCCTTGAATTAGGCATGATTAGTGTTTCTATTACTTATAGATGCAGGAATTGCAGTGCAACGATTGAACGAAGTCTGCATTTCACCGCGTAGACATCCCATCTTCAGTTAGCAGTTTTGGTAATCAATGTATCATCATGATTATCTCTCATTCACATAGTATATTATGACTGAAACCAAGTTTGATAAAAGAGAACTGCATGATTGCGAAACATCAGTTACTTGGCACTGCAACATTTGGAGGGGGTGTCAGCATATTTCAGGAGTCACTTTCAGGACATTCTGGTTCCTGTGAGGAAATTTGTGCACAGAATTACAGATCAATAGAAAATCATGGAATGGGAATGGAAACTAAATTAAAGTTTTAACAGTACGTATGCAGTTGCACACAGCCAGGTGTTGCCCTGTTGCACAATGAGCTAGCTAATGCATCGGAGATCCACATGAAGTCCTGAAAGCCATGCAAGGTAACCAACCTCGTCATCACAATTAACCATGCTGTCTTTGCAGATTTGTGTGGTGCTGTAGGTGTCACTGTAATTGTCGCTCTAGTTAGAAAGCACCTCTAAATAATGCACCCTTAATAGTTGCATCTTCTCCATAGAAAGGTGCACCCCCAGGGGGGGTCGGACATGACGTCATTACACTCCAAGGGCTGCATTATAAACACGTGACTCAAAGCATAGGCCTTCCACCCACGTACAAAGAAAGCCATGGTTGCGTCTGGCGTCTCGGGTGTCTACTTCGTTCCTAGGTCTTTGCGGGTGCTATTTAAACCTTCTGAAAGACGACACACCCAACGATTGTGTTTGTGTGTTGTCACTGGGGCTGTTGTTGCAAACTCCCGAAATCGTCGAGGTTCCCCGAGGTTCACTCAAGATCGCAGCACAATGCACCAATTCGTTTGCAAACAACTCTTAAATACACCGCAGTTAGCTATCATTAGACAACACCTGAGTGTGAAAAGGAGCGTGGTCAATGGTCAAACCGCTGGTCCAAGTTTTGACATACGTTCACAGCAGTTACTAAGGAGTGACCCACCCCCTGGAAATCTTTTAGATGCAATTCTTGGGTAAGAATGTTTCGACTGTAGATCTGCAGCTGTGGGCACAGTGCTTGCTAACTAGAGCTAGCTAGAGCATGGATATCTGTGGCTACAGTGACATGTCGCATGCAGACTCAGCGCTTCCTGTTCGCCGTACTGCAGGAACGGCCAGCTAGCTATTAAACCACTGGCTCTGTCGGAGCACAGCACAGGTTTGGCCCTCCCAAAAATTTGCTTGGGAAACTCAAGTTCTTGGGTTGATGGGGCTCATCAGGAAGACCAGGAAGTGACAGTTTCAAGCTATTCGCAGCCATCTTCGTATCAATCAAAAATGGTGGTCTGCCGCGGGCGCCGCGTGTGCACAATAATTATTGTCATTGCCGCTAAAGGTTCCCTCAAAAGTGGTCCGGTTGAAACCGGATCAACTGTACCAGCGGCTACGGCCCTGCTGTTACCAATAAAGATACCAACAACCCCCCTTCATTAATAATCTCAACATGATAATTTTTGTTAACACGTACACATTAGTAAGTTGAAGAAGGATCTTCTCTTCTACAGATTCTGCTTCTTGCACGTGTCCAGGACACATAATGTACAGTACTCAGTATCGATTGATACCAGTCTCAGTACTCGATACCACAATCCTGGAACCTGGTATCGGCAGTATCGATACCTGGTGCTTGGTATCGCCCAGCCCTTTTATTGAACCTTGGCAGTGTTTACAAATGCACGTGGCCTCCATAGGAAACCACGTCATCGATACTAATGCCAGTTTGAGTGCCCCGGCCAACAAAGGTCCTTGTAACTTATTAAAATGCACGTAATCTTTGGCCTCTAGGAACTCGAAGACGCCTCAACAGTAGCTATATACTACTTTGCTACGACTCAAACATGTTAAGGCCACAGTGGCGATAATAATAAAGTAGACCACATCAGTTTACTCACCGAGAAATTCGAAGACGAACAACTCGTGAAGAAGACGGATCCGATATCCAAACATGAATACCGGGCGCGGGACTCCACCCAAGCTCCTCCCCCTTCCCAGTACATCCTTAACCTTTGAACCCCAAAGCAGCGCACGTGCACTCACAGTAATAGCTGCTTGGGTTCAAAGGTTAAGTAGACATCTTGGTTTGTCATAGCACAACCCTTGTGTTTAGTCAAAACACATTTAATGTGCAATGTTGGAGTTCCTGTGTGCAGTAAAATACAATGGTAGGATTGTGGAACTATTGTGTTTTTGTGATATGTAAATTCAAGTGTTTACTAGTATTGCAAATTGGTAAATCCTCCTGTGAAAGACATTGTGATTATCTTGTGAAATGTGTTTCCACAAACATTGCATTAACAACATTTTTTCCTGTGCCTCCTCTGAGATCTCCTCTTCAAGTACCATCCCAGTGCAGACAGTGGAAAGGATGGGAGCAGTGACAGAACTATTCCCTTCACTCCAGTTTCAATTTGTACTTGCACCAGCAGCATCACCTCGTACAGGACAAGCAGCATGAGGATGAGTCCAATGGTTGCAGTAATCACGACAAAGTGCAAACACATACTTCCACAGCACCTTACACTGCTCTGAATATTTCTCCCGCTTGATCGCCTTTGACACTGATACAGCAAGTAAGCAGCAATGGTTGTGAAACCAGCAGGTATCATTAGCAAGGATATTATATACATGATAGTCACTTGAGGATGGGTCAGCAGCAGCATGAAAAGGGGAATAACCATCATGGTGAACAGCTGTATCACTATCAGAATATTCCATAACGCAAGTGTCTGGACTAAACGCTTCAAGGAAGAACATCTGCAACCAACACACTTCTGCCTTTTAAGGTAATTGTTCTTCACAGTGTACACGGAAATGAGAAGTTCAATAAACACTGCAATCGGGATGACGGTAAACTTGGCCACTAGAGTAAGCACTTCCACATTATAAGCACTTGTACCGGTTGGAATTGTGCATTGATGATTAGAAAGCTTGATGATGCAGGATGCAATAGTTGGGTGATTGTTAAAAAGTTCCCTAACTGAGGTTGCAGTGTATCCGACATTGATCAGGAAGGCCATACCTGCTGCTGCCCAATAGAAATATCTCATGAAGTCTCCTTTTGAAGCTTTGGTCATCATTTTGGGATAATATGAGAACAGTAACTTTGCAAGCACAATTGGTGTGAGAGTATTTAGGAACACAAAAGCACCAAATAGAGAAAAACGACAGAGGTCAGTATTGCGACGTGATCCTTTGAAAGGTCTTGTTACCTTAGTATTATAGCTTATGGAGACATATCCTCTGTCGTTTTCATTTGTTGGTTTGTTAATGCGGGCGTATGACTTTACCTGTACAAAAGAGTGATCATGAGTATGCAGCATGTAAAGAGTGCATAGACTGATATCACCCAATAAACTTTGCAATGACAGGCTAGGTGAGCTTACACTACCAATTCTTTGATGCTCAAGTATGCATGCCTTACCATACAAAATTATTACAAGCATGCACTGATGTGCTCACCCAAGGTAGGAATTGCATCAATGCTTCCAACAGGTCATCCTCGGAAGTGTTACAAGGAAGAGTGTCTATGTGGAGCGAAATCTGTAAGTAATCGCTGTTTTGTATGGTGTCGTGAATACTTCGACTTATAACACTGTCTAATATTAGTAACAGATCAATCGGAATGATGTTGAGTAAGGGAGAACTGCTCCACTGAAAATTCTGGTGGTACGAGAAGTTAACCAGTGTACCAGGCAAGGTAGGATGTCCATCACAACTCTCTGGTAGCGTACTGTCAATGTTGACACTGATGAAGATTAAGTCTTGGGATGATCCTTGGGATGGGAAGAATGTGTGCTGAAGCAAATATCCTACTTTCCTGTCTGTGATCAAAACATGTTCTAGTTTCTGGTACACAACTTGGGGTGCAAGGTACTGGATTGTGCTTCTTGCTGTCACAGCTATAGTAACTGTTATCAGAACAAAGGTGCTAGCATGCAGTGTCCACATATCCATGATGATCAATTAATACCTGCATATACAGAGAATAAAACAAATCTGACATACATAATGTAGCGAGCACACAACATCAATGAACTACACAAGGCTTGTACTGTGGCTGACTGTAGACCGCATCCTACTCATAATTATACATTGTGACAAATAAATTAGCTAGTTCTTTCCTCTAGTCCAGCATGCATATTACAACAAGTCAGCTGTTTACAGCTTTCTAATTTTACGACTTGCCATCTAGCTAGGTGATATGTTTGGATGAATAGAGACCACATTAGCATGATTGCTGTTTATGTAGCCTTTGTCTATTTGTGACATAAATGCTCATTGGAAAAAACAGCAACAAAAACCAGGTGCTACTCTGGTTTAGCAATAGAATACTGTGATAACCAACACATCGCCTAGTCTCGTTCCTAGACCCCTTCGGGAATGGGACTACACATCGCCATTGTTCAGATGAGCTAGCCATACACTTCAATTTGCAGCGGTCAACGCTAACAACTACTGCAGAAACCCAGCAGTGGGGAACAGTTCCTTTGTGTTTGGTTTAGTGCTTACACATGTGCAGCTAGAATGAGTTGTGGGAAGATTAGTCGGGACACTTCATAAACTATGACCTACACTGATCGACCACTGTGTACCAAACCTCAATGTCTGAGGATGGCTATACCACTTCACGACTGAGTTTGTAGCTAACAAATGGAATCCCGGCCCATGGCGGATTCTAGTCTTGGTACAGAAATGAATCTGGCCACATCCAAATGAGATCTGAAACCACGGTAACCCACATTCTTGACACAGTAAAATACTATTATAACTAGCAGCACTGAATCTAGACTAGATAGCTAAGTAGCATATCGATCGAATCATTAGTGAAACTTGCGTCACCACCTGCTCATCAGATGCCAGTAGTTGGATGGCCCAAGTTATACAGATTGTTTCCTCATCAACTGCTCATCAGATTCATGTAGTTGGATGACCCAAGTTATACAGAATATTTGTTGCTTTAAATTTTGAATCTAAACACTACCCACACATCCCACTATCAAAACTTCCTTCATTGTGGGCTGTTGATTAGTAAATCCTTATGAGGAATCCCGCTATGATGCTTTTACTTACAGTAGCTATAAGGAACTGCAATGGCATCTCCACTATCAAAAACTTTCAGTTTGTACAGATGCTTAGAATCACAAATTTGGCATATGTTGAAAAGCAGATCGTTGTGGGGAATCCTGCTAAAATGCTGACGTTTTGCAAGCAACGCTGTCAGTGTTAAGATAGTCCTGGAAATTTAGAGGACGGGGCGGAGGGGGGGGGGGGGGGGGGGGGGGGGGGGGGGGGGGGATCTTTGATCCACTGAGCTTCAGTCTTCAGGAAAATTGAAACTAACGTGAGGTTAAAAAATCCCTGGAGAGATATGAGGTCAGCCTTTTGTACGTCATCATAGTTCCATACCAGGCAGTCTCGAGCACATGCAACAGTGGTTCTTTTCACATTGGGTGACCTTGATCAGTGATGACCTTTTAAATTCCCTTATGGGTCGACTGTTACTGGCTAGCTAAGTAGCTATCTCCACCATTAATTTTTCTACTGACCTCAGCAGGTTACGTTGTTGTTAAACAAATTCATTTAGCTAGGGATCTTGTGGTGACCTTCAAACCACATATACTTCAAACAAAGATCTTTTGTTAGCAGTAACAAGCATAAAACCCAATCAGAAATCTCAGTAACATTGTGTTACCAATATTTATGTTGACCTCTCTCTATTATAATAAGCCGTCAACAGTAAGTTCAACTTCAGTGTGAACATTGAGTTTCTTGCATTCAACTTTCGATTAGGAGAAACATAATGTTAGTATTGATTGAAGACAGTACTGCAGTATGTCATTACCCATGAATATGAATTCTGGAGTCACACGGTCACTCATGCTGACTGCAGGTCAATGACCGTGAGAATGTAGTAGATTTAGTGAGAATAGCAATCAGTGTTGGATTTGAGTTCAGTTTTGCCAACTTATGCTTGTACAATAATTAACGCTATTCACATCCCTAAATCTGGTGATACTGAAAGTCCTGGAAATTTAGAAGCCGAACTTCTGTAAGCCAAAACTCATTCTAGTTGGAAACTGAAATTTTCGACCACTTGTCACAATTACTGGAGCCTGGGAACAAGGAGGGCTTGCTAAGAATAAAATTCCCTATGTGCATGCAGCACCCCAAAGAACACATTTTCATGCATTCAGCACATACCACATTCACAAGTCCTCCTCTCCCACAGCATTCATTCATCAGGGGCCATCTGGCAATTAACTACTGGCAATACCATTCATGACCACAGCAATTGGAGGTCAAATGTGGATGTCAGCCAGATTCTCACCCAGGACAACCAGTGCAGACACCTCAGCTTGGATGACACAGCTATGAAATTTATTTTGCGATAAAAGTGTAACTGTGCTGGTACTTACAGGTCTATACAGTAGGTGCTACAGGCAAAGGCTACTCAACTGCACCCAACTTCAGCTCAAAGAACTCTAACACATGGTTCGACTTATGTATTAAGTCATAAATGACATAATACACAAATCATGGTCTATAGCTACAAATGTATAGCTCTGCCAGGGTTTCCTTTTGATGGCATCGTGAAAAGTTATTTTGTAATGAAAGCAACATCATGAATTGTGTAATAAAACATACTGTGTTGCAAGGTACGAAATTAAAGAGTACGTTAATAAATGCAAAATGCATATTACAGGGATAACTTATAATGTCATACTGATACAAAACATTGTTATACAAAATGTTAAAGTGACTGCAAGTAAGAACATCATGCACACAGAGCAGAGGTGGTTGTGATGCAGTTATCAGTATGCCTTTGCATATATGAAAGAAATCATCTGTCAACTTTTGTGAACAGCATTATGCCGGCAAAGGCAATGAATCTCCACCATCACTATTATCAGTCGTTTGAATGATGCACGGAGAATCTTCATTAGGAATTAACTGCATCATCTCCTCATTCAAATCGGTCTCCGATCTCCTCTGTGTCGTCTTTTTCCTCTGGGATCTCTTCTTCAAGTACCATCCCAGTGCAGACAGTGGAAACGATGGGAGAAGTGACAGAACTATCCCCTTTACTCCAGTTTCAATTTGTACTTGCACCAGCAGCATCAGCTCATACAGGATCAGCAGTGTGAGAATGAGTCCAATGGTTGCAGTGATCACGACAAAATATACACACATACTTCCACAACACCTTACACTGCTCTGGAAACTTCTCCTTCTCGGTTGTTGACACAGATACAGCATGTAGGCAACAATGACTGTGAAACCAACTGGTGCTAGTAACACAAAAATTATACTAGTGATAGTCACTTGTGGGCGGATCAGCAGCAGCACACAAAGGGGGGTGACAGTCATGGCAAGAAGTTGTATGGCCATTAGAATACTCCATAATGCAATTGTCTGAACTGAAAGTAGCAGGTAGTGCTTTAAGGAAGAACGCCTGCAACCGACATATTTCTGCCTTACATCACAATCGTTTGTGACGGTGTACACAGAAATCACAAGTTCCATAAACACTGCAACTGGGACGATGGTAAACTTAGCCACAAGAGTAAGCACTTCGTCATTGTAAACACTTGTATCAGTTGGAATCAAGCATTTGTAAACAGAAAGCTGGATCATACAGGATGTAATTGATGGATGATTGGAATAATATTGTCGTGCAAGTGAAGTTGCAATGTATCCAACATTGATTAGGAAAGCTGTACCCACCGCTGCCCAGTACAAATATCTCATGAATTCTCCAGCTGAAGCTTCGGTCCTCATCTTGGGAAAGTGTAAAGACACTAACTTTGCCAGCACAATTGGCATAAGAACGTTTAGGAAGACAAAAGCAGACAATAGCGAGAGACGATAGAAGTGTGTATACTGATCTGATCCATTGTAAGACCCTGAAACATACTTGTCATAGCTTATGGAGACATATCCTTTGTCGTTTTCATCTCTTTGTCCGTGGGCTCAGGTATACGACTTTACCTGTACATGAGGCAGGGTGAGTGTTGCAACATGTTATAATGAATGTGCCTGCATAGGTAGCCAGAAAATGACAAGTTACAGTGACAAGTTTAGTGAAATTATTAGGCTAGCTTCTTTCCAACACCATGCATATGCCATTTCCTTACGCACGATGCCATACACACGCACACACTGCATAAATCGGATGCACTCACCCAAGGTAGGAGTTGCATCAGTGCTTCCAACATGTCATCCTCAGAAGTGTTACAAGGAAGAGTGTCAATGTGAAGCAAAATATTCAAGAAACCATGATGCTGCGTAATTCGGTAAATCCATTCACTTATGACATTATCTAGTATCAGTAACTGATCAATTGATATGAGGCTGAGCAAGGGAGAACTGCACCACTGAAATTTCTGGAAGTACAAGAGGTTAACTGGTGCATCGGGTAACATACTGTCAACGGTAAATTTCACACTAATAAAGATTAAGTCTTGAGGAGAACCTTGTGATGGAAAGAAAGTGTCTTGCAGCAAGTGTCCTACTTCGCTATCTGTGATCAAAGCATGTTCAAGTTTCTGATACACAGGTTGTGTTGCAAGGTGGCTTGTGCTTCGTGCAGTTGATGCAACAGTTATCAGAATGAAGATGCTAGCCTGCAGTGTCCACATGTCCATAGTGATCAGTATCTGCACAGGGAAAATAGAACCATACCAGAAAATTGTTTAAGAGGGGCACATAATGAGATTCATACTGGACCATTAATCTAAGTGATTAACATGCAGAGGCTGGCAAAGGGCACATTGTGCTTTTAGACCAGACCAAAAAGGGCACATTAGAAGCCCAAAGGGTACAATGTCCTTTGGTAGAGGCCTAGCAAGAACACAGCTACCAGCTACAATATTATAGCTACAGCAGTAGTTCAGCTAAGTGTATTTTGTGCAATAGGAATGCATATGAGCTATTGCCACAATTGAATTTTACCGTGTAATCACGTATAGCTACTATAATATTGAATGGTTGACATTGCTAGTGAACTGACCAATTCACAAGATGAACCAGCTACTGCATATGTTCACTGCAAAAATTAAACAGATGCACTGTCCTCAAGTTTAAATACTTCATGCTCGGATGTGACCAATACCCACACCAGCTAGAATGCATGAGCTCTAGCAATACATTCAAGTTGTAGAACTTCAATATAATTACTTAATGAGATGGGACATGAACTGAGGTATAGCTAACTAATGAATTGGTACAAGGCGCATTCCTACAGGACAATTGTAGGTGGTGCGCACATGGCGATTCAGGCCAAATCCAAGCATGATCTGAAACAGTGATAACCCACAAGATATATCCACACTGTAGTTAATTACTACGTGGCCAACAGCTAGCTAGCTAGCCAAAGGTGTACTGCTACTACACAAGAAGTATGGCTATAAATTGACCGATCAGCAGCTCACCGATGCCTGCGTTTGTAGCTGTAGTTCAAGTTTGTAGACTTTTCTTTACTTTTCGTGAAGTGTAGACTTATAAATTCATATAGAGTGGTAATGCAATCCCACTATCTAAACTTTCAGTGAGTATTTATAATAACAAAATTTTGTCTATTTTGATAAGCAAATCCTTGTAGGGAGAATCTAGCCACAAAGCTGGAGCTTTGCTTTGGGAAGCAACATGTTTATTTTACAGTTGGGATTATGTCACCTTAACGATTATATCATGTTGAAGGCGGATATTCTCTTACAGACTGTGTCTCCTTTGGTTCCCTTCCTTCCCCTATGAGAGATACAAATCTGTGAACTGTGCAGTGTGCATACACAGCACAGGTCGGACAAGCAAATAGCAAGTTTGCAAAGATAAAGTAACTATCTTATAACTTGCACTTGTGCACGCAAGTGTCAAGAAGAACAACAGAAACAGTTGATCAGTACATGTCCAAAGGGGGTCAGAGTTTGTGATCAAAAGTTAATCCTGCAACAAAAGGTTGATAGAAACTAAAACTGCTAGTTCTGGTGTACGGAACAGTGTCAGTTTTGTACTGTAAATTCTGTGTGGTTGTTACTGTACTTGCACTCACATAATTATATTTCTCAACTACATAATTTTTCTTTTGTTGGTTTGTACTACAATAGCTATGTGGTTATATGCAGGACCCTCATGACCTATCGCTGATGAGGCATTTTCTGTCACAAAGCAAAATCTATCTATCTATCTATCTATCTATCTATCTATCTATCTATCCCTCATCATTTCCTGGTCTAATTGCCTCTGATGTGGTCATTGGAATGCACTTAAGTCCTTTGATGTGGTCATGCTTCTGACTCTCATCCTGTCACGATGGGTCACGTGCTGGGTCGAGCGGGGCGGGGCTGAGCATGCAGTGCATGGCGTTGCACCAGCAGAGCACAGTGCAGGTAGTGTTTCGCATCTTCCACACCGGACTTGCAGAGCTTGCATGTAGATACTGCAACATTCATGCTGTTTTCTCCACAGCATGCATGTTGGTAGCCTCGTTCCCAGTCCCACGCCCAGCTTTTCGTCGCTGCTTAGTACGGCTTTACCGTACTAAGCAGTGACGAAAAGCTGGGCGTGGGACTGGGAACGAGGCTAGCATGTTGGTGTTAATTGTGAATATGTCACCCTTTCAGTGTTGTGTTGGAGCGTAGGTGTACAATGGTTATCAGACTGGGATGAGAAAATCCCCACTGCACTGACTGCAATGACAGCATCTCAGCCGGCTTCAACGAAGCTTTTACACTGTTTCATTAGCAGCATGTAAAAATGAAGATCTTGGGGTCCCAAACTTTAGATTGGGGTCGACCCGGGGGTAGGTTTAGACACTTTTTGTTCTGAAGCCATGCGGTCATGCAACAGCTGTGGTAAATTAGACAATGGCTCAGCATAATTGCAATTTTCATCCAGTTTACTGAGACCCAGATGAACTCCCTTGAGGTCTGTGTTGAGTCTACTGTAGTGCAGTAGGAGAAATGAATGTCCAGTAGTCCTTTCACACCCACCAACTCAAGATTATGGACACCATTTCTCTGTTGGATTGGCTAGGGACTTGCAATGGAGTAATAAATGTGAATGCTAAAGAGGACTTACAAAAAGAATGCTACAAAAGTATCAAATCACTGTCACTGTTCTCAGTCTCTTCAATTGTGATTGAGGAATGTTCCTCAGGCATCAACAGCTCCTCCACCAAATCAGTCTCTGATCTCCTCCGGGTCCTCTTTTTCCTCTGGGATCTCTTCTTCAAGTACCATCCCAGTGCAGACAGTGGAAACGATGGGAGCAGTGACAGAAACACTCCCTTCACTCCAGTTTCAATTTGTACTTGCACCAGCAGCATCACCTCGTACAGGATCAGCAGTGTGAGGATGAGTCCAATGGTTGCAGTAATCACGACAAAGTACAAGCACATACTTCCACAGCACTTGACACTACTCTGGAAACTTCTCATTCTTGGTTGTCGACACTGATACAGCACATAGGCAACAATGAGTGTGAAACCAACTGTTGTTAGTAGCACAGTTATTATATACACGATAGTAACATGCGGGTGGATTGGTAGCAGTACACCCAGTGGGATAGCAATCATGGTAAGGAGTTGTACGGCAGTCAGAATATTCCATAATGCAAGTATGTGAAATGATAACAGCAGGTAGTGCTTCCCGGAGGAACATCTGCAACCGACATACTTCTGCTTTGTATCGTCATTTTTCTTCACAGTGTACATGGAAATCAAGAGCTCCACTAGCACAGCAACTGGGATGATGGTACACTTGGCCACTACAGTAAGCACTTCATCATAGTAGACACTTGTACCAGACGGAATAGTGCATGGATGATTAGGAAGCTGGATTATACAGGATGTAATGGATGGATGATTGCGAGTATATTGATGTGTAAGTGACTGTGTTAGTAGTGTATCCGATGTTGATTAGGAAAGTTATACCTGCTGCTGCCCAGTATAAATATTTCATGAAGTCTTCAGTTGAAGCTTTGGTCCTCATCTTGGGATAGTGTAAAGACACTAACTTTGCTAGCACAATTGGCATCAGAATGTTTAGGAATGCAAAAGCTGACATTATAATGAGACGATAGAAGTGAGATCGGTCAAGCTGTGATCCGTAAGATCCTGTAACCCATTGGTTATAGCTTATAGATACATATCCTTTGTCATTTTCATCTGTTTGTCCATGAACATGTGCGTACGACTTTACCTGTACAGCACATGGGTATGCAATATCTTAGTATAGTGAGTGTGCAGGTAGGTAGATAACATCATCACAGACACAGTGACATGTATTACACTATAATTAATATTTAGCTTCTGAGGCCTTCCTGACACCCTGCATATGCCATCTATTCCCATACATACTATGCCATACACGTGCACACACAAATATTCTCACCCAAGGAAGGAGTTCCATCAGTGCTGCCAATAGGTCATCCTCAGAAGTGTTACAGGGTAGATCATCAATGTGAAGTGACACATGTAGGTAACCATGGTGTTGTACGACATGGTAAATACTTTCACTTAAAACATTATCTAATATAAGTACCTGATCTACTGAAATGAGATTGAGTAAGGGAGAACTGCTCCACTGAAATTCGTAGTAGAATGAGTGGTTAATCAGCATACCAGACGAGGGAGGATGTTCACTACAACTCCGTGGTAGCATACTGTCAATAACGATATTCACACGAATATAGACTATATCTCGAGGTGAACGTTGAGGTGGGAAGAAAGTGTCTTGTATCAGGTACCTCACTTTGCTGTCTGTGATCAGAACATGTTCTAATTTCTGATACACATGGACATGGGTTGCAAGGTGGTGTGCACTTGCAGTCACAGCTATCGTTGTCAGAATGAAGATGCTGGTGAGCAGCGTCCACTCTGCAGCCATGGCTGATGAATATCTGCACAGAAAGAATAAGATCACAACGATGAAGCCTGACAAAACAGAAAGCCAGCTACTGATTGTAAACTAGCCAAGCGAATAGTTATTCTCATTGCTAACCTCTCATCGGCCCAGTATATTGTATGCACATAAGAACACACTGCAATTATTATAGCACCAGTATGTACAGTAGACTATGTATACAGTAGACTATGTATACAGTGCTATAATTACGCATAACAAGGTACTATTACAAAATGACTAGTGCAATAATTTCTCACCTATGACGTAGAGAGATGATATCTAGCTAGAATGTACTCAAATGAACTAATCACTTCACTAGCCTACTTCCAACATTCAAGCTAGGTAAAAGCACGCTACCAAAATTTCAGCTAGTACTGCATGCATCTATATGCAGAGCATAATTATATGTACTAAGCATTGCTTTGATAATATCTATGTTTCTCTCACACACAATCATGTGCCTATGGAATAAGGAACTGCAATTGTATCCCACTATCAAGACTTTCAGTGTGTACTTATATACAACTAACATTGATAGGCAAATCCCTGTGGGGAATCCTCCTCAACGATAAAGCTTTGTTCCAGATAGCAACATCAATCTGAAAGCTGAAAACATCCACCAGCCCAGCTGATTTCAGATTTGATTGCTGTTGTGAAAGCTGAAACTTCCTCCCGCCTGGCTGATTCCCAGATATGTTAGAACACTTAAACTTCCCTGCTGATTCCATGGCCAGATTACTTGCGTTCTGAAAGCTCTTGTCAGGCTGATTTAGAGGTGATTGCAGTTATGAAAGCTGAAAACATCCTCTAGCCCTGCTGATTTTCGATTTCATTCCTGTTCTGAAAGCTGAAACTACCTGTGGCACCAGATTAGATACTGTGTCAAGCACAGTGAGTAGTTTATAGCTATACCGAAACAGAAACTTCTAACGCTGACCCATAACTATGTTGGTGGTGCCAGTTCAGTCTGAATGCATGCATGCAGTAGATCCACACACTGTTACGATGCTAGAGCACCTAGCATGCGGCTATCATCTGTATGGATTCTTCCAGCTCTGAGCTGGACAGTCAGCTACGGCCTGGTTATAGCTACTGAGCTATACTGGTATCATGACTTTCAGTGTTGACTGTGCGCATATGCATACACCCACCCAATAAAGACTATGGACCCCCTTCTCCGTTGGATTGTCACACAGCAAAAGCATTATGTATGTGGAAAGTAGGAACTTCCAAAAGTAATAAAGATGAATGTTAAACAGATTCTTAGCTATCTTCAGGACAGACAAAAAGAACACTACAAACGTATCAAATCACTGTCACTGTTCTCAGTGATTGAGGAATGTTCCTCAGGCATCAACAGCTCCTCCTCCAAATCAGTCTCTGATCTCCTCCGGGTCCTCTTTTTCCTCTGGGATCTCTTCTTCACGTACCATCCCAGTGCAGACAGTACTAGTGGGAATGATGGGAGCAGTGACAGAAATACTCCCTTCAATCCAGTTCCAGTTTGTACTTGCACCAGCAGCCTCAGCTCGTACAGGACAAGAAGTGCGAGAATGAGTCCAATGGTTGCAGTAATCACGACAAAATACACACACATACTTCCATAGCACCTTACACTGCTCTGGAAATTTCTCCTCCTTGGTTGTTGGCACTGATACAGCACATAGGCAACAATGAGTGTGAAACCAACGGGTGCTAGTACGTAGCACAGTTATTGTACAGATGATAGTAACTTGTGGGTGGACTGGTAGCAGTACACCCAGTGGGACAGCAATCATGGTAAAGAGTTGTACGGCCGTCAGAAAGTTCCATAATGCAAGTATGTGAAATGATAACTGCAGGTAGTGCTTCACGGAGGAACATCTGCAACCGACATACCTCTGCTTTGGATCGTAATGTTTCTTCACAGTGTACATGGAAATCAAGAGCTCCACTAACACAGCAACTGGGATGATGGTACACTTGGCCACTAGAGTAAGCACTTCATCATGGTAAACACTTGTATCAGTCGGAATAGTGCATGGATGACTAGGAACCTGGATTATACAGGATGTAATGGATGGATGATTGCGAGTATATTGATGTGTAAGTGAGGCCAAAGTGTATCCAACATTGATAAGGAAAGTTATACCTGCTGCTGCCCAGTACAAATATCTCATAAAGTCTTCAGTTGAAGCTTTGGTCCTTATCTTGGGGTAGTGTAAAGACACTAACTTTGCCAGCACAATTGGTGTGAGAATACTTAGGAACACAAAAGCAGACGTTATAGTGAGACGATAGAAGTGAGTTCGGTCACTGTGTGATCCGTAAGATCCAGTAACCCATTCGTTATAGCTTATGGATACATATATCCTTTGTCATTTTCATCTCTTTGTCTGGTGGCTCGGGCATACGACTTTACCTGTGCATGAGGGTGAGTGTGTAACATGTTACTGTATAAATAATTGATTCTCCTTTCCAGCATTATGCAATTGATACACATTTATACATACCCAAGGGAGGAGTTGCAATAGCGCTGCCAATAAATCATCCTCAGAAGTGTTACAAGGAAGATCATCAATGTGAAATGAAAGTTCTAAGGAACCACGATTCTGTGTTATGTGGAAAATACTTTCACTTAGAACATTGTCTAGAATTAGTAACTGATCTATTGAAATGAGGTTGAGTAAGGGAGAACTGCTCCACTGAAATTCCTTGTAGTACGAGTTGTTAATTGCATTCCTAGGCAAGAGGGAAAGCACACCGCAACTCCCTGGTAGCATTCTGTTGACAGTGGTAATCACATGAATAAATATCATGTTTGATGACCGTTGTGATGGAAAGAACGTGTGCTGCAGCAAATACCCTACTTTGCTGTCCGTGATCAAGGCATGTTCTAGTTTTCGGTACACAGCTTGGGGTCCAAGGTGGTCGGTACTTTGTGCAATCACAGCAGTAGCTATCAGAAGCAAAATTCCAGCATGTAGTAGCAGGGTCCGCATCATTACAGTGATCAGAATCTGCATATAAGGTTATTGAATTTTCAGCAGTTACTGGTGCGAGTAAAATTCATGGGATACACACATAAGCATGTATGCAGGATAGGCCTGTATGCAGTGTATTATACAGCATACAATGTATGTACTCCTTGCAAAACTATTACGACGATAATTAATTTTTAATCAATCATTTAACTAGCTATACAGTTCGTCAAACACCAATAATTATATGCACAACAAGCTAGGTCATGTATCTTGAATATCACATGCATGACACTCCGTAGGATGTAGAGAGATAATCTGATTTAGTTGACAGATTTTGTATTGCATAGCTAAAGCATCATCAATGTTCATTATCTAACCACTTCACAAACCTGCTTCCAACATCAACGTCAATGTTAGAGGATCCGGAATTACTATATATAAATCCACTGTAAAATTTGTACTTACCTGCACTGTTCTCAATGTGGCTGACATTAGTACCAGGTTGATGCGAGTTGTGGGACCTTCAATTTTTAGACATTTGACCTATTTGTTGAAATCTTACATGAATGATTGGCACAGATCTGGGTACTTACCACCATACCACATTTTATTTGTGCTGGGATACTGACATGTGTACATGTACGTGTCTAGGTATGCTGTCCAATAGGATTAATTTTGAGCGTAATGTTTTTGCATAATGATTTCAACCACCACAGTTTACTTTGTGCTTGGATGTGACTGACACCCAGACATGTGTACTAGTGCAGGTATACTAGATGTGAGTTGTGGGACTGTCCTTTTTCGAATAGGGAACATTCTTTCTGTTTCATAATGAGTCGTACAGATTCAGTCATGAAGTGGTACAGTTCATGTATACGATTTCATCGATCATTAATTTTCCAGTGTAGCTAACAGTTTCAGTGTGTAATATGCAGTCCAGTTGTCCGTGCGTTCCTTCATCCATTCTGGTCCCTGCATCATGGCTGCATGTACAGCGACAGTATCAAGTACATGCAGGACTCATTCATGCTAGCTTGTACCAACTACACTACTCGCATCTCAGCTCATTGGTTCACTTGACCAGAACTAGAGGTGTTCATAGAACACATACCCCGCGCTGAACGTCAGGCCAGGATCGGCATGCAGTGCAGCTACAATCGACGTGACGCGCAACGGCGAACAGGGCTGCTATCGCATATACTGTGTTCATATCCAAGGTGTGGGAGTGACCGCTTACCGTATATACTATATTGTGAAGCTGGAGAGGTGGGGCCAAATGTTACGAATATTAGGAAATAGCTGGAAAAAACAGCCGAAACAATAGCCATGATGTCTGTGAAGTACATAGATCGTGAGAAAGCACTGTTTCCTAGCGGTCATCGATCTCGAAGCATGAAGTTTCCAAATGCACTGCGTGTCCTGTTCTTGAAGTCACGAAGAGGTGGAGCCAATGTTATGAATAGTTATGAAAAGTAGGAAATAGCCGAAATACAGCGAAACGGAGCGCCTTGACTTCAGTCAGGTACACATAGAGCAGTTTTTTGCTATTAAATTTTGCTATTGTTTGACTCCATTTCGACGGTTTATGAGGGTCTATGAGGCGAGATTTCAATTTTTTTCGCTGGACAGACGACAGACACCAAAACCGATTGCTTAACCCCGCTTCGCGTAATAAACATTTCCAATTGGAGGAATATTCGTCCGAAGCTATATGTCTGTGTGTTCGTCCGTCCCTTCTCCCTTGTTCATGTCCCGACCAAGAAGAGTGGCCAATGGAACTGAAACAGATTTGTTCCAGGGTAATGGCGCATATACATGCTGTTGTGTCTGAGGTGACCATACCTCTGTTTTCTGCTCGCTCTCGGGAATGTGCGTGTGTGTTTATGTGTACATTGTGTACTTGTATTGTGTGTGTGTATGTGTAGCGTTCCCCAAATTGGGGTTATTCGATGAACTTGAATGAACATGCTAGCTTGTAGGATGCACATGAAATCGATATCTGCACACAATGAATACTCCCAGGCTGTAGGAGAGGGGAATGAGGCTATAGCTACTGCCTCTTGAAGGGTTTCTAAGCTACATACTTTTAATCTTGGGGTGAAAGGAGCACAGTTTGTCCTGGTCCTGTTGATCAGTGTGAGCCTAATTCATATTGAGTCCATTCCCATTTGAGTCTACCGTCTGAGTTTGTGTCTGTGTCTGACATGTCCAGCACCGTATCTGCCTTTACCACTTAGCTACCAGTTTGTACGTAACCATCAATTATACTATAGTGCAGGGACGGATCAAAGGCACTTTTTGTCCTATGCCATGCAGTCACACAACAGCTGTGGTAAATTAGACTGTGGCTCAGCATACGCTATTTCAGTCTTCATCCATGCAGTTTATGTACTGACACTCAGACAAACTCCCTGGAGGTAGCTATATCTACTGTATGGTTACAGTGCAATAGGAGAAATGAGTGACTTGTCGTTGTTCCTGCACATGTTTTGGTCGTCCTGTAAAGTATGTGCTTGCATTATGACTGTAAAAGAATATGCCGGTAGTCTAACCGGCATGTACTGAATTAACTTGAAGAGCCCTGCACGCTCCAATCAGTTCAATGTACTAGGCCTGTGTCTGGCAGCCCTGCCCTGTTGAACACATATATGCTTGAGTGATGTGATACCCCTGGTTTGAAGAAATAAAGCCTATTATTGTCAAGGCATATGGTGTCTGTCAGAGCAGACATGCATCATATTCGCAGCTGTGGCTTTATACTCAGCTATAGCAATTCCTGATCAGAAACTTCTAACGTTGACCCATAACAATGTCAACTATGTTGGTGGTGCCAGTTCAGTCTGAATGCATGCATGCAGTAGATCTACTGTCCTTGCCTGTTCCAAATGCTTAACATACTGTTACGATACTAGAGCATCTGTGTGGTCGCTGCGTTGTTTTGTGATCCCTCCTTCCATGGATGTTTCTCTCCAGCTCTAGCTAGCTCAGCTAGAGCCTGGTTATAGCTACTAGCTACTGCAATCACACACGGCCTTGTATACAGAATCATCATTCCAGTGTTGACTGCATAGTGCATACTATGTATAGTCCAGTAGTAGGTCCTTTCACGCTCACCAAACAAAGATTATTGAACCCCTCCTCTGTTGGATTGGCATACAGCAAATATGTGGGAAATTAAATATAGGGACTTGCAATAGATTAATAAAGATGAATGCTAAACAGATTCTTAGCTATCTTCAGGACTTACAAAAAGAACACTACAAAAGTATCAAATCACCGTCACTATTGTCAGTCTCTTGATTTGTGATTTGAGGAATGTTCCTCAGGTATCAACAGCTCCTCCTCCAAATCAGTTTCCGATCTCCTCCGGGTCTTCTTTTTCCTCTGGGATCTCTTCTTCAAGTACCATCCCAGTGCAGACAATGGGAATGATGGGAGCAGTGACAGAAATACTCCCTTCACTCCAGTTCCAGCTTGTACTTGCACCAGTAGCATCAGCTCGTACAGGATCAGCAGTGCGAGGAAGAGTCCAATGGTTGCAGTAATCACGATAAAGTGCAAACACATACTGCCACAGCACTTTACACTGCTCTGGAAATTTCTCCTCCTTGGTTGTTGACACTGATACAGCACATAGGCAACAATGAGTGTGAAACCAACTGGTGCTAGTAGCACAGTTATTATACAGATGATAGTAACTTGTGGGTGGACTGGTAGCAGTACACCCAGTGGGACAGCAATCATGGTAAGGAGTTGTACGGTAGTCACAAAGTTCCATAATGCAAGTATGTGAAATGACAACCGCAGGTAGTGCTTCACGGAGGAACATCTGCAACCGACATACTTCTGCTTTGTATCGTAATGTTTCTTCACAGTGTACATGGAAATCAAAAGCTCCACTAACACAGCAACTGGGATGACGGTACACTTGGCCACTAGAGTAAGCACTTCATCGTAGTAAACACTTGTACCAGATGGAATTTCGCAGGGATGATTAGGAAGACAAATGATACAGGTTGTAATGGACGGATGGTTGTGAGTATATTGATGCGTAAGTGAGACTGTAGTGTATCCGATGTTGAATAGGAAAGTTGTACCTGCTGCTGTCCAGTATAAACATCTCATGAAGTCTCCAGTCGAAGCTTTGGTCCTCATCTTGGGATAGTGTAAAGACACTAACTTTGCAAGCAAAATTGGCATCAGAATATTTAGGGACACAAAAGCACACAATACTGCGAGACGATAGAAGTGGCTTACGTCACTGTGTGATCTGTAAGATCCGGTAACCCATTCATTATAACTTATGGATACATAATATTATCCTTTGTCAATTTCATCTGTTTGTCCATGAACGTGTGCATATGACTTTACCTGTACAGCACCATGGGTATGCAACATGTTACGTATGTGAGTAGATAACATCACAGACACAGGTGTAACAGACTATTAACTCTTTTCCAACCAATGACTGAAAAAGCCGTCATGAGTTCCAATAAGCCCATAAGAAGTTATAATTATGGGGGCTTTACTAGCATTATGCTTCAATAGCTACAGGGTTTTTGCTTCCGCTGTTTCTTATGGTTGTTAAAGACACTTTTATAAGACACTGCATGCAAGTAGCTACCCGTACACACCATGCCATACACACAGAAGATGTTCTAACCCAAGGGAGGAGTTTCATCAACGCTGCCAATAGGTCATCCTCAGTGGTGTTACAGGGGACATCATCAATGTGCAGTGAAGCATGTAGGTAACCATGATGTTGCAAGCAACGGCAAATAGTTCTACTCAGAACTTTATCTAGTATTAGTACCTGATCTACTGAAATGAGATTGAGTAAGGGAGAGCTGCTCCACTGAAATTTGTAGTAGTATGAGTGGTTAATCAGTGTACCAGACAAGGGAGGATGTCTGCCACAACTCCGTGGTAGCATACTGTCAATAACGATATTCACATGAATATAGACTATGTCTCGAGGCAACCATTGAGATGGAGAAAAAGCGTCTTGCATCAGGTACCTCACTTTGCTGTCCGTGATCAGAACATGTTCCAATTTCTGATACACAACTTGGGCATGGGTTGCAAGGTGGTGTGCACTGGCACCCACAGCTATGGTTGTCAGAATGAAGATGCTGGTGAGCAGCGTCCACTCTGCAGCCATGGCTGATCAGTATCTGCACGGAAAGAAAAAGATTACAATGACGAAGCCTGACAAAACACAAAGCCATGTAGCCACTGATTGTAAACTAGCCAAACAAATAGTTATTCTCTGCTAACTTAATGTCCATCCGTCCAGCTAATGAACGTATTATTTTATAGTATGCACATAAGAACACACACTGCAATAATTATTATTATAGCTGCAGTATATAAATTTGCTATAACTATGCATAACAAGCTAGCAAGATGTTATTACAATCATGATGACTAGTTTAATAATTTCTAACCTATGACGTATAGAGAGATGATTGCTATTAATAGGTTTAGCAAATAGCTAGCTATCGATTGAACTAATCACTTCACTAGCCTACTTCTGACATTCAAGCTAGGTAAACACGCTAGCAAAATTTCAGCTAGTGCTGCATGCGTCTATGTGGAGTATATATGTACGAAGCGCTGCTTTGATAAAATCTATGTTTCTCTCACACACAATCGTGTGCCTATGGAATAAGGAACTGCAATTGTATCCCACTATCAAGGCTTTCAGTGTGTTCTTATACAACTAACATTGATAGGCAAATCCCTGTGGGGGATCCTCCTCAACGATAGCTTTGTTCCAGATACATAGCAACATCTAAACGTCCTCTGCCCAGCTGATTACAGGTTCAGATTGCTGTTCTGAAAGCTGAAACTTCCCCTGGTCAGGCTTATTCCAGATTTGTTCTGAAAGATGCAAACTTTTCTGTTTTGATTGCCATTCTGCATGAATGCTAAAATTTCCCCGGTGTGCTGCAATTCTGCTGGAAATTCATGCCCAGTCAACTGAAATCCACTGTATAGCTAGTCAAGCAGTTGATTGTACACCCAACACTGTTCAGGTTTTCATGTAGCTACCTGGTCATGGACACAACGATCTAGTTATGCCTGAATAAGTAACTGAATACAGATCCGGCTACCTGATAGCGTAAGTCATCGATTATCGGCAGACACCTATTATCGGCCAATCTGACATCTAATATCGGCAGATAGTTTACGGACAATGTACTGAATAGTTTACGTGAATATCCGTATGACAGTCCACCTCGTGCATAGAGCCAACAAGTTGAAAGAGTGTATCGCTTCGAATCGTCGTCTCTGATCGCCCTACAATCCTTCCAAACGGAGAGTAAGTTGTAGACACACTGTATTTTTACCATGAATGGCTAAATATTCGTGTGTTCCATCTTTAAACTCAGCTAAAAGACTTAGTAAAGTTAGTGCCGCTTGCAGGTCTGTATGTAGCCCTTTACTAACGAGAATTCTCCTTCCATTTTAGGCGCTATGCCCAATAAAAAGAAAAAGGGATTCAGGCGTGCATCTCTGGGCTGTACCACCACCGAAATGAAGCATACAAATCGGAGCTCTGTGAGAAAGCAATGGACTGAAGAGAAATTGTTAGCTGCGTTGCAGAGTGTGGAACATCAAGGCCTTTCGGGCAACAAAGCTGCAGATTTGCATGGAGTGCCTCGTTCCACGTTGAAGGACCGCTTAACTGGACGGGTAGTGCATGGTACAAGACCTAGCAGCTGACATTCGTGGGTGGTGTGGGGAGGAAGACAAAAGATAATCACTTCACTATCCTTCACGAATTGAATGCTACACGGCTCAAAATGAATGCTGCACGCCCGTGTGTACACACACATGCACACACACACACACACACACACACACACATGCACACACGCACACACATGCACACACGCACACACATGCACACGCATGCACACACATGCACACGCATGCACACACACACACACGCATGCACACACACCCACACACACATGCTCAAGGTCCTAATGTCATTAACATTTTGATTTAGGTGGAGATGGGGGCCCTGGTGACTCGAGTGGCGCTGGTGACAGAGGCCGTCCTGGTGACTCGAATGGTGCTGGAGGCTCGAACGGTGCTGGAGATGGAGACCCTGGTGACTGGAGTGATACTGATGATGGAAACCCTGATGACTCGAGTGGCGCTGGTGACGGAGGCCGTCCTGGTGACTCGAATGGTGCTGGAGACAGAGACCCTGGTGAATTGGGTGGCGATGGAGATGAGTGACAAGTAGCAGAGGAAAAAGAAAGACGAAAGCTGGAGAGGGAGTTGAAAAAGAAGCAAAGAGTCGAGGAACAGAAGGCGCAAGGCAGAGGAGAAAGCTCTCAAAGCAGGGCTAGCCTTGGGCTAGCCTTGGGCTAGCCTTGGGCTAGCCTTGGGCTAGCCTTGGAGAAGGCTCGCATAGCAGCTGAAAAGGAAGCAGCAAAGACCAAGAAAGCAGAGGAGAAACAAAGGAAGGCAGAGGAGAAGCAAAGTAAGGCACAGGAGAGAGCAGCTGTCAAGAGAAAGCCTACTTCCAGCACGGAGTTTCGACCGAAACGAAAGAAAGCCAGAGGTGACATGACTGAAAGTATCAATACAGACCTTTGCTGTGTTTGCTTTGGCTCCTACAATGAAGATATAGATAGTGGTTGGAGTGTTGTGGAAGATGGATCCATGAGGAGTGCGTAGTTGATGCTGATATTGTGCCCTCTTTGTTAATTGCATATTTTGGAAGTGGACATGCTCCTGCGTGAGCTTTGGAAGGGGGTGAGGTCAGTATTCTGCCATTGCATAAATTAGAGCTTTATACAGGACTGAATGCTTTTCCCATTCAATAGCTAGTCTCGGAACCAGACCCTTCCCCTGCACGAAGGGTCTGGTTCCGAGACTATTCAATGGCAACTTGCAAAATTTTAGGAGGGTAGTGATGAAGCCATGCATAGCACAGTATGCTTTGGGAGGTATTCAGTGTACCCACTACTCGAATTAATGTGGATGCCCAGCAGTATACACAGTGGTAATAAGTTGTGGGGGTCACTAACTGGAAGGCATCTTCTGAAAACCAGCTTTTGATGATGAGCACCAGCTTTGTACGTACCTAAATTTCTGAAAAACAGTGGTGTCACTAGCTTACGGAACTTCCACACATGCACCTCACTCATTCACACACACATACACACCCTTCCACACACCACGCACACACACACACTCATACACCACACACACACACACACACTCATACACAACACACACACACTCATACACAACACACACACACTCATACACAACACACACACACCAGGAAGGGGTGCAGGAGCCAGTCAGACTGACCCTCGCACAGAGAACAGGCAACATGAAGGTGACACTGGTAAACAACCTAGACGGCTATATACCTCATCCCTCCAGCAGAAATTGCCCACAGAATTGCATCTGTTAGCACAACAGGTGACCAATGAGGTTGACTCTGGGTCTCAAGAGCACATGACATCATCATTGCAGTAGAGGAGTCGATAATCTGTATGTACGGAGTGGCCCAGACTTGTACTCGATTATTGGGGAGGCAAACATTCAGACCCCAGGCTGCTAGTGGGCCATCCCGACTTCCCGCCAAAACTTGATACACATTCAGCATTCGAACGTTAAATCAAATGTACCTGTAGCACATTTGAAACCCCAGCTGAGCCGAGAGAGCAGCCCGCCATTGCCATGCCCAGTGATGTATAGTGGCTCCGCCCACAATCTGTAATCTGAGGATGCCAGTGACTTGGGTGAGTGCTACCCCAGCTAGGCCAGCACCTAATCATGGCTATTAATAACCACACTGGAAAGGAATGCCTATTCTACTTGAAGTGGGTGGGCAGTGAGAGCGGGAAGATCAATTCTGAACACTTGTTGAACTCACTGACATGGCACAATGTGTTTTACCTTGCGCATGTTTTACCGTGAAGGGTCTGTGGCCGCATATCGTGTGACCGCACATTCTATTTACCTGGGTTAATATGTACCCAGCATTGATTATGACCCCCTCTAATTGTGTACGTGCTTGCATCACTAAAGAATGCGCCTATTGATTGATAATTGCCTGTGTCAGTGTGGGTGTAGTCTGCTTACTGTGTGAGACTTGGTGTAGTGGACAACTGTGCCAGTGTCGTTCATATTCGATTACCACTGACGAGGGAAGGACCTGACTAGGTCCCTATATCCCACTTGTCCCACCCCCACGCCCTCTTGTGCACTCTTGAAGGATCAGAGTGGTTCCTGTGTCCCCCAGTGCTGTGTGGCAGTGCTCCCCCTCTTGCTTGTCCTATAGCAACAGATGTGAAATGAGCACTGAACCCCTCACATTTTCATTCTCCTGCAGAGACAACCTGATGGTATTGGATGAGAACACAATACTGGTGAGCACACGTAGCGCTCTGTCCTCACTGGTAGCATAACCTTGAAAATTGTACTGGCCTGATCTACCAGCCATGGTATTCCAATTTTGAGAATCTTCCATAGTTCTCCAACACGTACGACCTAAGTGCATGTTGCCCTCAGTGATGTGCCATATAGGATCAGTCACAGGGAACACTGCGAGGACTGGACGGCACCGCCATCATAGAAGTTGCTCATCCGCTCTCCTGTTTGAGTCTGTGGTGGGAACACTTCACTTTTGTATATTCCTGCAGAGACCACACCTAGAAAAAGCCAAATATGAAACGTCAAGTGTTCCCGCCTCGGACTCGAATAGGCAAGCGGATGATATTGACACGGAGCAGCTCACACGGTTACAGTGCTCACCCAGTCCCATACCTACAAGTCGTTTTTTCTGTGAGTCTGTAGACAGAATTTTATATCGAAAGATGTTCTACCTTGCCTCTGTGATGCTGCAGTGCTCTGCAGATCTTCCAGAAGGAGGCCCACCCCTCTGTGTACAAGGCCGGCAAAGGAGCTTCGAAAGAAGGGTTGTCCCTCTTTGGTACGATCATAATAATTCCCTTGAAGTGGGCACTATTATCTTCTCTGCTCTTTGTAGGCCTATGATAGTCAACAGAACAAAGTCAGCACTTGGAAGTCGCTTGCTACGGTGAGTTGAGAACATGTGTATACCCTCTCACTCTCAAGTATCCTACTGAGTTTGTGCCCCAGTCTGGCTAAGTTGGAAGCCTCATACCTGGGTCGTCTCTCCCCAGTGTTTGTTGCTTGTAGTACTAAGGTGGGTGAAAGCCTGGTATAACACATCACATGCAGTGATGTACCTGCATGGGCATTGGGTGGATGTGTGGACGAGTGGCAACATTCCTTCTGTACAACAGGTGTGGAGTGGATTTCTGAACTGGAGAGGCGTTGCAAAGATACCTCATCATTTGTTTCTCCGTGATCCGTGGTTGTGTTCGGCAGCACCATCACTTACCTACGACTTTTCCAGGAATGTTCCGCTCCTGCACATGTCCCCCGGCATCCAGTACATCACTGCAATGTGTTTTAGCTCTCCTTCCCCCGTGTTTGTACTGCAAGTGCTGTGGTGAGAAGGTCTGGGTACAGGCTACTAAGTAGGTACCACAACAATGACAAGCAATGTGCGACGATGGTATCTGCACGGGAGAATCCATGCATGATCTGCTAGAGCTCTCTTTCCCACACCAGGCTGTGGTTCCTCCGTCCACTGAGGGATGTGACAGCCTTCCATCAGCGGCAGCATGCCATTGCCTTTCTGGCCTCTCCCAGCCAGGAATGAGGAGGTGGCAGCAACTCTTCACGACTGCATCAAACACATCAGGAACATACCTGTGAGCAAAGTGGCATCAACATTGAATGATGCTGTCCGTCTAATTTTTGCAGGACAATTCCCCTATTGTCCTGCTGTCCTGTAACTCCTCTATTCGTTGTCCTCCAAAGTATATTCAGTTTAAGTGTCCTGTTCCTTTAGCTGCTAGCTACACTGCTGGCCTCGTTCCCAGGCCGGTGCCTTTTTTTGGTTGCAACTGAAACCAGTTCGGGCCTGGGAATGAGGCTACTACACTTCTTGTACTACTACATGATTTATTGTAAAGGCAAACCTTGTTGCACAAGAGTTCTTGACAGTTGTTAAAACACATTTATATAGTGTTAAACAAACGAGCTTGGAAGCTTAGATTTGAAGCTAACACATTGCAATTAGGAAAGTTGTCCGGTATTGAACTTTGTATCAAGCTCAAGATTAATTGTCCTGCTATACGTTCTGCTTGTCCTGATAATCCATGATTTTGTCCTGTGAACACCAGCATACTGTCCTAGTTGCTGTCCGTATGTAATTCCACCGATTAACCTTCAATGCACTGATGATCCACTGATCATGCAATCCATGAATCATCTTCCTCAGAGAATTCTAACCAAAATGAATGCTGCTGAGGCCACCATCATTGACTGGCAGGCTCTGTACAAGGTATAGTATGACAGTATCCACTAGCTTCATGACTGTATGGACCACGCATCCCTTATGTGTTGGTACAGACGTGCTTCAATGGGATCTACATAGGTGATGTATGCCGCTCTCTTCCCAAAGAGATAGCTATATAGCCATATTTGGCAAGGTTACAGATGTAATATTTATATACCACTTTTGCCGTGCATTACGGGTTTTAGTGCACGAGGGCAATCTAGTTAACGGTCGAGGGCGAGATAATGCACGAGCCGAAGGCGAGTGCATTATCCGCCCGAGACCGCTAACTAGATTACAGAATCTGATGTAATATTTATATACCACTTTTGCCGTGCATTACGGGTTTTAGTGCACGAGGGCAATCTAGTTAACGGTCGAGGGCGAGATAATGCACGAGCCGAAGGCGAGTGCATTATCCGCCCGAGACCGCTAGGAAGGGGAGGGAAGGGGGAGGGAAGGGGGAGTGTGAAGGGGTGGTCGTATATCTGATGAGTGTGTATGTATAACACAGAGCCTCTCAGCTTCCTTTCAAACCAGGACACATTTTCTGTGCACATGACAATGTGCTGCGCTTTAACGGAAATTATTGTGTGTTTTACGTTCCTAGCTTTGCCAGCCTCATTCCCATGGCAAGTCTGGGACCGAGGGAAATCGTAAATTGCCAACGTGCTAACGAGAAGTGAAGCTGTAGTTGTTGAGTTTGAAAGGTAGGAGTACGTTGAAGATGCTTCAGGCTAGGAAGGCTTCCAGTTGGAGTGCCGGGAGCGTGGCTTCTCCGCCATCCCGCACAGCCGATCCTTCAAGAGAGAACACGTACACTTCAGTATTGTAAACCTCCATACAAATTTGCCTACGCATGTAGGTCACATGACCGTGTCCAACCTCCTCTGCTTTCAAACAACTGTCAACCTTCCCATTGTACCCCAACTGGGGATAGCATAGATCCTTCATTGAAATCAAAATTGGTTGCATATGCCAGTACTGAAGTCAGTACAGCCTAAGTGACCCAGGGGTTGACTGGAATCTACTCTATACTAGAGCTTTCGAATGATGTTAAGTTTGTTGAGATACTCGTAAAGACTACCGAGAACACGTACACTTCAGTATAGTAAACCTCCATACAAGTTCGCCTACGCACGTAGGTCACATGACCGTGTCCAACCTCCTCTGCTTTCAAACAACTGTCAACCTTCCCATTGTACCGCAACTGGGGATAGCATAGATCCTTCATTGAATCAAAATTGGTTGCATATGCCAGTGAAGTCAGTTCCCAGGGTTTGAGAAGAATGTAGTTTCCTTCAGACTACAAGCATTTACATGTACACAACCTCCTGCTTTCCCTCCCCCCTCCCCCAGGTTGAAGAGTTTCTCTACCATGCTACGGAGGTGAAGAACATTCTGGTTGCCCATGGAAGAAGACTTTGGAAACTAATTATTAAAGCACTCCACACCTGGTCAGACAGTGGCTCCAGTGGAAACTAGTTAACTGGACAGACAGTTTGTGTTTCGTTGATCTATTTTCTGCAAGAGATCGAAGACTGGAGGTGGGAACAACCTGAGAATGAGGAGCGTGTGCATGATGGTGTTGACATTCACAGTGAACTTAAAGCAGTCCCCACCCGTGGCCACCCTCCCGGCCCTCCCCTAGATAGCTATATACACAATGTCATGCATGACTGGGTCAGAGTGTCATGTGAACACACACAAATGACATCATGTGATGTTCACATCTGGTCTGGAGTATAATAGAACCTTTTTTTTACAACAATGATTATGCTCATCATAATAATATGGTAATTATGCTCATCATAATAATAATATGGTAATGATAAAACGAATAATATTATGTTTGTTCTCCTCAATGTAAAGTTCCAAGTGAGCTCATGAGTGGACCGAAGCAGTTAAATCTGACAATGCCTCACAATCTGGCCCCCCAATCCCAGTGTTGTACAGCCACAGTCGTTTCACTCCACTGCCACAGAGTGACTTGAACACCTCCACAGCACCACCACTTCCTATCGGGTTGCGGCTTAGCCAAAGCACTTCTAACCTTGCCATGGATGGTACTACCATGGCCAGCAGGTCACATGCCCTCCCATCCAGTTTGTTACCATCAGGTCTAGCAGGTGTAGGTGGATGGTTTGTGATCCAGTTCGTCCCATGCTTCCAGACAGATGGCCACTCCCTTGCCCTGGTTACTGGTGACCTCGTGGACAACTGCTTGCTTGAGTGCTGGGTTTGGGTGGTAGAAGAGGTCTGAGAGAGTCTTGGCCTCTATTAGGTTGTTGTCCCGCAGTGGGAGGAGGAGCAGGGAATGGTCTTGTAGAATCTTGCAGAACTCCCAGCTGAAAGTCGTCTTGCCCACCCCAGGGGCACCCTCAAGCAGAACCGCTTGTTGTTGGGAAGCACATACATCAAGTTCTGATAACATCATTGGAGACTTCTTGTAAACGATACCTTTAGAATAGTCCACATTGTCTAGGTCTCCCCGTATATGTATCTCTTAGTGAAGTGATCTGCATGTTGCAGGTCAATTTTCTCCTTCTCAATTCCGGCTAACTTGAAGGGGAGGAGCTTTTCAGTTGGGGTAGGATGGCCAACACTCACTAGCAGTCTCTCTGAGGTGTACAGCTCCCTCAGGTAGCCACCGTACTTCTTGACAGGCATGAGGTAGATGTCCTGACCATCGACGGGAAGAACACTGCTGCAGTAGTGTGGCAGTGGAGGGAGAGGTGAGCCATGTGACACAGACACACCCCCTGTTAGCATTCAGGAGGATCAAATTCTGGTAGGAAATGATCACCATAGCCGTTGTGAATGAGAGCCGTTCTGAATCATTCCACATCTTGCAGTGTGCACTTCGTGCATTCATAGTTCATTTTGATGACTATTTTCTTCAATTCGTCTTTGGATGGCCTGTTATCTTTGCAAGGCCAGCTGTCAATGAAGTCACATACTAGTAGCCGAGTTCTGCTCTTGAATGTAGACAGTTCCTGCACATTGTCTTGCACCTGATGTTTCAAGTCTTCACTTCCTAATTTGTTGATGACGTGTTTCAGAAATCCATAGTTCATAAAGTCTCAGTAAATGGTGAGACGAGACCAGATCTTCTCGAACGTTACTGGTGGTGGAATGTTTATCAAATTCTGCTGGATGAAGCTTCAATGCTCGGTGCGGTCGGATATGGAGGGTTCCAGATCTCTTTACCTCACATCGTGACAGTCAAGCTTTGTCGACAAGAGTGGCAAATTCTGTCTCAAGTACCACACTACGTAGCATAGTGGAACCTGAATGAATTCAACATCCATTAATTATTGTACGGTAATTCTCTGATCATTTCACAAATGAAGTATGGTTCCAAAATGCAAGCACAATAACTACAGCCTTCACACTCTGATTAAGAACCGTCAAACACTCCACCACAAGTTCATGGGGAACAACCTCAAGTTAATTTCTCTACCAAATACAGCAATAATTACAGCGTATGGTACTGTTTCAGTGGCAGCATGCATCCTATTAGTCTTCGCCCCAGACCCAACTCAACCCCAGCGCGGATCACTTCCACACACGTGATACTGGAAGTGAGTCGCGCTGGGGTTGGTTTGGGTCTGGGGCTGAGAATACACTGCTACAATTACATCAGAGCAATTACATACCGGTGTGTCCAGGTAGGGGATGGTGAGGGGGTGTGGTTGGTTGTGAGGTGGGTGGTACCATTGCAGGAGGGATACCAGAGTCGTACGTGATGGGGGATGGGAGAGGGGGTGAGGTTACTGCAGAGGTCAAAGGTGACTCACCATGTGGCACTGCAGGGAGACAGAGGAGTGTGTGGTCATAGAACATGTCTGCACATTTGGCAGTACAATGACTCACTAAACATCCCACACAGTACACTCACAGACAGTGGCACCTGTAAAAGTCAGTAGTAACCCGGGCAAAGCTGAGAGCTACATGTACTGAAGGCAGTACGTAGTGCCTATCAGTCTTCGCAAAGCGCGGGGAAAAAAATCGTGTTCACTTTCAGTTATCAGGTTGGGCTCTCGTGGCACCTTCGTGCTTTGCACTGCAAGTACGTACTATTAACTAGCTATTTGCCAAGCATGAAAATCTGTAGTACAATCTAGCGAAGTCCAGCCTGACCTCAGCCACGAGCGAAGTGGTGGTCAGGCTGGCCTTGCCAGGCAATAATAGGAGACTGGTTTGGTTGCTGGGGCACTTCGTCCTGGCCCTGGACAAGTCTTCGTTTTTCAGAAGTGCACTTCAACCATCCATATGCCATGATTTTCATGTATGTGGTTTAGTGATCATGCGATAGACAGAATGCAGAGATACCCGGGCATTGCCCGGGTAGGCCCAACTATGCAGGCGCAACTTCTCACTGATCACTACTATCGACTGCTATCATTTGTCAGTGTGTGACAGGGCTAGAATATTCTGAGGTAGCTACCTTGTAAGGTGGGGAGAGCACCGGGGGGTGATGGTCCTGGGGTGGAGTAGATGTGTGGTATTGCTTCCTCTCTTCCTGGACAGTACTTGTCCCTCAGCTGCTGGGCCAGGTGTCCCTCTCGCACAGGAGGACTCTCCAGAGCTTTAGTCAGAGCTTCCCAGGAGGGATGGGGGTCGATATGCTTCAACCAGTGAATACACATCTCAGTGTTGCAGTCGTTCTAGTTAGTAAACTCTGATCTGATGGCATTCAGTGTTCCAACAGACAGCTTCAGTTCAACTTCGATATGGTACCACTTGGCACGGGCCTCGTACAAGGCTCCCCTCACTTCACTCAGGTCATCCAGTGTAAGTTGCCCTGAGAGGACAAAAGTAACACGGTGAAATTGACTAGCTGGTTGCCATGACTCTGTGTGAATTCATAAGCATCTGGTATGCAGACTGTTATCAGGAGGCAACCTGACACTCGCATGAATACACTCCAGGAACAGGAAAATTTGTACATAATTGGATTAGAGGAGATAGCTTTGTTGTCAGGTCAGACATTAGTCTCGGTACCAGACCCTCCCGCGTGCGAGGGTCTGGTACCGAGACTAGCCAGAGAAGGCCTGGTTCTCACTAATGTATCGATTGCATTCATAAGAGGGAAGATGAAAATTTTCATAGTCCATGTGTGATGTTTTCAAAGTACGGAAACAGCAACAGCAGGTCTATCAGGACAGCACTACGAGGCTACACTGCTACCAGCAGCACACTTCCCTGACAGGCCCAAACAGAGCTGAATTCTCCTGTGAGTCTGTCATGCACTTGCATTTCCAATAATATGCACATAAGAAAATACATGGTCAGTTTGCATAGGCTTTGTGGGTACATTACACATTCCACACGGTACACTTCCAACCCAGACAAGTATTGTTCACATATGACCTTCATAGAGGTAGCATTAGTGTATACAAAATACAACACCACACTAAACCAGAAACTCACCGACAGGTCCTGGGTTCGTTTCCACGTCCCCACTGAGGACCAACCAACAACACTCCCACCACCATCCTCCCCAGACCAGAGGGGACACCGAGACCAGGGCTGGGGGAAACACGACAGACTGGAGTGGAACGAGCAGGACCTGATGTTCACCTGTACTCCTCTATTGTTCTGTAGCACTAATGCTGGTGGCACAGTGTCAAGGTGTGGCAGCACAAGGGGGCACGTCTAATGGCAGTGTGACAGGGTGAAGATGTTCCATGTGTGGGGAATAAATCAGTGCACATAATTTATGCTTTACATCACACATAGAGGGCCAATTAGCTAAAAAAGGCAATGGAGATACCAAGTATGCCTATAGGTATAGGCACGCCCCTAGTTTACTATAATACATGCTGACGGCACAATCAAGATGCTGTGAAAAGACGTGGCACAAAAGCAGAAAGCAGTAGCAGGGCAGCGGAAAGCACCAAGCTGCGATGAGACTCCTTCCTAGCTGACACCTGAAAATATGACGGTAATTTTTTTTGTTTTTCACACTTTGTGTGGTTTCAGGCTCAAAAGCACCTCTAGCGTGATACTGGCTTCCAGGTACACTCTCCCTCCCCCCCCCAATAAATTTTCCTGGATCCACTCCTGAACATCTTGGTTCAGGATGTGCTCTTTCCCTGGGAGTTCCAATTGTCTAGTTCTGCTCAGCTGCCTTCTGTTCTATCTTTCTGCTTAGTCTGCCTAAAAGTAATGTTTCTATTCACTTGTGCATAGCTACACCAATTTATAATCTGACAACCAAAGCAACTCGATCAATGGTGGGGAAAAATCGAAGTTGACCAACCAATACACTTCAGCCCTGCATTATTGCAAACTGGCAAAAACTGGCCTCCACCCAGATTTTGTCTTGCAGCCGTGATGAAAAATCACGGCTGTGAGATAAAATCTGGGCGGAACGAGGCTAGCATGCATGTAGCTAGCACATCATACCAACCGTATGCAACACACAATCTAGCTATTGTACTGTACATTGAAGGCTGTTAAGTTTTAAAAGTCCCCTGTGCGTGATACTGGAAGCTATCCACGCTGGGTTTGGTTGGGTCTGGGACCAAGACGAGTCTAACAAGTCTGCTCACCTTGGCATGTAAAGAAGGTGGAGCTATTATAGAGGTCATAGTTACTGAAGTCTCCAGCACATCTAGGGAGAACATAGCCTCGTTCCCAGGCCAAACAACACACAATTTGTTATTAATTTTGCTGATCAAGGACATCATAGTACAGCAGTAGCTACAAACACTAATCGCTATGATGTTCCACTTTTACTACCTCCATAAATATAGTAGCCAAGTTATGATCTTCCCCCTGCTAACGTCTGGCCCCAGAGACTAGGAGGAGTTTCCCATAATCCCCCTTGGAGACAAGGTCCTAACCTCACTGGACACAAGAATATAACTAGACTCGGACAAGCTTGGGTCACAGCACACCCCCAAAACAAACACTAACTTGCTTACAATTAATTTTCTCAACCGCTGTCCACCTAGCAACGCTGGTCGGCAGATCAGATGCAGACAGATTTGTACCTCGACCTAGATCGCCATATGATCACTCCAGTCCCTCTTCTCGTTTCATTCTGGAACGGAACGGAGGTCCGTTTGCACACCAAAAGAAGGGCGGGGCTATTGGAGGTCGAAGTGCAAGCTCGCAGGAGGTCGAAGTGCAAACCTGCAGGAGGTCGAATAGCCTGGAACTCCGCCTGGGTTGAGGCTAGAGGTCGAAGTGCAAACGTCCAGGAGGTGGAAGTGCAAGCTTGCCACAGGCACATTAAGGCCTGGATCCAGCTGTTTTCAGCTAAATTTTCACTCTATTTCATCACTCTGTATCTCTGCACATGAATGTGCTAGAGAGTTGTAGTCTGCACTGCAGTGAAGGTCTATCTGTCTGGATTCATATGGCTTCATGTTTGACCACGCCCACCGATCACGTGAGGCTCCACCCCCTCATACATTAGCCTATTGCGTAAACTAATAGTGCAATTCCGGAAACTTTACCAGGCAATCTGGAGCACCAAACTTGGTGTATCACTTATAAATGCACCTATCTACATGGCATAAAATGCGAGGAAGGACCCAACCTACCTATTCTCAAGGATGGCCATGAACATGGATTGAAGGAGGCTTCAGGATGGACATAGTCGATCATAGCTCGCAAAAGCGCTGGTTTATTATCCCTCGCAATTTATCGCATACTCAGTACATTGTTCTGAACAAGATTTGACCTGAGGCATGGCTCTCAACCATTGGGAAGGTTTCCGGAATCGACAACTTCCTGTCTGCAAGGTAAAGTCAGCCATCTTATGCGGCCAACCATCACGTGATAGCTCAATGATGTCATTATGTTTATTAACAGTTGCAAGTGTTGATCGACTGCACGTACTGCACTGCAGTACTGCACTATGCATGCCATTCGTGATCAGTGTACTGTAGTACTGTGATTTGTTACCGAGGAGTCAGTTGTCCGTTGTAAGCTTAATGACGAGACCCTGAGGTGAACGATGGAGTGCTTGAGCCGACGCCGCACGGGAACCCGGCAACTACTTTGAGTGAGAACGTTTGGAGCCCTTGCGCCGTCCTGACTCTTTAGGTAAGTAACCAAGGTAGTACCCCGGTACTAGTGTCGGGGATGTAGAGTCATACATCAACTGTCCAAGGCCCAGTAGGCTTTAAATAGAGTCGCATACCGCTTATCTCGGAATCCTGTCTGCTTAAGTACACGTAGCTAGGGGTATGACTCAGGAGCCTGAGTTGTAGTGATGTAGATATTAAACTGATAGTCTATAGATGTGAACTCCTCAATTTGTGCATTGCTACAGTGCCTTTCTCATGATCCGAACAGTCGTCCACTTGTCTTCCCTCCCTGTTAGTAGGCTGCTGTGACTCATGATCAGCATGACATGACCATGTAGCTATTATATAGGATCATTCATGTGAACTAGCTAATTGAATAATCTAGTCATCCTTTTATTCTTAGGACGGCAACTGGAGGTGTGGTGCCATTGCCCTGCAAGTCAACCATAAGAGATCGGACTTGCCTGCACCATTAAGCAGCTTGTCCATAAACAGCTTAGTTGCTACAGGTTGACTCATGGTGATCCCAAGATTCCAAACAATGCACATTTAGTAGCAGCACGGAGCTATGCTCTTTTAATCGAAAATGATGCTTTGTACACATTACATAATTGTACACATTACATACCATTGTGTCATTGTACATTGTCTGTGATTTGTCTGTCTGACAGTCTGCATAATTTTCTTTTTGTAAGGCATTGTCTAATTAAAGATTCTGACTATTGATTGTCTAAAAAGCTCCAAATATGCATACTTACAACATCTTGTTGTCAACACATGGTGGTGATAATTAATTTGCTAATGAAAGTAGTCTATTACATCACCACTTAATGTGGGGCCCGCTCCAGTAGGAGTGGCCTAAATGTGTGATTGACACATTACAAGGTGTGAGTCACACCATTTTTGGATCCAGTCCTTAATGTGCCTGTGGCAGCAGAACGAGCGACTATGCTGTGGCAAAGGCTACGGGTCCAAGGATGTAAGAAGAGCAGAGCTGAACAGCAAGCAATCAGGTGGGGGGAAATTGTATTAGTTCTGTAGTCTTCATTGGACCAATGGGCTATTCCATTTGATGTCCGCCTCGGACATCAAATGAAATAGCCCAGTGGCTGTGTACATCCCAGTGAAGAAGATAATCCCTTGTGAACAGGTTGTTCTTTAGAACTCCTAAACACTGTACTCTCCAGTGTTATACCCGAACTTCTTTCTGCCATGCAAGAGGACAGTAATGGAGACTCTGTGCCATCTAATCTCATCCCCAGACCCTCTCGCACATGCGTACCATCTTGGTGTTGGTAGAAGCTTGTATGCAGATGGAGTTAGTCAGACTGGCTTCACGGAACAAGTGTGTGGAAATCTGTAGCTGTCAATGTGCTCGTTTGATACTAACGTGAAGCATGTAGTTGGTACTGAACATACTTGTGAGGCAGGTCATCAGCCACCAGGTTTGGAGTGCCTTTTGCATGAGCACCGTATTCGATACAAAGTCTCCGTTCAACCTGTGCACTCTGTGAGACGTCACATGCAAACACTACAGGTGCACTAGAATGCTGGTGCACTGTATTTTGAAGTGACAGCGTGTATCGTACCGGTACAGAGTATTCAAATTCCATAGATTCCAGGTCAACCCTTTCACCACCACCTAGTTTTGTTTTTGTTCTGTGAATTTTGGTCAAAACTATCAATACATTAAGATTTTAACCGTGTGTGTGTGTGTAACGGAAGTGGGATGTTCGTGGGGCAGGACTAGACTAGTGACGCGCGACCTCCGCGAAGAAAGTTCGAGAACATTGGGCATGGGCTAGCTGGAAGCTTCTAGAACAGCTGACGGATGCAATTCGGTGAGCATGCAGTCAAAGCGGACGCAATCGGGGAGCTGCAGGTGAAGCCGGAGCAGCAGTTGAAGCAAACACAATCGAGGAGCAACAGCCGAAGCGGACGCAATCGGGGAGCATTTGAAACGGACGCAATCGGGGAGTAGCAGCTGAAGCAGACACAAGTGGCGACCAGCAGCTGAAGAGGACGAAAACGGGGAGCAGCAGTTGAAGCGGATCGATGCAATAGGCAAGCAGCAGCTGAAGCGGACGCAATCGGGGAGCAGCAGCTCTGACAGAGAGCTGTCCGGCGCCGAATTACACACGTAGGCGAACAAGGGGGAAGTAGCTGAGCGAGCGAAACGAGCTCAGCTACTTGTAGTAGTGAAGTATAATAGAAATGATGAAAACCAATGAATAAGAATGGAACTTGCAGCTCTGGTGAAAGTCATTGAGATTTGCGATACATGTGTGCCTATGGTGGTAGAAGGTGTAAGTGTATTGCCAGTTTGCAGGTTCCCAGACTCGGTTATCCTTCACAGTTTTTAGACAAAAGGTCCTCCTTCCCTCCACTCAAGATGCTTTTATTGTAGTGTATTTCCCCCTACAGTTACTTGACTGACTTGACTCCACCCCCTGGATATGATCAAGCTCCTCCATATGCACGTGTATAGTCTGTGTCTACTCACTTTGTTCCCAGACCCAATCTCCGGCACTCACACAGTCATGAGGGAGCTCAGGGAGGAGGAGACTGTGACTGATACCAACACCACAAGAGGTGATTTGATTGTAGCAGTCCCATGAGGAATATTTGTTCACTTTGTGGTGCCAAAGTTTGGTACATGTAGAGGCCACATCTTAATGTGCTTGCAATACAAAAGTGTGCCGCTATAAATTACTAATATTGGGTTTGGATTCTCCCAATTAAGTGCAGATCTTGAAACTCAACATGGATACTGTCAACCCCTGTGTGGACCTCTTGCAGTATTCCTGGTATGATCGTAGCCTCGTACCCAGGCCCACACCATTTTAAAATGGTGCGGACCTGGGAATGAGGCTAGTGTGAGTGATCCATGCTGGGGTTGATCAAGTGTGTCTTGCAGCAAATGTGCTTGTTTAATACTAACGTGAAGCATGTAGTTCAACCTGTGCACTCTGTGAAACGTCACATGCAGACACTTTACTACAGGTGCACTGGAATGCTGGTGCACTGTATTATGTTCGTTGTGTAGAAATGTGAAATGCAGCAAGCAGTTCCTAAATCGAGAGATGGAGGAAGTGGTATGACTTGGATGCCCCGAGACGTGCAAAGCTTTCCAATCAAACTGAGAGTGCTTGGTTCCTTTGGGAGATTGTAGCTCTCAAAGTATGCAGTTGGGAACGTTACTACCTAATTGTCCCTCACACCAAGGTAGGCAAGCATGTGGATACTTCATAACTGCTTTTCAATATTTTCTGGGAGTTCATCCAGTGATGAAAAGTCGGGAATGCTTTCCCCTTCAGCCTGCTTTAGCAGGTGACGCCGGATACAGTTGAGAACAAGTAAGATGGACACTTCATGAAAAGTGGTTGGGAGGGTGTGGTTTGAACTTGTAAGGAAGACATGAGCAACAATTATGGCATTCATGGGAATGTAGCAACAGGCTTTAATGACTGGTCTCTCCTTTAGAAGGTCTTTTAGCTTCTTCTGAATCTGGGGATTGCGAATTGCTTGTGCAAGGTAGTCTTCTACCTCGGTTTGCCTGAATCCAATAATTTCAATTCTGAAAGAGGCATAACATTGTAGTTCAGCTGTTGCTATGGGTCGAGAGGTAATTATTAGTACACTGTCCTGCATTTTGAGACTTGCAGGACTACATTTGAGCTTTCTGATGATAGAGTCTCCATGAAGCCCCGGTGGAAATTCATCCCAGCCATCAAGGACAAGCACAACTTTGAGACTACCATAATCCTGAACAGCACGCACTGCCTCAATATTGCTATTCAAATCATCTGGAAACAGGTCCTCAAGAGACCGAGCAGACTGAATGGCTTCATTCGTAGCTGGACAAACAGCACAATTCTTCAAACAGCTCTCCCATTCCCCACTTCCGACAAATATCCCAGGCCATGGTGCTGTTACCAACACCAGGGGCTCCTTCAATCAGGACAATTCTATGATCCCCACTGTAACAACCATTTGGGTTCAGCATAATTATCTGATAGTTTCTTCAGTGTCACTTTTTCTTTACGTCGCATTTCACCACTGACATCCCCCCTCAGTAGAAGCTTCACCTCCTCTTCATTGGGACCATACCACTGCTGTTCATGGGCGACCATGGTGAGGTTGAAGACCTTTCGGGTGGGTAAAGGGAGCCATTCGAGATTGCGGAATGATGGAATTTCAGAGCAATACTTGCCTCGAATGAAGTCGGCATGACGACAGCGAACTCTCTTGTTTATTTCTTCAGGATGAGGGCAGCTATTCTGGGTCACTGCAAGTGATTAGAAAATTTGCGAAGAGCACACTAACGAGGTGTCTTAGTAGCAAAGAAACCCAGCAGCAGGTGTCTTACCAGTAATACCCCATTTACATGACACAAAACAACCGCATGGTTTAGTACAGTTTGGCATGGTTATTAAATTGCCGTGTAAATGCTAACAGAACTGTATCGAACCATGCTAGAATAACCATTCTTGGACCACCTAACCTTGCCGTAGCAGATCGAGAAGCGAGGTAGCCATAGAGCTCTAGCTCAAGAGAAGACTCATACTGGTGCGCACGTGTTCGATCACGCCCTCAATAATTGCTCATAATTATTTCTGATGTCATGAAAACGCACGCTGACACGGTTTCGAGGGCAAGGTTTCAAGCACAGTACATTCAGTTATCTATGGCACAGATTGTGTTGTATAAACAAGGTATAAGACACCTGCTCCTAGTAAGACACCTGTTTTGACCACAAATTAGATAAACTTTGACTTCAGAAGCCAACAATCAAGAAACAATGAGCACTATAATATTATACAGAAAACAGGTGACAAACTATAGAGCCATTATACAACCAAATAAGTGAAGCAACAGGGACAGTATTCGATAGAAGGATGCAAGCACATTGGTTACAAGAGTTGTGTGTCTTGCTGGATGTGTCCCTCATCTGCTTTGTCACAAGATGCGTTAGTGGGAGGGTATGTAATGTCATGGTGGTGGTGTACAGTGTAACTGTCTCTCAGGGTATGGAAAATGTGGAGCAGCTGATCAGTACTTAGCACATCCCCACTGTGTGGTAGCTGCCTTGTCACACCCACTTCCTCACTGTACACGTGGTCCGTGATCTGCTTCACTCTGTCCTGCCTAAATAGAACTTGTGCTGCAGTAGTAGCCTCGTTGCCAGGCTGTCCCACATGCGAACAAAAAGCAATGGAAAGCTGGGCGATATGACCTGGGAGATATCACCTCGGGACAAGGCTGCTACAGGAGTAGGCCAAGCTAACCCTTGTAGTGTGCACTGTTTGGAACACATGTTGTGCGTACAATTTCCATGTTTCCTGGCAATGAAAATTAGCTATCAGTCCACTGTGAGTTGGCATCTAGCTTTCTGCTGTCATCTGATTAACCTGTTCATGAGTACGAGTGAACACACACGTAGTACAAGTCAGAGTGTGCACAAGCAATCAAGAGCTAGCAAGATGTCCAACTAGTGAATGGTTTGTCTGGTGAAATAATGTGCAAGACCATCGATCTAAAGTTGACTTGTTGGGCCTATTTTGGATGGTCACTCCAGTAAGTGCTGTACCTCGATCCTTGCAAATTCTAGCTCTGTGACCATCCAAAGACTGCCCGTGATCATGCATGTGACTGTGCAGTTAAATCTCCTGTGACTGTGTGACTTGTGACTCCCAGTAGTAAGTCGAGCAATCTGGTGTTATCCTCGTACCCAGGCCCCACCCGTGGCAGGTGGGGCCTGGGTACGAGGCTAATCTGGAGCATAAGCCATGCCCACTCATGCTGTATACGTTGTCCCATCCTTGTAGCTGAGAGTGACCACCCCATGACAAGACTTCATATCCTAGTGTGACACTACCATGGTTGTCAGGCTCCACCCCCCTGCTTGGTGGGACACTATAGCTACTTGTGTTTCTGTATGTGAACAACAGCTGTGGTGGAGCCAGCATGGGCACGAGGTTGGTCCATTTTTAATCTCAGGTGGTATAGCCACACACCACAAGATCTGTGTATGCAATAACATCATCATGTGCAGCCAGCTATGTATGGTAGTGTGTTTGGACTCACTGGTACGTGTTCCTACTAGCCTCAGACCTCCTCCTCATGCACTTGCAGTACCATCACCACCAGCTGAGGAAGAGGAGGTCCAGGAATGAAACCGGGAGCAGTTCATACTCTTGTGTACGTACTTCAGTGATTTCTTGTGTGACTTTAACGCATAATATGCTCCATGCTAGATTAAGTGATGTATGTGTGTGTGTGTGTGTGTATGTATGACGTGTGTGGGTGGGTGTGGACGGGATAGGGATGGGATAGAAGTTCGATCTCTATCCCATCCACACACACCCTCACATTGGGAATTGAAGATCAGGAGCACATGGAATCATTCTATTCATTGTGTGGGTGGTTCAAGTAAAAACGGTACCTTATGTTGTTGAAATAAATTTTTAAATCCTCACAGACAAATGGCTGTCCCCACCCGTGAATGTGCAGCTACGTAGTTAACTTGCATATATATATTGTTAGCTTGCATATAATTATCATCAGTGCACAAAGACAGAAAGCCACACCCACCTTAATTGACTGAATGAATGAATATCATTAAGGTTTTTACTTGAACCACCCACTCATAATTATTCATGCACTAATGCAATTCATTAGTCACTTGAATCAATTCCAGTAAGTCCAGATGTCTATCCAATTCTGTATAAGTTCGCCCAATTCCCCACAATTCCATGAGGAAACGTTGGTTTTACACCATACCATTCCATGCCTTAGTCACACAGATGCAAATCAATTCCCATTCACATCATTAAACGGAATAGTCCAGAATCATTCCAAATCTGCAAATTCAATTCCAATGCCTTGGATCATCATCATCATCATCAGACACAACAGCCTTCCTCTGTGTGGTTGTGGGTATGAGAGGTGTCACCTGGTACTGCTGCACTCTGTTGTTCCCCTCTCCCAGGAGCTGCCTGAGTTGGAGTGATCTTCAGAGGGGGCTGGTGGGACCACAAAGTCAGCAATCCTAGCAGACGCAACTTAATGAACCAAATCATGTGACCGCCTTAATTGTTGCATTTGCTATTATTTTTGCTGGCTGTTGTTTGCTGTGTGTGTAATGGTGAGACCCTTTGCTCAATGCTGACTGTGCATTCTGTCTGCCCCTGTGGTTTCCAATCTGTCACTTTGTTCCGGGGCATCCCTGGTATCAATAAATCCTGATACCAGGCAAATGTCACGAACACGCAAAATTACCATACCAGCTAGCATTGTGTGAAACCTGTTTCTAAACCTCTCAGTACAGCTGGCCCCTACCCTCTGGCCAGATCGAGAGCTAGGGGCAGAGATAAATTTAATTCACTGATTACGTAGATTCAGCCAATCAGAGTACTGATTTCAGCCACTAGACAGGAAGTTATAAAGTGCTTCAATGTGACAGTTTTGGCCTGTAATGAAGACTGGTGGCTGGCTTGTGTAGCTGTGGTTATCCATAATATTTCTGACCACCATAGCCTTGTTCCAGGCCCCACCTATGCAGAGCTGCTGGTCAGTTCAGGGCGTATAGCTATATATAGCCTTCTCTTCTCCTGTGTGGCGCAGGAAACAGCTGCAGGCTATAGTAATGAGGCTACTCCAAGGGCTGATCCAGGGTTGATAGGCTGCATGGCTAGCCATTCCTTCCTCCTTCATGAATTTTATTGCATTTGGAAACCTTCAGATCAGCCAGTTGTTCTGCTCTGTCCGATCAGCTGTACACAGTTTATATGGAAGGTCATAAAATGTCCATGCATTTGAGTTTTCATGCGAATCAGAACTCATTTTATATAATCATATCAGATACATGAAAAAATAATGCAATTGTGTGTGAATGTATAAACACCGTGAACAAGTCTAGAGGAATGGCAGAAAGTCAGTCACATTTACTGTAGCTACAAGAGCATAATAATTAAAATCAAGGTCTTGTGTAGGAGATACAAAGTGTAAACAAAAACAAAACCAAACTCTGTGGCAGGTCATAACAATCACCTCACACATGGTATCACAATATGGTCAATTCTTGGATGGCTGCTGCTTATGTATTCGTACTTTAGTGGCAGCCAAATTCTCTCCAAAGTACTGTTCTGGTCCAGATCGATGGCTAATGAATTGGCGAACACCCTCATCACCCATGGAGTCATCATCCAGGTCTATCCCAGTGTTCTGTTCTGAGGTAACATCTGGGAAATTGCAGCTGCTCCATCTTGTCCAATTGCAATGTGGTTGAGATCAAATCGAGATTACGAAGGGTTGAATTTTTACAAAGGGCTTTTGCAAAGGCAACCGCTCCCTCACCGCTGATGTTACAGTGCTGTAAATACAACTCCAGTTTACAGTGGATTGTTCACTCAGTAGTGATGCTAAGTCGACGCCATACTGAACTGGGAATGTGACATGTTCAGTTCTTTCAGGGAACTGCTGTGTACGATGATTCCCCTGGTGATCATTTCCACACTCTCAGATGACAATTTGTTGGCCCAAACAGTAAGGTCTTTGAGGTAATAGTGACTGGATTTTGATAGTTCTGACAAACTCATACAGTCCTTTTCACAGATACCAGTGTCCGAGTCTTCACCTTGCTGGTGTACAGTGACCTTATGAGTGAAACAGCTCCACCATTTCCAATGGCTGGATTGTAGTCTTCCTCTAACATTGGCATTTCTGATACAGCAGTGGCTATAGGAGGTCACATGCGTGTGCATCCAATTCATTATTCCACAGTGATAACTCCCTCATGCCTTGTCGAATGTGTTGAGGAATGTTCAGGAAATGTAGAATACCTTCTGATGTAACGTAATTTGAACCAAAGTAAACACGTAAGATGCATCCACTATCCCTGGTTGTACTGGAAGTGTGATAACCTTGGGAGAACAGTTCCACCTTCTCATCGTCTACACAATGAACACAAGAATGAAGCGACCAGTAGTTGCACTGGGAGTGAGCCACACAGTACCCAGTGATGTAGAGAGTCCACGTACGCCCAAACCAAACATTTCATCTGAACAGAGAACTTTCACAGTTGTCACACCACTGTGAGATTCGAATAACCAGTGGAACAGAGTCAGTTCGTCATCACTACTACCATACAGCCGAATCAGTTTGTCACTATGTAGCAGTTGCTGAATAATGTTCTGGGTGATGCTTTCCAACTTGGTTTGTCCTGCTAGAAATCTGAACACCATTTTGAAGTAGCCATGTCTCAGGTGTTGTTCAATCAGCTCTGCCTGTTCCTTGGAGGGTAGCTGTGAGATATGAACAGCCGCCAAATACTCTTGTAGAGTCAGGTGAATGAAGTGAAATGAGGAGGGGCTGCCTCTTCTCATGTAAAGCTGAGGGGTCTCCTGCATCAGGCAGAGGGGGTCAAAGTCCACCTGCTCAGCTGGAAAGACTAGTTGGTACGGTGGAACCTAAAAGGAACGTGGACATTTGGTGTACAGTCATGTGGGTACTCATGTTGGGACATACTCAGACCAGGGCAAGAGTGCATGACGATGATGCCATCATGCGCTCTTGACCTCAGTAATACTTCATCTCATCCCCAAACGTCCATGCCTACCGGCGCAGAACATCTGGCAGCTTGTGTTACATTTCTTGTCACAGAGCCGTGTCCAGCAAAGGTGTCTTTGAAAGCGTTGGTTGCGTTAAGAATGCAATTATCAGAGAAATTTGAAGATAGATGCTCCTTTCCATACTATTTGTCATGTACCTTGAAGCAGTCAGTGACGTTCGCTAACCACTGAAGCATCGGCTGCTAACAAACGGGCGGTGGATGTACATCTTCAGTATGGCTGTACACTGTTAAATTTGGCGCTCATTTGCATGCTCCAGAATAGAATCCAGCCAGCACCGGTTTCCATGGTAACATTGGTCATGGTTTCCACAGAATCTGATTGTTCTTTGTTCCCATAAATTGATTGTCACTATGACAATTATTTGTTGTACACACCATATTGTGGATCCATAATTGAATCCCTGGTTTTACATCAAGGTTACCATGGAAACCACCACAGCACCCCAGGGTGCTATTCTGGAACATGCGAATGAGCATCCCAATTTTAACAGTGTAAACCGTGGTTTTCAAATTTGGAGAAGGCTGAAAGGTTCTCAGAAGCTACTAGGCAAAGATCAACTACAAAGTAAGTCCAACTTACAAGCTGTCATAAACTGAGCTGTTTATGACGCCTCAACTGTTCGTTGACGTAACCGACAATATAATTATGCACATGCAGGCTCTATGATTTCATTGGCCATCCCACATTCCAGATGAGAAGGTACGTGTTAAAGTGACGAGAAATCTCCACCTCCATGGGATGCACGTGGATGGCTAGGCTGGGCACAAGAAGTAATACTGGTTCAGTGGTGTTTGAGAGCTGGATGTATGATTTAGCAGCATCATCTACGTACAATCACTGGGAGGGTTTTTGAAAAAAATTTCTACTGGTATTCTGGGCTAAAATTATGACAGAGCAACAACATATATACCTCTCTGTGGCTGGTGAGGGTGTGTGGTCACAGTGACAGGTTCTGAGGTGGCAGGTGTCCCAGGAGGACCGATAATGGGGGAGGACGGAGGGACAAGACCTGAAGAGATGACAGAAATAAACAAGTCACAAATCAAGAACAAAATCCTAGTATTTGACCTGCAGTGGTACATTGCAATAACAAGCCAACCATATTGGTCCACTGACAACAATACACTGACCACAAGTACACCTACAGTCATGTATCGCTGGAGCTACCACACGATCACAAAGAGCAGCTGACGTGGACAAAGGTTGGGCACGGCAGGAGGCCACAAGCCCTGGATTCAGTGTGTATAGCTGCACTTACCTTGTAGAGTGTGTTCTCTTGGCAATGAGGCAAGGTACGTCAGTTCAGGAGTTAAAGTTTTACATTCTGCTATTAGACCTACGATTTTGAGCGCTATTTGGGATCCCAATGCAGTAGTACAGTGACCCACACAATGTAAGTAACGGAGTGGATTCCAGACGGTAGAGAACTCCCGGACGCTAGCTGTCCCAGCTTTCACTTCCATGCAGCAGCAGTTTTTGTTTACAACAGTACAGTGTCGGAAAGTTCGAAGGTAAGGTACCGTCTGGAAATCCCCTCATACCTTATTCTGGCAACATGAGTCTTGAACCGTTACCGTATGTCCTGTTGGGGCTATGCAAGTGCTACTAAACTGTACAGTGATTACAGCTGCATACCAGAGTCGTAACTCAAGCTATTCTGTCATGAGCATAATTATGTGCTCATAGAAGGGAAGATGAAATGACACTGCTGTGGTCCATGGTTGAGAGTGTAACGTTTTAACCCTATCCCTAATGAGCCATAACCAGCAGCACACTTCCCTGACTGTCAACTCTCAGGTAGGAACTGGTCATACCCACACAAAACCTTTGTAAAAAGGCTCAATGGCTCTTTGCTCTTCAATCACATTCAAATGTGGAGTACATAAGTAATGCACAGTCCCTACGATAGCATGAAGAATGGAGACCAGTCCACTTTCATCCTGGGTCATACTAAATCATCGTCTGCCTCTCAGAAATTTGACGTAAAAGTACTTCACCAGTGAGTCTAGCACCTAGGTCCAAATTCCTTGGAGCATTTTGCTTTCTGTTCATGTAGTGTGTTGGAATGCAACAGGTGCTTGTTTAGTTCCTGAGATATTAAGCGGCAAAGTTACCAGCAAAAAAATTGAATCGAATGGTACATCGTAAGTGAGTGTAGAATGGAACATAGGCCTGCTACCGTATGATGTAATACATCGTACCAGGCCTTCTCATCCCAGCATCTGTTGCATTGGTACTGCAAGCTACAAATGCTGGGGTGAGAATGCCTAGGTTTGAGGGGATATTGGTTACAAAGCCGTTAGCTGATTTCCTACTGACCCACGACTCACTGAGAGGTCACTGCTCACTAGTTTTGGAACCAGACCTCGAAAGAGGTCAGGGCAATAGGCTCGGGCAGAAGTGTACTGTGCGTGCACCCAGAATGCAGGTGCACTTGAAATTGCCAGTTAAAACAACTGCATTCCTATGTGCATTTATTGGAAATGCTACTGCATGAGAGGCTCGCAGTCAAAGTCAGGAGAATCCTCTTCTGTTGGTGGTCCTGCACGATGTTGTCACACAATCTGCAGATATGTCTGCTACACAGCCATCACTAGTCAGTGACTACTCTGCTGATATGTACGCACGCCATTAATGGATATTACGTTGCTATTTAGACATCCTACACAGTGCACTCAGCCTTTGGCCTCTGCATTGGGTCTGGGAATGAGACATCACTCAGACATGTATGACCTCGGTCACATATGACCTTCTTAGAGGGAGCTTTCGTGTACACAACACTACAATAAACCAGAAACTCACCAACAGGTCCTGGGTTCGTTTCCACGTCCCCACTCAGGACCAACAACAGTAGAATCACTCCCACCACCATATCCTCCCCAGACCAGAGGGGACACCGAGACCAGGGCAGGGATGGATTCTGGAGTGGGACGAGACATTTGCACGCATCACAGCTACTTTCATGCACCAGACCATCACAGGTGTGGCACATCATTACAACCTGACATGCAGCCCATAGATCATGTTAACCCTTTAACTACCGAATTCTTCCCACCAAGACAATGCATTCCACCTTCGTAGGTACTCCTCTCCCACAGCATTCGCTCCTCAGCGGCCAGACTTGGTGGGGCTCGCACACATGGAGAGATCCCTCTGGCGATGCTGTTAATGATATTCATGACCCCCACAACCTCAGCAATCGGAGGTCAAAGGAGGATGTCAGCCGGATTTCGCCCAGCATTTCCCTAAACTTGGGCCAGATCTGACTGATGGCATATCTTACACCACCAATTTGCATGTTTGCTTGAGGCCCTGGGTGGGGTCTATGAATATCAAAAACGCCACGGACCTGCTAGACTATAGTCAGTGCTTACTGTAGCCTATTCCTACAGTAAGCAGTTTCATGGGATTTCATGTGGCTGGATCTAAGACAGTTTCATGGGATTTCATGTGGCTGAACCAACCTAAAGCAGTGGCAAACTTTGTGCGGAGTCAATGTGTAAATTTTGTTTAATAGTTCGTGAGATTGTAATTACACATTCCATCAGATCTAGAACATGAACTCTGAGTGTGACAACAGTCAGCAGATCCTCCTCCCCTGGAAGCGATCTGCACTGGGTCTGGGACTGCTACTACTAGTCTCGGAATCAGACACTTTGCACAGAGAGGAGGAAGGTCTGGTCGAGTTGTCCAGATGGAACGCAATTATGCATGGGCAATGGCTTATCTCAACTGTGCACCATGCGTACGATCACAATCAACTCACTTGTTGCTCCCTCAATTTTCGTAACACAGCACAGCACAGTGATTTGCCGACACTGAAAGCCTGGAGGAGAGAAATCATTTCCAATATTAATGCCTCTGATTTGTCACATCAACATTCCATCCTGGGAACAAGTCAGATGCAAGCACATGCCTACACCCTTCCTCCTCCCCGTGTGAAGGGTCTAGTTCTGTGACCAGGCTACTACTGCTACAGCAGTGGACAAAACACACCTCCAGACAATTGCTTCTCTTCCTCTCAGTGAAAGGACCCTCTCATTGCTAACGGCTCCAGCCAGCAGCAGGACATATTCAGACCTTGTGATTTCTAGAATAGTTGATGTGCTTGCGTAAACGAAGCTCGTGTACGGGTTACGCTGTGCAATCCACCATTGCTTCGTGCCATTCACGATCGGATGGCAACAATTAAACGTACACAGTTGTGTCCTGACAAATATTAATTTTAACAATCTCACTGGGCAGTGGGTGTTTCATTCGTAGACAACTTACATCCTTACACGCACAGTCTGCTGTAGCCCCTTTCGTCTTCGCACATTACAGTAGCAGCAGTATGGGTAAAGGTCAGAGTCCGACCTCTGCAATTAAATTATCGGAAGTAATTTGAGCTTAATTAGTCGATTGCAAGTGATTATGGGTGGGGCTGGTCACCTTATTTGGTCGTAATAACATGTGGGCTCGCATGGGTATGCAGAGAATGCTACGCTGCAGTAGTTACTGCTCCGTTTGAGCACATTGTAAAGCTCCAAGAAGAAACTGACTGCCTTTGAGTACTCGCAACTTACGTTATAATAATATTCCAGAGTTACCTCTAATAGTTAGCTACAGCGCTAGCAGTAAACTGAAGTGATGTGTGAAGGGCTCCTGACAGCAAGGCAGGCTGACCGTGACCGTGCTAATTTGTGAGCCACCATAGGTCTTGTTACCTTCTGCTCATACTCCCTTTCATCGTTTGGTGAATAAATCTGTCAAATCTCATCTCAAAGCATCATTTCAGGCTCCCGGCATGGAGGCAAAAACTTGGAATTGTTTATACTGTCAATGGACTGCCTACATTCTAAGTGTGGTAGCTACAGGAAACACGTATACCTGCTGAGCTGAACAGCTGTGACCCAGGACACCATTACTTTGTATGCATGTGGTGCTGCATTCCCTCAATTGTGTTCTGGAAACAGGAAGTGTTTGACTGTATGGTATTAGAGTGAACTCTCCATGCACTAGATCACATCCAATAGCAGTAAAATTATACTTTGATGAACATTGCACATTCTTCCCTGCATGCAGTAACTGTTGTCCTCACATCCACACTGTAACAAAATGATATGTATATGGCTGTGCATGATTCTAGCCTTAATTGTTCCCAGGTTCCACTGAATTTGTTTCACAGTGGGAGACCACTGTGTGACTGGTAGTCACAATCTGTGATCAGCAAAAGTATTATGCTGGCTGTGACCATTAGCTATTTTCATTCCAAGTTTGCCTGCAATGGATTACCACACCATGCATGGGTTTTGTCCTGTATGACTGCTGGCCGAGAGGTTAGAGGATTCGACTGTTACAATCTAAACATTGCTGGTTCGAATCCCACCATGCCATAGGAGATTTTCTTTCTCTCCAAGGACTCGATTCAGCTCTAGCCTAAAATGCAAGCAGGTGTGTTCTAAAGGCATTTTCGAATGAAATAGTTCACACTGCATCCTTCGGTGGGGATGTAAAGTTGTTGGTCCCTGGCTATCCGGTTTAATTTTTCTGCCTTCTTCAGGCCTCGTTAGCTACAGTCATCCCGTGAGACACAATTATCTATCTCTGTAAGGGTGCTATCAATCCCTGTGTTAGATTCCATTGGACAGCTAGCAGCAGTGTATATGCATGTGGTCAGTGCTCAAAAGAGCGCAATCATTATTACTAGCTGCATTTGTCCTGGGGTGCAAATGCATTGTACTAGTCCTAGACATCATCAGTGATAAAGATTGAAGGAATATATTATTTCACCTGTACAAGCATCATGCAGTTACTGATCCTATACATGCCTCCCTGTAAGAGGAAGGTATTAACTCTTTACCAACCATGAGGAACAGCAAAAACCCTGTATTAATGTATAAATTCCCTGTATAATCTTTTATGGGCTTATGGGAGCTCATGACACCATTGGTCATTAAATTGGTTGGTAAGGAGTTAATCATGTCTCCTTCGGCCTATCATCACCATCATCAAGAGATCACCTTGGTGCCATAATCAAATAGTGCAGTCAGCACAAAACACACATTATAATACCAAAAGCACTAACATAACCCCACCCACATAGCTAACAGGATTATAACAACAAATATCTGCAAAGAGAGCAAATCAAGTCTACCAGATAATACAGTATGAGTGCCACTAGCACAATGATGGCAATCATCAGACTGCCAGGTGATCCAGCAGAGAGGTGCATCCGTCAATGCGGTGTTTGGAGGTGGACGCTCATTCCTGGCAATCAAAACATTGCTGCACCAATCATGAAATTTCATTTCTGGCTGGCCGGATTTACTTGGTCAGTTCCAACTCCTCATGTATTCTAACTTGGAGATGAGACCAGCACATTATTTTTGTAGATCCTGTGTGTGTTTATGTGTGTGTGTGTGTGTGTGTGTGTGTGTGTGTGTGTGTGTGTGTGTGTGTGTGTGCGTGTGTTTGTGTGTGTGTGTATGTGTGTGGATGTGTGTGTGTGAGTGTGTGTGTATGTGTGTGTGTATGTGTGTGTTGGGGGGGGGGGGCAAAAAGCTCACTTGTGTGTGACAATGTTAGCCTCATTCCCAGGCCATTCCCCTTGCCAGTATTTCATCGCTTGCAGTATGAAATACGGCGGGGGAAGGCCTGGGAGATGTGGTCACGTGCGATGACGTCAGGTAGACAGATTAAAATACCTGTTTCGCATTGATCCGTCCCCGGCGTTGTGAACAACGAATGGTATCGGTCGTCTGGCTTGCGAACGCTCTGATATCCAGCTGTTGGACGGACAGTACAACATAGGACGTTGAGATTCTTCATTGGGCACCGCCCTCCATGTGTCTACCATGTGTCCACTTGATGGCATCGCACGTGACCAGATCTCCCAGGCCTTCCCCCGCTGTATTTCATACTGGAAGCGATGAAATGCTGGCAGTGGGAATGGCCTGGGAACGAGCTCGAGGCTATGACAATGTATTGTACATGCTAAATAAGTCTACTGGCCACTTAAGCTGAAGATTGAGAGCCAGGGTTCAGATTGCAGAGGACAAAGAGACTGGAATGGCAGAGAATGGAGTGGAGCACTGACCATCCTTGTTCACAGCTGGGAAGGATGACGAAGATGATCAGGAGCACCTCCACCAGCACCAGGAAGATGATGATGAAGGACAGGAACACTCAGAAGATAGTCAGGTCTCCAAACCGGCTGTAAACCCTTGACCAGTTTTGGTCACTGCAGTGTGTGTGTGTGCGTGTGCATGCGTGGTATATGTGTGTGCATGTGTGGTATATGTGTGTGCATGCGTGGTATATGTGTGTGTTTGTGGGCTGGAGGGGGGGGGGTATAATTATGTGTCACATCACTCAAAGAATGTCTTTGCATTTACCATATTTTTATGCTAAAACCCCATAGGTAATGGAGATTCCAGGAAATGAATTTTTACCATTAGAATAGACAGAAATAGGCTCATCATCTGCATTTGGAGAGAAATCATTTGTGACTGTTGAGGCTATACTATTCCAGGAAAAAACGGGCATCAACTGCATTTGGAGGTTTGTTCCAGACTGACTAACAGTGAACTCCCTAAATGAAATTCATGTTGTTATGGTAAGTACATTTCCTGGTATTGGATTCACCGAGAATAATTAGTGTACAGGGCTACACCTAAATTGGATTATGAAATTCCACTTCTACCCTTACATAGAGCTGTGTGTGTCACTAGGCCATGAGAGAGTTAGGTTGAAGATCCAACACCAACGAGGTGGTAGGGGGATATATAGGATTAGCCTCATTCCAAGTCATACTCTGTATTTAGGCACATATACATGAAGTGTGTGAAGAGCAGCAAAATTAAAACGGGAAGGCGTGGGAGCATTTCTCATGTGAGTGATATCACATACATACCAGGTGGACTTGGGAGAGGTGGTGCCCAACCACAAATAAGTTTCAGCACTGGCCAAGCAGAGTTTAGCCTCAAGCGTCTGGACTATTGGGACTACGTATGACTAACGAAGTGATGCATAACATGACGTGATAGAGACACACATTCCAGTACTGCTTGCTCAGCGAGCTCACTCATTAATTCATTATCATAGGCACGAGGTGATAGTAAGACCCGAGACATCACATTCCAATACTGCTTGCTCATTGAGCCCACTCATTAATTCATTATCATAGGCACGAGGTGATAGTAAGACCTGAGACATCACATTCCAGTAGTGCTTGCTCATTGAGCCCACTCATTAATTCATTATCGTAGGCACGAGGTGATAGTAAGACCCGAGACATCGATCACATTCCAGTACTGCTTGCTCATTGAGCCCACTCATTAATTCATTATCGTAGGCACGAGGTGATAGTAAGACCCGAGACATCACATTCCAGTACTGCTTGCTCAGTGAGCCCACTCATTAATTCATTATCGTAGGCACGAGGTGATAGTAAGACCCGAGACATCACATTCCAGTACTGCTTGCTCATTGAGCCCACTCATTAATTCATTATCGTAGGCACGAGGTGATAGTAAGACCTGAGACATCACATTCCAGTACTGCTTGATCAGTGAACCCACTCATTAATTCATTATCATAGGCACGAGGCGATAGTAAGACCTGAGACATCACATTCCAGTACTGCTTGCTCAGTGAGCTTACTCATTAATTCATTATCATAGGCACGAGGTGATAGTAAGACCTGAGACATCACATTTCAGTAGTGCTTGCTCAGTGAGCTCACTCATTAATTCATTATCATAGGCACGAGGTGATAGTAAGACCCGAGACATCACATTCCAATACTGCTTGCTCAGTGAGTCCACTCATTAATTCATTATCATAGGCACGAGGTGATAGTAAGACCTGAGACATCACATTCCAGTACTGCTTGCTCAGCGAGCTCACTCATTAATTCATTATCATAGGCACAAGGTGATAGCAAGACCTGAGACATCAAATTCCAGTACTGCTTGCTCAGTGAGCCCACTCATTAATATTAATTCATTATCATAGGCACGAGGTGATAGTAAGACCCGAGACATCACATTCCAGTACTACTTGCTCAGCGAGCTCACTCATTAATTCATTATCATAGGCACAAGGTGATAGCAAGACCTGAGACATCAAATTCCAGTACTGCTTGCTCAGTGAGCCCACTCATTAATTCATTATCATAGGCACGAGGTGATAGTAAGACCTGAGACATCACATTTCAGTACTGCTTGCTCAGTGAGTCCACCACTCATAATTCATTATCATAGGCACGAGGTGTTAGTAAGACCTGAGACATCATTCTAAAAGTGAGTTTGCCCATTGTCAACTTACTGATGCTGATGGGTCTCCTACAGTAGTAGTTCGAGAGTCTAGCCCCTACACTCAGTGACCAGCGTCGTGAGCATCACCGCTCGTACTGGTGTGAGGAGTGAGTGTGTGACGGGAGGAGGAAGAGAACAAGGGATGAGTGTGTCTACATGTACAACTGCAGCTGTGAACCTTGACCCCTAGCCTCGTTCCTAGGCCACTCGACCCCATGTATGGTCTGGGAACCAAACTACCTTGCTTGTCACCACGTGTGAAGGAAGGGGTGGGATTTCAACACAAGTAGTTTGTAGTGAGAATGCCCAACATATTATACAAGAAAATGATAAACTGCACACACAAACTGCGAAACGGCATTTTTCCCAAAAGAAGTAGTTAGCTACTGAGATGCATGTCACCCACCACAATCATGTCACGAAGAAAGTCTTCAAATGAGATGAAATCATTTTCATCGATTCTGGGGAATAGCCTCGAGCAGTTTGGTGATCACATTTCACCTGGTGTATGGCAACCCTTATAGTTCAGCTTACAGTGATCAACAGACAATTGCTTGAGGGTGATTAGGCACAGCTACACAGACCCTTGCAGGCTGCATGTTTCAAAGGTAGATAGGTGGGATCTCTCAAGGATGTGATTGAATTAGCACTCTCCCTCTAAACACAAATTGAACATGAATGAGACCCACCTATCTACTTTACCTCTGGTCAGCCAACCTCTGGAGGTCAGTATCTCTAACCTTCTGTGCATCTTAATGCAGTTCCTCTTGCCTAAAACTGTGGACAGACAAGCTAGAAGTGATGGAAGACTGCACTCCACCACGTGGTCCTTTCCAAGCAGCAATGGCTAGTTGCTGGATTCACCCCGACAGTAGTCTCGCAGGCCAGCCCACGTCGCAGAGTCACAGTAGGTCTCCATCCGGACAAATGGCTCAGAGCACCTGCTTCTCTAACTACTTGAGCAAGAGTCCTGTGGGTGCAACAATACCTATAACTGATACTCATCACACCCATGTACAAATTATCAGGCAGCCCCGTCTCCCATACCACTTTCTGGACAGCATGGTTGACCTTTCAAAAAGTCTCAAGTATGTGGTCAAGAAAGTGGAGCGGGAGATGAGGTTGTACATGTGTACAGGCGCTGGCCTCCTTCATGTCTAGCATTCTGGGCACTGGTTGAGGTGATTTGGTTGAAGTGTGAAGCACATGACCAGCAGCAGGAAGTTGCGCATAGATATCATTTGACTCCTACAATTCATAAGCATGTGTCCACAGTGCCTACTAATGATGATGAATACTATTTATACAGCTTCTGCCCACATCCATGTTCGGGCAATATGCAACAAGCAGCAAAACATTTTTTAAGGTGGCAGATACCCCTTTACGTTAGGTTACCTTTAAACGTCGGGGGCCCCCGACGTTTAAAGGTAACCTAACGTAAAGAGGTATCTGCCACCTTAAGGAGTTTCCTTCAATGTGGATGTGGGCATGTGCAGTGGCTATAGCCTCGTTCCCAGGCTCTCTCATACGCGATCAAAAATTGAGAGAAAGGGGGAGAGTCTGGCCTGGGAACGAGGCTACAAATCTAAACAGTAATGGAGAACCCAGAGGTTGATTGC